>LPNX010932931.1:198146-282607 GCA_001517045.1 Pseudotsuga menziesii
AAAAAACATATATATAAAAAAACAATAAAGATATTCACTAAACATACATTAAACACAAAAAACAAAAATATATTCATTTTCATTTTTATTAGGGGTTGTCAGCCAAAGAATGAATTGGTACAAACCTGGTAAAACTAGAGCAATTGAAGCCATTCCAAGGTTCATCCTAGTATCTCTCTATTGGTGAAGTGGCCATTTGGATAGTGTTGGGGTGCGCACCTTAACGGTCCTCAATTTTGGTAACTCCGCGGTTTTTGTGGAAGCTTGTAAGCGGAGTTGTGACTCCAAATAGTCTTAGGGGTGTCGGGGTTGAGTCAAAGCCCCCTTTTTGTAATTGTCCATAAATTTCGGGTGTAAGCCCATGATTTTGTAATAGTGCACTTGTATAAATATGCACTCATGTAAAGATGTCAAGATCATCTAATGAAATGAGGATCATATGATGCGAAGAAGTTAGATCTATTTTTGGGTTTTAAGGTCAAGTCCCAGCTGTGTGCGTGGACGACCTCTGCAGCTGTGTGCGCAGAGGGTTTTTGTAAGGAAAGGAACTGCAGCTGAGTGCCCAACTTAGAGATTGTAAGAAGGGAACTGCAGCTGAGTGCACAGTTAGAGATTATAAGAAAGGAACTGCAGCTGAGTGCGCAGTTAGACTTGAAGGACGGATCTGCTGCTGAGTGTGTAGATCAGAACTGTTGTTTTGTAAGAGTGGAATAAAAGTGCAGTTTTGTGGACGTAGCCCCTATACTGAGGGTGAACCACATTATATCTTGTGTTGTGGTTCTTTTGTGTGGTTTTTGTTATGTTTTGATGCTTTTAATAAGTAGGTTAATGCTAAAGTAAGATAACTGTTAAATATTAACTTCACTGTGAATTCCCAATTAAGGGTTAAGCAAGAAAAGTCTTTTATCTAACTGCGAAGCTAATTAAGTGAATATCGAAGCTCTATTTGGTATAAATATTTGTTGTTAAGGCTAAAGGTATAGTAATATCCCTCTTCTGCTTGCAGAAACCTGATTCTACGGCACCCCATAGCTGTTTCGGGTGAGACTGCAACCTGTTTGCAGGTTGTTGCCCAAAGGGCCAACACTGTGGGTCTTTTTATTGGTGCGAAGTTAAAGTATAAACCCTGGGTCTGCCCTATATCCCAACAAATTGGTTCTGTTGCCGGTTGAACTTAGTATCTACTCAAGAGGGATCTACGTCGTACCTGGAGGGCTATGTTTTGGAGACCCTCAGTAAAAGAAATCGGTGACTGGATTGAAGAGACCTATTTGAAATTTGCTGAACAAGAAAACAAGGATCCTCGTCCTAGCTCGGATGACTTCTTGCAAAGGTACATTTTTTCGGATGTTTATGAAATTTTATTTGGTAGTATCCACATAGAATTGCACCAGTGGCTATTCAGGTTAACAGAAAGAAATATAAACTTCAATGAAGATCGGTTTCTTGATTGGACCCCCGCAAGAATTAACATATTGAAAAGAGTGAACAACGTGATATCATAAGTTGTTGACTTCTGAACAACGCGAACCCTTGAAGCATTTGTGACAGAGTTTTCCATCGACACAAGTACCTCTTTTAGCGAAGCTGAGAGACAGTTTTTCCAAGGACCAGGGGGTAAGTACCTAAATTCATTTAGTCTGCAAATTAAAATGCCCTTGGCTGAGAAAGGCATATTGCTTATAGAATCAGATTGCTAGATTTATTTTTACTAACCTATATTTGGAAGTGAAAGTAACTTCGACGAGCAAAGTAGTTTGTTGCGAAGCGGTAAAAGATACAAGAGAAACCTAGAATCCTATACCCTAGGCCAGAATACTGAGTATACGCCATTAAGTCCATAACAACCTGAATCTGAAGAAACCCCTTCTATTAGAAACCCTCCTATAACTCCGCAGCGAAGATCTATTACCCCTAAGAACCCATCGCAGTCTGGAAGTAACCCTAGCCCGAGTATTCCTGTCGCAGGTGAGTCTACCACAGTAAGTTCTTCCCCCCTAGATCCACTATGGCCCATATGACTGATGATATCAAGCTCCCATTCTTCAAAGGAACTGGATCAGAGGATCCAAAATAGTTTTGGTTCTTATGTGAAGCTGTGTGGACTGTGAAGAACATTATGGATCAATATATAAGAAGAGCGCAGCTGGTTACTTCTTTTAGAGACCGAGCTTTGACCTGGTTTATGAAGTTTTTCAGTACTCAGAACCATGTCTTGGCTGATATTAAAGCAACAATGATCAAAGAGTTCAAGAAGCCTAAATCAAAGTCACAGTGTATAACTAAACTGAAAGAGATTCAGTAGAGGCGAGGTGAATCAGTTTGGGACTTTGATCAGAGGTTCAAAGTTCTGCTAGATCAAGTTAGTTTCACTATTGGATCAGCGCAGCATAAAGAATGGTTCATTGCAGCATTATTACCCCATATCAGAACTCCACTCATGCAACAGAAGGTTGCTAATCAGCAAGAGGCTTTGGAAATTGTTATGAAGCTTGAAACAACTTCTGTCGAAGATAATTCTGGCATAGCCCAAATACAAGCGCAGTTGGCAGAAATGGCTTTGGAGCTTCGCGATATGAAGAAGGGGAAATCTATTCATGAAGATTTTTGGTGTACACGATGTAGAACAGAAGGTCATGGCAAGGAATAGTGTCCTACATTAAAAAATTACCTGAATATGGGTGTTCCAAACCCATTTAACGATAATGTTCTATATTGTGAAATCTGTAGAACAACTGGCCAGCATCGACCTAAATATTGCTATCTGCTACAAATATATGTTCAAGTACCTAAGAACCCCTACTGTAAGTTTTGTAATTCAGTAGGCCACAACGAAGAGGAATGTCACAGCTTTGACCTTATGAGAGAGAAAACCTATGATGCTTATAGGGTACAAAACGATGGACAAGGCAATGATGGATATGGTTACCATGGTAGTACATCAGGTCGAGGTACTTTTGGAGGTTGTGGTCATGGTGGTATGTCTGGAAGAGATTGAGGCCAGGTTGTGTGCTATAACTGTAATCAGGCAGGACATCTAGCTAGAGACTGTCAGAACCCAACTACGACATGCTGATATTGCAGAGCGGTAGATCATGTTATTGAGCAATGCCCACAGCTGATAGCTAAAATACAAGAGAGGAATAGTGCTCCTACTCAGAATATTCAGATGATTGCTAAGAGCAAAGATCTGTCCTAGCCATTAACGTTGTTACAAGAAGTGGAGCTACGACGCAAGTGCATAACAAGGAGAAATAGCCTGACGAGGCTTGGGTTCGTAAGACCCCAGAAAAAGTTCCAACCTTCGATGTGGGAAGGGAAAAAGAAACATTTATGGAAGCCAAAAAATACTTTGCTGATCCGAGCACATCAGTAACACCTGCGCAACAGCATCAACAGTAGTTACAGTCTTAAGAAGCTTAGACGGATAAAGTAAGTACACTGTCATCATTTTTACAGAGTTGTATGAAACTCTTAAGAAATCAGAATGCTTTAAATGAGTTACAGAAATTTATTGCTTCTTGCGAGCCTCAGCGAAGATCTGGTAAAGAAAAAACTGTTAATAGCGTTAGCAAGACTGGAAGAGAAATCAGATTGCATGCTCAGATAGGAGAGTATGACATGACTGATATCATTTTAGACCTGAGATCAGAAGTAAATGTCTTAACTAAGAAGACATGGGAACAAATGGGAAAGCCTACCCTTGAATGGTCCCCTATACAGTTGAGATTAGCCAATCAACAGAAGATTTTTCCCCTAGGAAGATTCCCTAGTGTCCCAGTAGACATTGATGGAGTTAGTACCTTAGAACATTTTGAAGTCATTGAAATAATTGATGATAGAAACCCCTATCCAGCGTTGCTAGGAATTGAATGGGAAATATAGAATTCTACAGTAATCAACCTTAAGAGCAGGCAGATGACTTTTGAAGGTAAAGGCTTGAGAGTCATAGTACCCTTGGACCCTTCTCAAGGAGAAAGGTACACAGAGCCAGTCAGAGATGAAGATCAGGATGTTTTGGATCATATCTACAACATCACAGCTAAAGAAGAAGACTATGTTAACCCTGCTCCTAAAGGTATAATGGACTAGAAGTGTGATAGTTCTTGCATGACTGATTCAGATGAAGGCTTAGAGAATTGGCAAAATAGACTTTATGAACTACATGGACATTGATGTGCAAGAATTACCAAGTCTCCTAGATGGCTTGGCTCACAGACAAGAGTCTTACCTATTTTTGATGGCTTGACAGACCTTGAAGATTTAATTTTGCAATTTTTAGAGCAGGTACCAGATTCACAGAAAATGGAGACTCTAGATTTAGTATTTAGAGCCATAGCTGCTAGATGGTGGAATGGTCCTAAAAATTACATTCATAGTTGGGAATCTTGTCAAAAGTCCCTTCGCCTGAGATTCAAGGATCGACCTCAGGAGGTGCGAAGCAGATTTAATGGTAAGACTAGCCCTCAGAAACATTTGGAGCAATGTTACGAAGCATGGAAGCATGTACCTCATGAAGAATGGGTACATAGGTTTGTGCACACTCTGGAACCTGTAGCAAAGAACTGGTATGTAGAGGTGGAGCTTCACCATGCTACTATAAGTTGGGATAGTCTTGTTGATAGTTTTGTGCTCACATTTTATATTAATGAGGTTTTTCCTGCTTTGGATGCAGCTATTAGATTGATCCATACTAAGGTGTTTGATGATAAAGAAATAGCAGAGCACCAACCTAATTGGAAGGAACAAGAATCTAATGCAGTAGAATGTTATAACCTCGCAATTGACGAGGATGAAGACCCACGCAATATTGACATTCCTGAGTCAGAAGGACACTGCGAAGTACATGGACCAGCAGTTGAAGCACCTGAAGTGACTCAGCCCTTGAAAAGAAGGCAAGTAAACATTGGATCAGAAGAAAATCCTAAGTACGCTACCATTGGAGATTATTGGGATAAATAAATGGTGAGCAAAGTGACCCAACTTCTCCATGAGTATCAAGACTTATTTCCGATGAAGTTCTCAGAAATGAAAGGTATCCTTACTGATATAGGAGTGATAAAAATCCCTTTGAAGCCTGATGCGAAGCCTATGAAACTGCACCCTTATAAGTTGAACCCTAAGTACAAAGAAAAATTCAGGATGGAGCTAGATAAGATGCTCGCTGCAGGAATCATTGAACCTGTCGAAGAGTCTGAATGGGTCATCCCTATGGTGGTACAAGAAAAGAAGACCAAGGGATAAATCAGAATCTGTGTTGATTTGAGGAAGCTGAATGATGCATGTTTACATGATCCTTTTCCTACTCCCTTTACAGATGAAGTTTTAGACAATGTCGGAGGTCAAGAAGTGTATTCCTTCACTAATGGATTTTCAGGTTACTATCAGATCAGAATTGCTCCAGAGGATCGACATAAAACAACCTTCACTATAGAAATGGGATCTTTCCAGTATACAGTTATGCCCTTTGGATTGAAGAATGCACCTACAGAAGAAGCAGCTGATAGTTAGAGAAACCGACTTCACTTTGATAGCAGGCCAGCTATATAAGATGAGACCAGATGAAATATTGCGCAGATGTGTCCTGGAGCATGAAAATCCATTGATTTTGGCTGAAGCACATTCTAGAGCAGTAGAAGGTCATTATGCAGGAAAAGCTACAGCTCAGAAGATTCTGATAGCTGGATTGTGGTGGACTACGATTCATAAGGATGTAAGAGAGTATTGCCACAGCTACGATATTTGTCAGAGGATAGGAAAACCATCCAGAAGGGATGAGATGCCTCTGGTTCCACAGGTAACTTTACAAGCATTTGACAAGTGGGATATTGATTTTATTGGACCTATCAATCCCCCTGCAAAGAAATCTGGCGCAAGATACATTATTACAGCAACTGATTACCTTACTCGTTGGGACGAAGCTCAACCAGTCAAGAACTGTAGCGCTGCTACAGCTGTGAAGTTCATCTTTGATAATATCTTGTCAAGATTTGGGTGTCCTAGAATTCTTATGAGTGATCAAGGATCACATTTCCTAAATAAGGCTATTGAAGCATTGACCGAAGAATTTTAAGTATATCATCAGAAGAGTACTGCCTACCATCCTCAAGCAAATGGAACTGTCAAAGCCTTTAACAAGATCCTTGAGCATGCTCTGACAAAGGTTTGTAATGTTAACAGAAATGATTGGGATCTTAAAATTCCAGCAGTACTATGGGCTTATAGAACCACTTGCAAGAAGTTGACAGGCCATACACCTTTTAGGCTGGTCTAAGGACAAGAATCATTTATACCCATGGAGTACATTGTTCCTAGCCTCAGAATATCTACCTTCACAGAGATGGATGACCCAACTATGTTGAAAGAAAGGCTGGCAAAGATGCTAGAACTAGAGGAAGACAGATTCATTGCAGGTTTCCAACAACAAGTACAGAAAGCTAGAGAAAAATCATGGCATGATAAACACATTAAGAAGAAGAAATTCCAGATTGGTGATCTTGTGCTCTTGTATGACAATAAATTCATGAAGTTCCCAGGTAAATTCAAAACACATTAGAAAGGACCATACATAGTTCAGGAAGTTACCGACGGTGGTGCAGTCCAGTTAGCTAAATTGAATGGAGAAATTTTACCTTCCATGGTGAATGGAAGTAGATTAAAGAAGTACAGGGACAAGCCTGGAACCCCTAATCAGAAGTAAAAGCAAGAAAGAGAGTCTAAGTACTAAGAACAGTTGAAATTGGGTACTAAACTATAATGAAGTTGTTCTCAAAGCTATGAAGTATTGAAGGCTGTCAAAGTTCGAAGGTCGAAGTTCGGTTGGCGCTTGGGTCAGGATGGGTCGAAGTTCAATATTGTGACGAAGCTGAAGTTAGTGGTTGTGTCGAAGAAGAAAGGTCTGTCGCAGCCTAAAATGTGACTGATGGGACAAACTAGATTTGGCAGCGCCAGCACATGAGCTGCCTTAACTGCTTGTAATGATGAGATTTTGGGAAAATCTAGCACCGTGTGAACAGGATTTACCGTCGCTCCATCAGATTTGGTGTCCTTAATGCACCATGATGGAATATTTTGTCGTGGTATTCTATAAGAAGCCACACATGCCTGCGACTCCTACATTACGCATTTTCTTGATTTTACAGTTAAGACCATGTCAAATGATCGCGAAGTCCAGGAATTGTTACAAGAGTTCAGGGAGAGAGGTCTGCAGAACCTTATCAGCAATCCACCTACATCTAAACTCCCCCAGTGCTACATCCACTTATGTAGACATGTTCAACCAGGAAGAAATTTATGGCAGAAGTTCGCTCTAAATGGAACGAAGAAAGGCACAAACCCTTAGGAAAGACTCTGGAGGATCCTGAGATGTATCCTCCTTGCTCAGCAGAATGGAGGCATGCTATTTGTCTTATGCAAAAGTACATTGGCATGCAATCACAGGGGTACCATCTGTTAAGGACCCAAAGTTGTGGATGGTCAAATATTCGATAGGACATGAACGGGATGCAGTTCGAGGGATGGAGTCGCTGATAGATTTAGAAGGCCCAATGATTCCCATGACCATCAGAAATATTGTGAAGGAAGACAGTAGCATAAGGAACATAGGTAGTCTACTAAGGATGAAAGGACGAAGGATCAAGCAAGCTGCGGCCATGGTAGAAGTAGCAGAAGGGATAAATATGATGACAGGCATATAAGGGAGCAGGAGGGAAAGAAAATTAAAGATGATGGTTACAGAGATGCAGATGGATACAAAACTCGGCAGAGTGCAAAAGGAGCTAGTAGAGATGGAGCAAGCAGCCGACAGCAGTTTACTATCTTCGCCAACAAGATTCTCCCACTAGACAAGCAGCAGAGTGTCCTGGGACGGGACACTGGTGAGTCTTAGGGGCCTGTTGGGGCGCGCACCTTAACGGTCCTTAATTTTGGTAACTCCACGGTTTTTGTGGAAGCTTGTAAGCCGAATTATGACTCAAAATAGTATTAGGGGTGTCGAGGTTGAGTCAAAGCCCCCTTTTTTGTAATTGTCCATAAATTTCGGGTGTAAGCCCATGATTTTGTAACAGTGCACTTTTATAAATAGGCACTCATGTAAAGATGTCAAGATCATCTAATGAAATGAGGATCATATGATGCGAAGAAGTTAGATCTATTTTTGGGTTTTAAGGTCAAGTCCTAGCTGTGTGCATGGACAACCTCTGCAGCTGTGTGCGTAGAGGGTTTTTGTAAGGAAAGGAACTGCAGCTCAGTGCGCAGCTTAGAGATTGTAAGAAGGGAACTGCAGTTGAGTGTACAGTTAGAGATTGTAAGAAATGAACTGCAGCTGAGTGCGCAGTTAGAATTGAAGGATAGATCTGTTGCTGAGTGTGTAGATCAGAACTGTTGTTTTGTAAGAGTGGAATAAAAGCGCAGTTTTGTGGACGTAGCCCCTATACTGGGGGTGAACCATGTTATATCTTGTGTTGTGGTTCTTTTGTGTGGTTTCTGTTATGTTTTGATGCTTTTGATAAGTAGGTGAATGCTAAAGTAAGATAACTGTTAAATATTAACTTCACTGTGAATTCCCAGTTAAGGGTTAAGCAAGAAAAGTCTTTTATCTAACTGTGAATCTAATTAAGTGAATATCGAAGCTCTATTTGGTATAAATATTTTTTTTTAAGGCTAAAGGTACAGTAATATCCCTCTTCTGCTTGCAGAAACCTGATTCTGTGACACCCCATAGCTGTTTCGGGTGAGACTGCAACATGTTCATAGGTTGTTACCGAAAGGGCCAACACTGTGAGTCTTTTTGTTGTTGCAAAGTTAAAGTATAAACCCCAGGTCTGCCCTATAGCCCAACAGATAGGAAAAGGGAGTGGGATAAATGAGCAATTCCTAGCTTGCATTCACTATGACATCAATTTTTTGCTATGCCAAACATCAAGAGGCTACTTCGATCAGATTTTCTCATGAAGCAGTCTGAATAACTACTCATATCAGGTGCATCGAATCTTCTCTTGGATTGAGTACTGGACCAACATTGACTCCTGGACTCGACTAGTGGCTAAAGGGCCTTCGGGTTCTCATAGAGAAACAAATTCAAAGATCATTTTTTTAGTAGTGGCAAAATGGATGAGATGCTAAAAGAAAAATTTGAGGGTTTTGATGCCATAAATTAATTTGGGTTTCAAAGCATCAATACCCACATGAATAATCTCACTATTCCCCCATCTCTCTCTATTCACCGGTTCATAAAGGTTGATTAGAGAAATGCAAATCCAAGTTCCTTTTTCCCGGTTTCCTGAACAAGAATGGTGAGAGAAATTCTGGAAACAAGGAGGAATGGTTCTATCCGAGTGAAATAATGATATTCCAACCTTACCACAAGAAAATGTTGTAGGCATATCCTGGAAACCCACTTTTGTTAATGAATTGTACAAGGATTTTGCAAGAGGTGAGTGTTAAGAAATCTGAGATTTTATTTAAATTAATACCATTGAGTAGAAAATCATTATAAATAAGATTATTATCAACCATGTATGCTAAATATGGTTGTTTGGATAATGCAGGCAATGTGTTTGAAAAAATGGTTGGAAGAAATTTGGTATCATTGACAACACCGATTGTCAGGTATGTATAAATTGGGTTCTTCCTAAAGAGGTTATTGATTATTGGATGTCTCATTTAGTGAATGATACTTCTGATTGTGTTCCCTTGATCTTAAAATCATCTAAAAATATTGGAGACCTGTAATTTCTATAATTGTAAATGGAAACATGTAATTGAGAATCTTGGAGACCTGTAATTTCTAAAATGTAAATTAGAATACATAGGTATGGTGAACTCACAGTGTTGGTATTCATAGATATAACCTTGGCAATCCTACTATTCATAGACATAAGGAACTTCCTGAAACTTGGTCAAATGAGGGTTGGCTGAAGTATTAAATCTATGTATACTGCTTGTTCTATTTGATCGAGATAGGAAAAAATCACCCTATAGTCCTCAATGGTTGACAACCCTCATATTGATGTATTTATTGATGGAAAAGGAATGATGATGTTGTGTGACCAAGATGTTGGTGTGTTTGTGTGAGGGAACTATAGTGCTTCTCGAGAAAAGTGAGAAAGCTTGCTTCATTTTAGTTCTTGCTAAAGTTTTCTCATTCCATTGCATGAACTTGAAGTCAAGGGATTTCACACTCAAATGAAACCCTAAAGTAAGGAAATACCCCAAACATGTGCCTTGAGGGTAAAAAATGAGGTAAGTTGGTTAGGTTTCTTAGGTGTTATATTATTTCTGAATAGGAGAGGACATTATATTGGGTTTTTTTGTGTTCATATTCGCTATGACAATCCAAGTTTAAACATAGATATGCGACGTCATTTAGTGATTTCATTACTTATTAATCATCCGATTTCAACCTACTTCCATAGCATGAGAAAACTCTCTATGTGAAATCTAGGTAGGTATTCAATCATGGTAGCATGACATTTTATATCGATGCTCTATACTTTTATTGGTGTATTTTTTCAGTGGAAATTTCAAAGATTCATCCCATCAGACTCGATTGTGTATTTTATAGATGCGGCCCATAGGACTCGATCCTGGCTTCAAATCTCAATAGAAAAAAAGAATTCTACAAACAATCGTCATAGGATGCAACTAGATTACTAGAAAAATAGTAATATTATGATTTTTGTTAGATATAATGTATTACTATACGAATCCAATTTGGGTAGTTGTTTACGTTCAATAAAAAAATCATTTTGAATTGTTGACCATTTCTTTAGCTACATTGTGCCACTGAATATTTGACCTCCACCACTGCATTATATAGGATTTATTAACCAAGGCACCTTTTTGTTTTCCCTGCTATAGACTGGGGAATCTACGATAGATCCCTTTCTTTATTGCACGCTATAGTGATATAATGCTAAGATAGTCCACCTACAAGAAATTGGGACGATCGATCTTGTTACCGATAAAATATGGTCAACTCAATATTACCCACCTGCAAAAATATGGAAAGAGATACATTGAAACAAGGAGGGGGATACACTCGTACTGTAAAGAATATTACTGTATCATATATATAATTCATATGAAAATTTCTTTGTTGAATCGAGACTGAATCAATAGACTCGAATTTGAAATTCCAGTTCTTCAATTAACCATAATAGGTATGGAGAATAGTGGCAGAACTTCAATGTGTAAGTCTTTAAGTAGAAACAATTAAAAATCTCCATAAGGATAAATCTCCACTCCTTCCTGTAGAGAAGAAGCAACTTTGGCCACTAAATATGTATCATCAATTTCCCAAATCACAATAAAAATATAGAAATCACTAAAATCATGCAAGCATCCCAACAACTCCCCACTCCCAAAGAAAAAGTAGCCTTAGCCACTAATGTAGCATCTATCACCAAAACCAAAAAATTAATAGGGGTTATATCCCTTAGAGATGTATAGGAGGTGCCTTTTAGCATCATTAAACTTGTGCATTTCAATATCCTATAAGTAATGGTGCCCTATAGGAAGAGCCTTTGAGTGTATAAAAAAGTGTGAAGACCACTAGTTTTCTAGGCTTTCTTGGTCAGAATTCTGTAGGTTCCAAGAATTACCAGATCAATTCATTCAAGTAGTTTATTGTTTCCTTTCATTACAACATAGAAAGGAAAAAAACAATGACCAAGAATCAAATCATTCAATAGTGATATAACTAATATGATTTAGTTTTATTCCTAATACATAGAGGTTTTACTAAAAATGAATTTTCATATCAACAATCAACTTTGACTGGACTCTTTTCTATACATCACTAGGGTTGTCCACCCCAAAAAATTTCGGTCCCAACTGGGTGGGAGATCATTAAATAGAGAGAACCATACTACACTATTTTGTTAATTCATTATAACAACCACCTGTACTTTAAAAGCTTCCAAGAATTTCCCTCATGGAAGTCAACCCAACTATAGTTTTTACAGAAACTTGGGAAAATTTTCCTTGGAATAAACTATTGAAACAAGAGGGAAATGTATGAATGGGAATGACTAGGCTCATGTGTCTTTCTATAACATAGAATCCTTGTTATGAAACATGAAATTTCCATATAATGGTTTTGTATGGAATCCACTATAGTAAACCCTATCCATATCCTATCCTTAGGCCCTAACAGCTTCCAAGATAACCCTTGTCCCTTTCTAAACTTCCATAGTCCCTCCACTTTATCCCTCGGACTAGCTCATTAGCATTCCTCCCTAGAATAGCTACCATCCTAGGTTACTAACTCTTTAACACAGCTACTCTAAGACCCTTAAACACTTCTAAAAGTAACCTACTATTGCTATCAAAATCAGACATCTGAAATACCGTTAGGCACCCCCTAAAAGGTCAATACTTAGAATCCTTAACATCCTAGAACCCAAACTTGTCATCTAGGCCTCACATCTCCTTAATGTCAAACCCTTTAGTCATCATTTGGATACTAAAGATACCTACAGGACTGCCCTTGTTTTGACAGGTATAACACTTGTTTTGGGACAGCCTTTAGTGCCATTTCTTGCCCTAATTACAAAAGAAACACTTTCCCTCATAACCACCTCACCTACACTTGATTTTCTCACTAATTTAGAGATAAAGAGTGTGTTACAATCACAAATCCCAAGGATGTCAAATACAAGTATTTTCCAGATTTGTCTACATATGTTTTAACAGTGATATATAAGTAAATTTTGACATTGGACAATATCAAAGAAAGTTGTTTTGACTTTGTTTCTATGCTCATACATTAATTGTTGACAATGTAAAGCATTTCTGAGCACTTTTGTTTCAAGTCACGCTCAACTACTCCTAATATATATTCAACAATGAAATTGGTTCAGCATATACTCTTGTAACCCATTCGCATGACCAAACAAACACTGGTATCCATTGTTTGAGTTGATTTGTTATATTTTTGGGAATATCATTTCTTTGAAATGTTTCCATATTTGATTGTAAACAGGATTGTTGTGATACATTCTGATATATTGAGAAGTACTGGTTTGGAAACATCAAAAAGAAGGTTGGATATTTGTAGCAAGTCTTTCTTTCAAAGAGGATTGATTTGATTTACCTCATACACTTGTTGACTATCAAAAGTAACAATTTTTTTATTGATCAAACTTGTCTTTATTTATTTCAAGTGTTGACACAAGAAACCATCCTTAAAATTTGAATTTTTCAAAGGAACCTCATATTTGTTGAAAGTTATCTTTGCTTTGACAAAAAAAATTATTGGAAATATTTCCTTTGTCAATTCATCATTTGTACAAGAAAAACTGTCGTTTCAAATATTCAATCGATCACCTTGAAGATTTATAATTGTGTGGAAAACCATTTCCAACTTTGATAAATTTGCTTACTATGATCTGTTATTCATCATTTAAATAGGAAACTTTGTCATGCTCTTAAAAAGCTAGAACATATTGCTATCTTGATCATTAGGACTAATTATTGGTTTTGACTCTGGGCTAGAGTATTTGGTACATCCTTCTGATACTTGAACATTTCACATAATTGACTTAAGGCACTGGTCCTTTACTTCTAAGGCATTGAAAAACATATTTGAACAACTGCTTTACTTCATTTATTCTATTGGCATCCAACTTTAAGTAGAAAAGCATTGTTGGAGAAGAAATGTCTACCCTTTAGCTAGTTATAGTATGAGCTCTGAGCTTCACTAGTTAAAAATAGAAAGTTATAATTTTCCAAATGCAATTTCTTGTGTTTGTGAATACCTAGCTAGCATATTAACACTGGAAACATTGTGAAATAAAAAATTATAATTTTCCCCATGCAGTTGCTTATGTCTATGAATTGTAACAACCTTTGTCTAGATGAAGGTTTTTTCGTTGAGTTTCTTGTTTGAAATCTAGAAGTGAAAGTTGGTTTCCTAAAATGTCGGTATTTTTTTACTATTATGATTTCATTTAAGTATATGATTCTTAGTTTTACATGCAATTCTTAAAACCTTTGTCTTCATTGTTGATATTCATTATTACTATTTACACACCCAATGAGCCAATGCCTAAATGAAATACATATTTCTTAAATAATTTGGTATGGACACCCTCAACCGTGTAGTTGGGTTTGAAGAAGGATAATTTGCAATCATTAAAGAATTTTTACAAATATCAAAAAGCCAATTAAATTTTAAACCTTGTAGGTTGAATGCAAAATAGCAACAACAACCTTACTATATTTTAAGATAGTAAACACTAGCTATTACTTAGGCCTCTCTTAACATTTGAAATATGTAATGTCACATGAAGTTGTGGAGAAACATAAGATGATATGTCCTTTGGAGGCATTAGGTTCACACAACACCAATGCTTCAGAACCTTTATCACAGTTTGGTATGTTATTTTCGCCTTGATTATTTTCTGCAATATTTGGAGAACCTTGAATCCATGATTCCAGGCAGCCTTTTTCTTACTTTTTCTTCATGTTTTACCTGCAGATGTAATCTGAAATGAACCTGGTAATGATGATTTAATTCCTGTGGATGCAGATAACATAAGATGCTTAGATATTTCCTTTTATTCATATCTTGTATATGAAAGATCGCCACTCTTTACCTGATCTAAACTACTATACTTGTATGCATTGTATTCAGTCTTAACTGTCTCGATTCCATTGTATGTACAATGCAAAATAATTTCCAAATTAACTTTGCAATCTTGGGAAACATTTCCATCAGTTCCCATACATGTATCAACCATATGTATTTTTCTTTGGATTCTGCCTATTCAAAATAACCCTCCTCTACCTTAGAAGTGACTCTATTCTCAAGCAAACTATGTTTCAAATTCTTTCTTGTTGTTACACATAAGCTTGGCTCTATATCTAGTTTTCTCTTTGATAAAGCTGAAATATATTGACAAGAAGTCATCCCAACAGAGGATCCACTAAAAGGGTTCTCTGGCTTTGGATCTGATAAAATGGGAATGGGTATGGGGTCCTCCATAGTAGTGTATAATATTATGTCCCCAAAAAGTTGAACCTTTATTTTCCTATCTGTGACTGGTTCTTCCATGTGTATTTTTCTTTTCCTAGATGATTTTCTGTCTACAACCAGATTTCCTATATTTGTGGGATGGATAAATAGCTATTGTACACATGTTTATTTTGTGCATATTTTGGACTTCAATTTACTAAATAAATCTGTGGTGGTCAATTTCCTAGGAAATATTTGAGATGCACTCACTTCACTGCATCCTATCTGGTTACTTACGAAAGAAGGTTGTTGTGAAATTCATTGACCTGGTAAATATGGATGAACTTGGTTAACCATCCAAACCTTCCCACGCCATTTTCCTGCAACTATTATTTTCTTTTGTTTTCTTACTTTTTTATGAAAATGCCCAATGCCCATCCGTGGATAGGAGGAACGTGAGTTTCGAAATTGCCACTTAAGATTTGAAATATTTGAAAAATCAAAAGCACTAGGACCAAAATCATTATCAAAGGATTCACCACAGAATATTGCACCCAAAAATTTATTGTAAGGCATTTTCTTACTATAAAGGGGTGATTTGCTAAGTTTTACACTGTAACACAAACTCACACCAAGCTGGGCAGTCCAGTCCCTGCCCAATTCTGCATCATATTGTTCCTCAATAGGCACTCAAATCATTTCCAGATCATCTTCAGATACATTTCTAAGTGAATTATCTCACTACAACAAAATAGTAAATGTAACCACAACAACTTGAAAATCTTCGATCAATACTATTTTGAGAGTTAAAGGGAGACAAAACTTTTTATTTTTAGAGTAAATACGTAATTTTGTAGAAACTAGCGTATTTGTTTATGCTTTGAAAACAACAATGCCAATTTCCATAGATCAACCTTTGATTGGATGTATTCAATTTGGTGGAATGAAATATCATGGTGCGTATAGAACCGATCCATTTTACTTAGTTGATACTAATTTCTAGTGTGACCATGACAATTTGTGTAGAAGAATAGATCATGTTTAGATTCCATAAATTGTCACATGAAAAATTTCCTCAAATTATTTTGATAGAAGGACAAGATATGGATGCATGAAACATTGATTATTTTCACATAAGAATGTAGAATTAACATTTGCTACAGTATGCATTAAGTTGTGTGATGATTTGGTTGACTTGGCTCAAGAAAAACAATGCGCAAGAAGAAATATTTGGAAGATACAAAGGATCTGTTGCATGAAGAAATATTTGGAAGATACAAAGGATATGGTGAAGGAAATACTTGAATCTTGCACAAAACTAAGTGAGTTTTCATTTATTAACCTAGGTTTAATTCCCATTAAAAATAAAGAATGCTCAGACCAAATAGCATAGATACAAATATATTACAATAATTAAATCTGTTGCTAAAAGAAAAAATGGGATAAGCCAATGTGATGACTAAAACTATGAAATAATCCTATGCTTCACAACCAGGTGAAATAGCTAAATTCAAAAGACTACAATAATAGCACACAAACAATGCATTTCATTTCTCTTGGAGATTTGAAAGTGTCTAAAGATGTTTTAATTTTTAAAGGACCATCCCTAGGTCACTATACTGATGTGGACCAAGATATTTTCTTGTGCATGAAAGTGGAAATCATTGATGAAAATTGTTTTAGCAGTAATTACAAGCAATTTAGGGGACAAGTAAAGCCATTAATCACTTAGTGGGAAGATTTGTTCTAAAAGTAAATTTTTCCTAAGGGTGGGACAGTGATTGTGATCAAGGAAGGTTGTGTTCTTTTTTCTTCATCTCACTCATGAAGACATGAAGCAAGTCGAAGATAGGTGCATGCATACCATGATTAAGTTGTAAGAAAACTTGATCTCCAAGGAGGAGTTGTTGGGTAATCTCCAAGCTAAGTTGGAAGACCTGTAAGAAGAAGAAAAGGTCCCTTCTCATAAGAAGATAAGAACAACAAAAAAGATGTGGAGAGATGCATTTTTGCACAAGTGTTTGTTCTCAACAGAATAACAAAACTGCATGGTATTAGTAAATTTTATTTCATACTATTGCTTCATCTGAAAATATCTCTCTTTTGGAGAATGGGAAAGGAGTTTGTTTTGCTAAAATTTTGTTGGGGATATTACTCCAGGTGTTTATCGATTCTCCAGGTGTCTATGAAAAAGTTTGGCTCTGTATTGCATGATTTTACAGAATGAAGGAACATGGATACGAGTTTCTGGAATGCCAGAATGTTGGGAATGTGGATACAAGTCTCCAAAATGGCTAGAAGTTTTGCTTAAATTTTCAGGAAATGTCAAGTTAGGATCAACAATATTATATGTTAAAAAAATATAAAATATAATCCTGACTGCAATGTATTCAAACAATGATACATACAGGCAACAAGACTAAGGTACATTTATGGTACATAAGCATACCACAGACATATTTGGCTAAACTCAAAGCCAAGAACTGTAATAAAATGTCAATCCTTGAATGTTCTGTCTGATAGTAATGCCTAGATTCTAGGGTTTATTTCAATAAAAATGTAGGCCAATTGGGAACTATTTTTCCTCCTAACAATATCTCATATTTTAGTATTTATTTAGTTTTCAATCAAAATGGAGGTCAATTTGGGACAGCTCTGCATCTTACTGTCTGTTGGATTTTCTATGTTATCTAGACTCTATACTATAGTATATTAGACTTTACTACATTATTATATTCAGTTGTTCAATGAGTTACAGGTAACAAAACTAAGCCAATGTTCTTTATAATTCAATTCTCGAAAAAAACATCGAACACGTCATGTGATAAGCTATTAATATTAGGATTTAATAGACCCCATAGGAAGCTAAAATTGTAAAATCATGCTACAGAATTTTGGAAACCACACAGAAGAACTTACAACATTTTAGGAAATCACACAATAGAATTTAGTGAATAAGCATGCCTAGAAAATGTTGGTTTGAGAAAATGACAAATGCTGGCAGCTGCTCACGAATTCTCACCCCACTACTAACAATGGTGAGATGACCAAATGTTGGAAATTATCCTCATACTATTTATCACAATGCACTATTGACAATGCTGAACTCCTCAATGCACCTCAATGCACCTCACTCATCCATGACTATTTGATGTGCCTTGGACCAGACTCAATTGTGACTATTGAATGCACCATCATTCTCATCATATAAGACACAAATGCTACTTTCTCACATAGTGACTAATGATGCAGCATTATGGCCAAATGCCAAACTATTCCTAGTGAGAAATAATGTGTATTTTTCTTGACATGGTCGCTATTCTATAGGTAGCAGTTATGGTTTTTAAAGTTGATTTATGGTTTTTTGGGGGGCTCTCATGAGATTGGCACAAAAATAGTAAGAAAACATGCCAAGGATGTTTGTGTCTCATACTACAAAGGGGCATGGATATATCTCACAAGAAGATGGCTCAAGCATGTAAAGACTCTTAGAGATGGATTTCCATGTTCCTATTGCAAATGATTTGGAAATAACTTCTTTTTACTACTGTTCTACACATAGTTATGCCCAAAATTTAAAATTCACTTCTTGTTTACAAGCTATATGAACAGTCTGAAATCATGCCCAAATTTGAAATAATGTTGTGTTATTTGTGCTTTTACAGGTATTTAGGATGTACAATAACAAAATGCTTCATATTATGTTGAGACTCAATCAGTGTTGCATTGAAATATGCCCAAATTTGGAGATTGTTTGCTACTTCAACCCAGATGTCTTCCCATATATGAAAAGATTCCAATCTAATGTTTTTTGATACCTAGAACTTTGTCAGAGTGTGCCTAAATTTTTTTTTAGTCGTTATTAGAAATACTTAACAGAAGTGTGTTGAAACAGTGACACCTTACATAATACAAGCTATAGTAAGGCGTCAAAATCGAAATCACCTCCTTTAATGGATATTGATGACTCGCTGCTACAGGAAATAACCTCCAGGATATGGGTATAATACTTTCTAGAATTCGATATAAGTCTCCTCACTATGTCTTATATGCACAGGACCACCAAGAATTGTGCCCAGGTATGCCATCAACCTAACATCTTGTTCAACCTCATCCTTGTACATTCAAACAACCATATAAAAATCCCTAATAGTGTCTTCATTGCGACACTAGAGGAAAACACAAGGATAAAGTGACATATTTGGTCCAAATATACTCCATGATAGCACCATCATACTCATCTAAGGGTAAATTTTTTTATTCCACAGCTACAAACCATTTTAGTCTTCAAATTACTAGTTTTTATTGTTGTGACTTGAATTCATTTAAGGTTATTATTTGGTCTCCAATTGATGTTGAAGTTGCTACAGGGAACACTAAAAGATATAGGTCTACAACATTCTTGCCTATTGGAAGTCTTCCCAGACTATAATGCTAGTTGCCATAGGGGTCTTCTTTTGTGATTATTCCCAAGCCTCAGATTGTTGTGAGACACCTCTTTTAATGATTGTTTATTGTGAAAACAAGACTATTTATTGTTGTTTTGCTATCTTCCAAATGAAAAATCTATCTAATATTGAGGGAGACATATTCATTAAGGAATTGTGCTTATATGTGTTGAAATGTGTGCCCAACATCTTTACTACAGTTGCAATGTCTTGATTTTGTTCTATTCCCTTGTTCACCACTACTTCAATGTTTAGAATGAAAGGAAAAGACTGTAGGATGTAGATAAGGTTTACCTCAAGGGTTAATACATGCCCAAGACCACCATGAAGTGTTCAGACATGTTTCTGAGACCTGCCAGATCCCCAATTAGGTGCCCACAATGTTTCATCAGTCCTCCTTGTGACGTGTTGAACCCTCCTTGGTATTTCATGAAGAAAAAGAGGTGCCCAATTTTCTGAAATGGCACTAACCCTTTCGCTTTTCCATATCATAAATTTATTTCTGAATCCTCTTCCTTGAGGAATTATTGCATATGACTTGCAGATACATGTGCATAGTTGATTGGAGCAACTTCACAAGAAACACATAAACGTGCATTTCAAGGGATGGACTAGAGTTTAAAGGAAAATGACTACATGCTGGGGAGGGAAAATCTAAATCGATATAAGCTACAAATTCATGTGACAATTCTTAAAGACTCTCATATTATATAGAGAAATGTTGGTGAAATTTTGAGGTATATATTAACTCTGGGAGAGACATTTGTACTAAATGTCATTGAATACTGCACAATTTTTCTTAAATCTAGAAGCCAATATTAAAATCCTTGGAAGTTTCTCTATGTATTAAATTGCTTATACACTTACTTCATAATGTTCCATAGCTCCCAAGTGGTGGAAACAAAATGAGAAGTAGTTGGAGTACAAAAGTATGGTATTTGCATTAGTTAGGGTCTTAATTGAAAGCGTTGAGAGTGTGTAAGAGAAATGAACGTGGCAGGATTGTAAGAGATATCATAGGTAACCAGTGACTTTGAAGCCCCTCTTTCTTTTACTACTAGCCTCTACATTTACGCACCTTCATAAAGGCATTTAATCAATACCCACCTTCAACACTTTTCAATTTCATTTATACAACATTTAAATTTCGCTTAAATTCTTGGCCTTGAGGGCCCAAGCATGATCACTAGATGACTTGAAGTGAACAATGGGAGTGGAGTTGGAGGTTAGTCAGGTTCGATCAGATTCTGAATTCAACATACCCTAATAAAGAGAAAAAGAAAAATACTAGACAATTCTTTGGTAATGTTCAAATTGAAGTGGGGAATCTTAGACAAATTTTTTATGTCACCTCATATCTAAACTAGTCTTGCTCATACTAGAAGCGTTATGGAGTTTAATATTATATGGTTATTGATATTTATTATAAATAGAAAATAAAAAATCAAAATTTATGCTACAAAGATTCCAAAACCCACAGAATTTGTGTTACAAAGATTCCAAATTTTTTTTTTTACAGAATTTCATGTTTTCTGAATTTTAAGGAATTGTGAATTTTTTGAAAAGTAATCAAAACTAGTTGAATTTCATGTTTTTTGTGATTTTTCTATTGATCTCTATTTAGTCCAAAAAACTTGTGGCCCTTCATATCCCAAGTGACACATACTATGCCTTAGAGTTCAATCTCTATCAACTCTTGGCATATTAGTTGTACAAGGAACACTAATAGAATGAGATTCTATTAGTGCAATTTGTTGAGCAACAATAAAAACTTGTAGAGCAAAGATATTCCTAAAATGAGTTTCAAACCAAGATGATGGAACCTGCAGTACTTTCTAATACAAAGATTCTGAAACCCACAAAATTTCTGCTACAAATATTCCAAAACGAAAAACTTACAGAATTTTAAGGAATTGTGAATTTTTTTGAAAAGTAATCAAAACTAGTTGAATTTTATGTTTTTTGTGATTTTTCTATTGATCTCTATTTATTCCAACAAACATGTGGCCCTTTGTATCCCAAGTGACACATACTTTTTCTTAGAGTTCAATCTCTATAAACTCTTGACATATTAGTCGAACAAAGAACACTAATAGAATGAGATTCTATTAGTGCAATTCATTGGTATATTCAGTTGTTCAACGAGTTACAGGTAACAAAACTCATCCAATTTTCTTTATAACTCAAGTCTAAAAAAACATCGAACATGCCATGTGATAATCTATTACTATTAGGATTTAACAGACCTCACAGGAAGCTAAAATTGTAAAATCATGCTACAAAATTTTGGAAACCACATAGAAGAACTTACAACATTTCAGGAAATCACACAATAGAATTTAGTGGATAAGCATGCCTGGAAAATGTTGGCTTGATAAAATGACAAATGCTGGCACGTTCTCAGGAATTCTCACCCTGCTACTAACAATGGTGAGATGACCAAGTGCTAGAAAGTCTCCTCACACTATTTATCATAATGCACTATTGACAATGTTGAACCCCTAAATGCACCTCAATGCACCTCACTCATCCATGAATTTTTGATGTGCCTTGGACCTGACTTAATTGTGACTGCTAAATGCACCATGGTTCTCATCATAGAAGACACAAATGTTACTTTCTCACATAGTGACTAATGATACAGCATGATAGCCAAATGTCAAACTATTCCTAGTGCCAAATAATGTGTATTTTTCTTGACGTGGTCGCTATTATATAGGTAGCTGTTATGGTTTTTAAAGTTGATTTGTGGTTTTTTCGGGGGGTCTCATCAGATTGGAACCAAAATAGTGAGAAAACATGCCAAGGATGTTTAGGTCCCATACTACAAAGGGGCATGGATCCATCTCACAAGAATATTGCTCAAGCATGTAAAGACTCATAGAGATGGATGTCCAATCTCCTACTACAAATGATTTGGAAATAACTACTTTTTACTACTGTTCTACACACAGTTATGCCTAGAATTTAAAATACACTGCTTGTTTACATGCTATATGAACAGTCTTAAATCATGCCCAAATTTGATCGGCTTAAGGTACAAAATGATCAGCTTGGGACTTTCAAATAGTCCTTTATCAAACTATGATTGTTAATTTCCAAGTAGGAATCAACATGTTTTTTCTTTCTCAAGCAAATTTTAGATCAGTAGATACAATGTTTCATCGTGCTCTATGATGTTGAAGTCTGTATGTATTGCATTTCTTATTTTAATCCATATTCCTTTAGCAGGCCATTGAGTTAAGGTCCTTCAAGGCCATGGGCATGCTTGCTGGTCAAGATTCTGTTTTGAAATCTCTTAAATGAGTTAATAATTCATTCATTCATTAATGACATTGGCATCTTTTGGCTCAATGCAAGTGGCACCCAATAACATTATTGTTGGTTCTCATGTATGGGTGGAAGATTTTGAAGTAGTTTGGATTGATGGAGAAGTCCTAGAGATCAATGGTCAGAACGCTAAACTTCAGGTCACTAATGGAAAGACAGTAAGGCATTGTTACTATTTATGATGATGGGTTTGGTTGCTTTGTCTTTTGTATTAGTTCTTCTATCACCAACACAATGTGATTCTAAGGATTGGATTTGTGAAGCAAATTATGAAATCCATGTTCCAATGTCTAACACTTTGCATCAACTAAAGATGTTGTCTATCCTAATTATTTTGTAATTAGTCCTCTTTATATGAGTTACGTGGCCAAAACACTAGAAAAGGTTATATATTTTGCAGTCCATACTGTTAGCTCATTAATTTGCTCCCAGAAATTCAGAATGAATTGATTATTTAATATATGGTTTGTCTCATTAAATTCTATGAGTATTCTTGAATATATTTGTATTTATTCTCACTTTGTGGGACTTATCAGCATTACCCTCAAAATCTAGAGACAAAGCCATGGTTACTCCTGTAATTGCTAGTTTTACTCCTGGAATTGCAGTTAAAGGGTGGTATAGAGATTAGGCAACTCAATTTCCATTAACAAGGCGACTAGCTATATCTGAGGTTACTCTCCCTTTTGACTGCTAGTAAAAAATTTTCACCTCAATGACATCAAACATCGTCATGTCTTACAGATGTCAAGCTTTTTCCTAGGTCTTGCTATTGATATCATAACTCTTTCATGATTCCCCCTGAATCCTTCTCGCTTGAGTCCAGGAAAAACAAGGTAGAGTTAGATAATCAATTTTCTTGCCACTTCATACGCCTAACACCAATGTGCTCACATGAAAATCCTTTGCCTAACACCGTTGTGCTCCCACAACATATATGCCTAACACCAATGTGCTCACATGAAAATCATTTTCCTAACACCATTGTGCTCCCATGGCATAAATATTCGTTATCCGTATGTGATGTTCATTACAAAATTTGATTATTTGTGACACACACAACTTTGGTGCTTAACGTGACTTCACTATCATTGTCTTGATTCGTGAATCAGCTTCAGGCCTAATTGAATATAATTCACATCTATCAACAAACAATAATTCCATTAATTTAATCAACATTTCATAATTCGTAATGATTTGTACCTCTACCATCATTCAGAATTCATACGACCATGTATATCATCCAAAATAACTCCTTACTCAATTTTGGGCAATTGAATGCAATTGGTTTGCGCAAGTGAATTTATATTCCATAATGTACATGACATCGGTCATAATCCTGGTAGAATCTGAAATGTCAGTACATAATAATATAATCCACAGTTGATTCTTGGTTCATACAAACCTCAAAATTTGACAATATATAATAAGTTAAAGTAAAACAACATTCATTCTTAGCTTCATCATTAAGCCAGTGAATATTTCTACTAACAGTTAATTTCGATTGATAGTGTTCTTGGAAAATCCTACAATGTTAGCCCATAACATTATTTGAAATTCACTCCTTTATCATTTTCAAATACTAATAGAAATTAGACATCTTTACTCATTTGTCCTTGGAAAGGGACATTTCCAACTCTACACAACAATAATGAGTGGTAAGCTGGAGATGTAGGACTCTCAAGTGATATTTAGTTTTATCTTCCCATTAGTACCCTTGGAGGAAAAATCATACTCTTCAATTGGGACCCTCTTGTACTTTGAGTAACCCTCTGCAAGACATGAATACACACATGTTAAAACTTTCATAAAACAATAATTGACAATGTTCATCACACGTAAGAGTAGGTTTTGAACACCATTTCTCCTAAATCAACCCCTGTTTTTCGCAAGAAGATCAACGTTGGTGTAGCACACTTGTAGTCCCACATGTGTCAAAATAGCCGAAATATTTTTGCACGATGGGATTATGATGTAATATATTAGATCGTGTTACTTACATATGAGTACATAATTTTTCTAGATCACCTTTTAATATGGGAACATAATAATAAAAGAGTATGGATTAATACTTTACCTAATATTTGAAAATATCAAATTCTTTTCACAAAGAAAAGTAGACAAATAATTTTCATCATTTCCTAGTAATCACTATTACTATTTATGCCATTATATAATTGTTACCCTTTATTTCTAGGAACCTGTGCATTTTTTCTTTCCTCGGGCACCCATAGCTTGCTACCTATATAATTGGTGCCTTATGTTTAAATAGGTGTTCGTTAGTACGAGGATATCATTTCCGTATATATATATATATATATATATATATATATATATATATATCCCTAGAGTCATTTTCTAAGAAAGGACTATCTTCCTTAGTGAATCAGGAGAAAAGTTTACAGTCCAACCTTCCATTGAGTGTGTAAACATAAACATGATCATTACAATAAGATGAAAATTACTCAAAACACTTCGTCGATAACATAAAAACATACCTTTGCGAAGTTACCTCTTTCTATTTTTCTTTTTAAGGCCCACTCGGAGGAGTTACTTCCTCTCGTCCATCATTGTCATGCATCCATAAACAAAATAATTGATTGGTTAGTTTTTAATGACCTTCATGCTTTATAACTTCAAGGTGAGCCCAAATAGGCCCATGCGTTGTCAACCTCACTCTGATACCATTTGTAACATCCCCAAGTCAACACAAAAATTTCCCATTGAAAAATCAACCAACTACTCCTACTCTCAAGGAATTCCTCTTAGAGTTCAGTTTTTGTTTTAGGTATTTTGATATTGATATTATACTTGCAGCCTTGTTAATTAGTCAAGAGACATACATTTATATAAATATGACAAACTCTTTTATGTGTTATCATATTTTTAACAGTCCATTAGAATATAGTTTTTGAATGAATGTCTTGCCTCGTAAATATAACATAATACACCTTCCTTTGTACTAAAAATACAAAGCTTAATAATGACATAACCTTATGATATAAACAGCATTCATACAAGGCATTCTATTTTTACATAAATATGTTTGTTCTCAATAAAGGCCTACTTATATGCAGCTCCCATTTCATACCACACCCAATTTCTTTTAACCACTTTCAACATACAATGTCTTGCAACTTTTTAATTAAGATATGGTCTCTAAGGGGTTTAAGATCAATATTTCAATCATGAATCCTTAGTCATGACGTGTCCATCATCAAAGGTACCAAGTTATAGATATACTATCTCCTTACACCAAGATGCTCTGTTTAAACGGCTATCCATTATTTATTTCCAATTAATGAAACACAAGAGGAACACTTCCATTCATATTAATGACTTATCTTTACAATCTTCCCTCAACAATATATTAGATATGTTGGAAGAAATATCTTAATGTAATTCCAATAAAATTATTATTCAAAACCCTAAGAGGCGTAGTCCACAAGCCTTTCATCATTAGAGTGCATTTAAAATAATTCAATGTGCGAACAAAAATCATTATGTTAACACTAACCTTCCTTTATCATCATCCTAAAGTCTTTAATCAATTTGCAGAACAATATTATAAATACACAACTCAATGCAAGGAAAATAAAATGTCTAAACATAAAAATGAGAGAGACACACTGATGTACGTGGTCACGGGGGCTTCACTTGTTGGCCAATATCCTATCACGTTAGTTCATATTGTGGGTTTTGAAATTATCAAAAATTGAACCAATATATTGCAAGTATTGGTGGGGTGAGGGGTTTAAGGTGGGGGTGGGTAGGGCGTTTTATAAGGATTGAGGTATAAAAAGGGGTGGGGAGGAGGTTTTATGTATTGGGAGGGGGTTTCAACAAAAAGAGTTTGGGTCAATATGTCTCGAAATTAAGGGTATTTTTTAATATCCCACGATTGCACGTGCTATGTGAGAGGTTCACTAAGTGAAGTCCCCATGTACATGGTTCACCCAATCCATGGGTTACGTCCACCAAAACTGTCACATCATGAAATTATTTATCCAAAAGGCAGGTTACAATCTGCAACAAACCTTGTTTCCATACTTTGTTGAATCTCAAAGGCTCCCTCTTGGAGATTGTTCTCTACTGCTATCAAGCTACAACCAACAATTTTATAATAGTTAACAAATTCTTCCGGTATCATTACAATATTTCTATCAGAATCAGCGTCCCTACCTCCTTATTCACAATGCTGGTAACATATAAACATGGTAGGTGAAAAATATAAGTAATAGTATAAAACTATAAGTTGCATTTGGAAGCTATGTATTATGATGGCCTTTTGCGCATAAGTTGTACCTAAAATCGCAGCTATCATTTTAACTAGATTTATAATAAAACTCCCAAAACACAATCATGGTTTTGTTATATCCATACTCGATAAAACAATCCATTATAAATCTAAATCGTGGATAGGGATAAGCAGCTACCAATTTAAAGAAATAGTTTTTCAAAATGCTGGTAACTATTCAAAAGCATTCTAGACCTAAAATCCACATGGACTTTGCACCAGATGCTAGAATAGGCACAACATACATTAATTAAATTCCCATTTCATCTAGTGCCATAAATATTAACTAAAATTTATTTGAGATAAAGCGCGAGCTTGAAGAAACAAGTGCAGAGTGCCAAATAAGTGTATTTTGTTTACTTTTAGAGTCAGGAGGACCTAAGCTTCTGCTACTTGCATCAACACATCTTTTTCTTTTTGGGGTCTTAGTCTTCCAACTATGTCTGAGGCGTCCAAGCAGTATTTTCAGTGGAGTTCGAAGGCAGACTCGCACGAGATGAATTGGCTCGATTTACTCCAAACACAAAAATCAGGATGAGTAATGGACTTGGTCGTTCTTGTTCTTTAAAGAAAATAGCAATACTGATTTGCAGCTGAAATGTATGTTCTCAAAATGATAGGATGGAAAGTTTAAAAATGGGGCAAAAACAAACCCTAAGATTCAGCGCATACTAGTAACTCTCAGACTGGGCGCATAAGCTAATGGAATTTCGTTCTTTTCCAGGTAGCCAACCCTGACCACGCGGCGTAATTTTCAAACAAATTCAACAAAAGGATGGTTGTAAGTGTTCGATAGGCTTGGGTTCCATACCCAAGTGAGATACATTTCACTATTGGGCTGACACAAATTAGAGTTTACAATGCATAGTGTCCATTAGAGGCTAAAATTTCAATAATGTCTATGTTTAGGCATAATCAAGCAAGGGCTTTAGCTTTTCAAGCCATTCTTAAGCAACACAGTTTGTCACAACAAATAAGTGACTGAAACTTCAGCGAGGGAAAAAAGAGACATTTCATATTGCAAGTGAAAGAAATCGAGATCTAACTAGCAGATAATCAATATCGCACATACCTACCCTCCTACTTGGAAATTTACTATTCAAGGTCGCCTGTAGAGAGTACTATGTAACATTTCCTTTATCCACTCTCCAGTGTGCCATGAAACTCATAGCAAGGAAAAACATTCCCTTTTTCCTTCTCTTCATTGTCTCAAAGCAACAATGATGTGTGGCCGAGATCCTCCTCCCTCAAATCGCAGGGATTTTTTTGCTTTAAAGGAAAAATTCATGCTCATTCTCCTCCAAGTTCTTGGAGGTCATTTCCCTTACCAACCGCCAGATCCTTCTCTCAATGCCGAGGGTATATTTTTTTTCTCCCCAATAAGGCAGAGATCCATTTTTAAAGCACTAGATCTTGTCTTTCAAGACACAAGGATCCTCTCTTGAAAACACTAAGATTCCCTTGCCAAAAAGAATGCATAGATCTTCCTTTGAAAAAACGCAGGGATCTTCCTTTGAAAAAAATGCAGGGATCTTCCTTCAGGAAAGCGCAGATGTTCTCTTCTTTTCGTAAAGGCATAGCTCACTCCTCCAAAAATGCAAAGATAAAAATGAGACTCAAGGTTCGTTGCTCATATAGAGTGCGGAAATTTTCTCTAGAAAACACCGAGCTTTTCCCCTGAAGGTGCAGAGATTACCCCTTCTTAAAGGGAGAGATTAATTCCCCCATGTCTTGATAATCATTGGCAAATTTTAATTTGCTTCCCCCCCTCTTCACTAACCGGGAGCCAAGTGGCGCAATGGTTCCTTGGAATGTCTGTAATTTTTTGACATATGACAGTATTTTCTTGTTACGAGAATAATTCCCACTTTTTCCTCCTGGAAATTCCGCCCTTACATTTCTCATTAATGCACGAAATCTCCATTGCTTGTCCCAAGTGGAATTATCCCATCACTGTGTAAGATAATTGCTATGTTATTATATATATATATATATATATATATATATATATATGCATGCACCTTTATAATCTATGATATAACCCATATAAATATATATATGATAGTTATATCCTCTCTTATGATTTCACAAGGTACATTATACTTGTTTTTCCACATTTTGCGTATAGTTTTCATTTATGCCGATAAGTTATTTTGTATAATCCCTTAGTTCGTAATGCTATATTTCGTAATGAATCTTGTTTTTTTCATTTTTCTTTTGTTTAAAACAAAATGGATCATAAAGATTCATTACTTTGTTAACTGAGTCACTAGCCTTGTCACGACTTACTTTATCTTAGTTCGATACCTAGGAGTTTAGGTCGTACAAAGAGTTGCCAATCTTCTCTCAGATATCTATGTTCGACTAAATTGTTTCCATTCCCTTAGTGGAATTCGTCCACCACCATCGTTCTAGTCGCACATGTTTTTCCACTCCCCTTGTGTTTATTAAAATTCACCTATAGCTCTTGGAGGAGGCTAGGATTTACACTTACGCTTTGTCATTTCTGGTCATGAAATGGGGGAGATATTAGTACGTGGATCCCTAACCATTTTCCATGAACCCTAGTGGGTTTAGTTGCCCGTCGTTAAGTTGCACCAGTTTTCTTAAGTGTCCTAAGTTTACCACTTAGCTAATTAACTCATATATATCACAATGTTTTGTTCCTAATGGGGCCTTGGCCTTCAGCTCCTCACCAGAACAAGTACACTAGAAACATTTACTATTACAAAGTATTTTAGGGGTGTATAAGAGGGATATTACAAGGGGAAGTATACAAGTGATATATTGTGTTGAATGATCTTGCAAGGTTGACATAATGATATTTTTAATTGTTTTATGAGCAAGGGTTTAATAGAAGGGTTTTATTTTCTCTTATTCATATCATGGAAAACCCAAGAGATAAGCTCACATTGATATGGAAATCAATGAATTTGCAATTCTAAAAACCATACAAACTGAGCAATTTTTATTACTATACATTTTTTTTGTTAATATACAGTACCCTGTCGGTTATCCGATGTTCAATGCCTAGCAGCTATATTCGAATTTCATGTCAATTTGATGACGGTGTTGTGGCTCTGATGGTATATTGTTGTCGCATTTTCGACATCCTTGGTCCCTCATCCGACAACCTTGTCGTAATAAATTCGACAAACTTGTCTTTCTGTCGAATATTCGACGTTATGTTACCAATGGAAAAACAAAATTGAGGTTATCGAATACCTGACAAGTTATTGTCGAATTTCAGACATGGCAGCCATCGGATTTTGGGCTCAAAATTTGTTGTGAAGAAAATCATAAGGAAATTCATACAACTAAACATAAATTAGCAGACACTTTACATATCAAATCTATTTTGGAATTGTTACAAGAAAAGTTAACATGACAAGTGACTGAAACCCATAGTAGTTACCTAACCATCGAATATAATGAAGCAAGAACATTGTTATTGGTTAGTATCTTATCATTCATTTTTAATTTTCCTTACAAAGTGAAAGCTAAAACTCTTTCTACTAATACATAATATTGTGAACAACATACATGCAAATTAGAACATGATTCAACAACATCAATGGTGGTGTGTCATGCCACTGGTTCAAGCCTATATCATTTATGATATGTTTCAAGATATGCTTTAAAGTATTCACAAGCACACATTTAGATTATTATTTATGTTGTGTTTCCTTAATGCATGCCTTGAAAAAATGAGAGAAATCCCTTAAGCACTTGTTATGTGCTAATTTTGAACATGAGAAAGGCCTACGTAAACTCCTCTAGAGCCTGTGTAGTACTTTAAAATATTGGGAGGTATCGACATCTTGAACACCCTTAATTATTTGTTATGAACTAATTTTGAACATTAAAAATCCATCCAGAAACTCTGTTGGAGCTTATGTTGTACTTTGGGAGTTATCGCCATTTGTAACACTTAACACTCTAGACTAAGCTTCGCTAGTGAAAAAGGTTTCTTAAATTCCAAAAAGCCCTAAAAAGTGTGCATCTAATGGGAGTCTAAAAACTTATCGTCATCTCAACTAAAGTAAAAATAAAAATAACATGCATTGCATAAGAATGCTACCAAAGAGATGGAAAAAATGTTTACTTCCAACATAAGTACTTCAACTTAACATGAAAGAAAAAATCAACCTTATCATTGTATGCTAGATTGGTCCCAAATAAAATTAAAGATTATACTTTTCCGACTCCTATTTATTTAACTAGGAAATCAAACCATCTATGTGAAAGATAGAATGTATCTAAATCTTTTCCAAATACCATAATTATTCTCTGAATCTCTAGAATGCATAACATCAAAAAGTTAAAACAATTTTAAATCCATATATATATATAGATAATATTTATGTTACACCAATAATTGCAATTTTTAGAGAACTTCTAATAAAACCTTAAAAAACTCAATTTACATACTCTCTTATTTTGAATTATTCTTCTCTTATTTTAAATTATTCTTATAACTATTTCCAAAGCTAAGTCACCAAGGGCAAAGGACCACCAAGGAATGGCATGATCATCTTACTTTTAAATGGATCTTGGTTGTTCACCTGATCTGTTTCATTTATGGTCTGCTTTACAAACTCAACTATGATATCATAAGGTCAACCATAACCACAGTAATTGGATTTTTTTTTTATAATATTTAATCTGTCTTTGCACATGTAAATATGTATTATTCTAGGTCGTACTCTTGCTGAAAGCTGTGTTCAACATTTATCCTAACCCTAGGTCATGAGTTGTGTATCCAGGTTCTCACCATTATATATATATATATATAATTGACTTCAGGAATTACTGGGAGCTAGGTGTCTCCTCTGTCGTTTCCATTCCTTTTAAACCAAACCGTTCATGTCAATCAAGCATGTTGAAGACAAACATCTTCAAACGTCTTCGTTAGAAAAAAATAATAATTTTGTGCAATATTTCAAACTTAACACCATCACAAAGGAAAAATAGGTGGAACAGTATGATTCACCGATCCAACATATAATTTAAGTCTATCGGTGATCGTTTTCCATCGTACTACCTACAACAGAGAGAAATGAAAGCAAAAATTAATACCAATACCATTTCATTTTCAACCGATGAGTCATGAGTTTTTAATAGATGTGATTCACAGCTTTAACCGATGATGAGTCAAAATGTTTAACTAGAAACACTGGATTAGCGGATATTAACCTAATTTCATTATGCATTAATAATAAACTTTGCAAACTAAGACAAACACTGACGTGGCATGCATGACATTTTTAATTTTGAAACGGAGCCTTGGAATTTGAAATATACGTATCTTTCAAACTAAAATAAATGGGTTATTTTTAGCTTTTATCTCTCTAATTACATGACGTTTTATTAAAAGAGTCACTCTTTAACCATGAAGTAGAATTTTTTTATTAATAATTTTTTATTAAAGAATTTAAGAAATGAAGAAATTAGTTTTTATTACTGACTTAACAAAATTACTTACTAAAAATAATACAAATTAATAATTGACATTTACTAACATTATGCAATATACATCCACCCGCATTCATATTATGGGTAATTTTTTTTGTTTTTTTTTTTCGTTTTTTTATCTGTTTTCACATTTTTATTAATCAATGTGGAATTACAGTTCAAGATGTCGAAAAATTGTAAGATGAACAACTGAAAGGATTTCTTAGATATAATTTTTTTTATTTACCTCATTCTCCGTACTGCAAAAAAAACTTATTTACTGGATTCCGACCAGAGTGGGACGTTTTCATCCATCCATACTCAGTATGGCTACTCATGTGCCAATATCTAATGGGATGTCCTACCTTAGGGTTTTTTTTAATGATTTTTTATTTTAATGATTTTTTGTTTCCATTGTTTCCATTATTTTGTGTTTCCATTGTTTCCAATATGATTTCTTATTTGTTTGAAGTTTCCCCAGCTTGAATCTCTCTCTCATTAAATTTCAATGATTAATATTGTCTAATGAATAATTCTTGTTTTCCTCAAACTTAACAAGATTTCCAGTGGTTGTTTTTTTTCTATAGACTTTTGCGGGTTGCTTCTGTAAACAAGATTTTGCAATTTTTAAACAAGATTTTAATAAAAAATCGAAAAATATAGAATATAAAATATGTTTAAATATTAAAATGATATATTTAAAATTAAGTTATAAACTATTTAATATTGAAGAATAAAAAATTATTACAATTAAGAATGAAAAAATTATTGCAAACAAAGTTAGGAATAAAACATACTTATTCATGGTTCTGGACTTCCACTTTCCCCGTTGCAGAATATGGAAATCAGAAGTTACAAGTTCGTAATAAGACTTTCTATATTTGACTTTCGCGTTACCTAGGAAATAAAAAACATCTATCTCATATTTTTTTTTATCTTATTTCCCGATTTCCACTTTCCTAAAAATTTTATTAAACAATCTTTCAAAATACATGAAGCATTTTATTAAACAATCTTTCAAAATACATGAAGAATAAATGCGTTTAGTCCTATTGATGTCAGATCGTCTTTAAATTTCATATTTATAAACATAAATAATTGTTATTGGATCTTTAATTAAATTTCATATACCCACATCAGACTATTTAGATATATTTGATCTTTAAACTTTATATTTAGATATATTAGATCTTTCAACTTCATATTTATTAATAGAAGTAATTGTTATTATTTGATCTATAAACTCCATACATGATGTTTAAGAAAAATATAAATCCAATATAATTAAAAAATGTTTGTTAAAAAAATTAGTTTATAAATTAAAATTTATTATTCTTTAAAATGATTAAATTCTAAAATACTTTGTAACTCATTTTTCTGTAAATAAAAAAAGTCACATACTTTTCAATATATATAAACAAATTAAAAACACATTATATATATATATATATATATTCTCTAAATTGGTATGATTTGCATGAAGAAAAACATAACGAGAGAGAAAATGCAATTATTACAATTTTTAAACAAGATTTTAATAAGAAATATGAAAATCTCTAATACAAAATCTTTTTAAATATTAATGATATATTTAGAAAATAATGTATAAAATATGTAATATAATCAAGAACAAAAAACGATTACAATTAAGAATGAAAAATTATTGCAAACAAAGTTACGAATTAAACATACTTATTCTCGACTTCCGTTTTGTGCACTACGGAACACGGATATAGTAAGTTACAAGTTCGCAATAAAGCTTTCTAATGCCAAAATCGAAAAGGTCTTTGTCTCATATTGTTTAATAGTATTTCGCGATTTCGGCTTTCTGATAATTCTTATTAAACAATCTTTTAGAATAGATGAAGAATAAATGCATTTCATCTTGATGTCTTGATGTCTGATCATCTTTAAACTTCATATTTATTAACATAAAACATTGTTGTTGAATATTTAATTAAATTTCATATACATCAATCAAGCTATTTATATATATTAAATATTTAAAATTTATATTTATTAACATAAATAAACTATTTAGATATATTAGATCTTTAAACTTCATATTTATTAATATAAATAATTGTAATTATTGGTTCTATAAACTTTATATAATCATGAAAAAAAAAATCCGATATAATTGAAAAATTATTTCTTAGAAAATTTAGTTTATAAATTAAAATTTATTATTTTTTAAAATGATTAAAGTTTAAAAGACATTTTAATTAATTTTTAAATAAAATAAAGAGATATAATTTCCAATATATATTAACAAAGTAAAAACACATTAGAAATATTTCTAGTTTATAATATTTATAAATAAACTTCTAAATTGGTATGATTTGCAAAAGAAGAAAAAGTAACGGAGAAAAAAATACAAAATCTGTTTAAATATTAAACGATATATTTAAAAATTAATCTATAAACCATGTAATATAATGGAGAAGAAAAACTGAATACAATTAAGAATGAAAAAATTAGTATACTTATTCATGATTCGTGACTTCGGAAGTTACAAATTCGTAATAAAGCTTTATGTATTTATGACTTCAATGTTAAATAGAGAAACCGGAAAAGCCTTTATCTCAGAATTTTTTATCCTATTTCTATATTTAAACTTCATAATTATTAACATAAATAATAGTTATTAAATATTTAATTAAATTTCATATACTTAAATCAAGATATTGAACTATATTGGATCTTTAAACTTTATATTTATTAACATAACTAATATATTTATATTTATTAGATCTTTAAACTTGATATTTATTAATAGAAATAATTACTATAACTTCATATAGGATGCTCAAGAAAAATATAAATCCAATATAATTAAAAGAAATGTTTTTTAGAAAATTTAGTTTAAAAATTAAAATTTATTATACTTTAAAATAATTAAATTTTAAAAAACTTTTTTGCTTATTTCTTTAAATAAAATAAAGTCATATAATTTCTAATATATATAAACAAATTAAAAACACATTTATATATTATATATAAACAAATTAAAAACACATTTTATATATTATAAATACTTTTTATTTTATAAAGTTTATAGACCTTTAAATTGGTAAGATTTGTAAAAAGAAAAAAAGAATCGGAGAGAAAATGAAATTATTGCAATTTTTAAAAAAAGATTTTAATGAAAAATACGAAAATCTAGAATACAAAATCTATTGAAATATTAAATGATATGTTTAAAAATTAATCTATAAAATGTGTAATATAATGAAGAACAAAAAATAATTACAATTAAGATTGAAAAATTATTGCAAACAAAGTTACAAATTAAACATACTAAAAAGTCTTTGTCTCATATTTTTTTATCTTATTTCTTCATTTTGCTTTCCGAAAATTCTTATTAAACAATTTTTTTTTAAAAATGAATCATAAATGCATTCAACCATCTTGATGTGGGATCATCTTTAAACTTCATTTTTATTAACATAAATAATTATTTTTGAATCTTTAATTAAATTTCATATACCCAAATCAAACTATTTGGATATATTGAATCTTTAAACTTTATATTTATTAACAGAAATAATATACTTAGATATATTAGATCTTTAAACTTGGTATTTATTAATAGAAATAACTCTTATTATTGGATCTATAAACTTCATATAGGATGCTCCAATAGAATTAAAAAAAAATGTTTCTTAGAAAATTTAGTTTACTAGTTAAAAAAAATTATTCTTTAAAATGATTAAATTTTAAAAGACTTTTTAGCTCAACATAAAGTTATATAATTTCCAATATATATAAACAAATTAAAAACACATTTATATATTATAAATATTTTCAGTTTATAATATTTATATAATTTAGTTTACAAATAGGCCTCTAAATTAGTACTATTGGCAGGAAGAAGAAAATGAACCGGAGAGAAAATGAAGGCTATTGCAGGAGGCAAAATTTTCTCACCTCTGGAGGGGCGCAACCGAGTTCAGGGATGGAGAATGTTTTACAGTGGATCATCGATAAGGGAAAAAATTTCCAGTTTGCGTTCACATGGTATAGGGAAAACTATCCATGGATGGCCTTCTAATATACCTTGCAAACCTTTTGCAGCCACCTTTACCGTAGAGGATGTTGCAAATGTTGCAATTTTTCATTACTATCTTTAATTTAGTGTCAGTTTCAAGGGATTTTCAATTAAAGAAAATATGAATTATAAATAAATCTGAAAGGTGCTGAAAGTTTAACTTTAGAGACCAAATTTGTAACAATGTTGACTATTTTGTTGCATAATTTGATAAACATCTCATAGTTGAAAGTTTATATGCTACAACTATATAGCGATACTTTTTTTCAGAGATAGGATAAAAAACAACTATACAGTCTTCCGAAAAATATCATGCCACCGGCAGTTTCTAGTCTTCAGAAAAATCCCCATCAACTAACAATCCTTCATTTACATGATCTCCATTCGTATAATCCTGCAGCAGACTCGCATCCCAAGCATCTTCGAACAATTAAAACTGTTGATATTCATCAAAGTCAATCTTGTATTGTCTATTCTCCCCAACTAATTTAAGATCAAAGTTCTACGAGAAACTTTCCGATGTAATTTTCTTTGACTAGATATTTATATACGAAATTCCCAAATAAGTTTGAAGTTACTGAAAATAACCCAACTGTCTCATTCACCCATTTTCAAGAGATTTATCCAATCATGTCAGTCAGTTTTGAACTCATCATTATTTGAGAAAGGATCATTGGTAGCGGTTTTGAATTTATGGTATGAAAAAAAATCATTAGAAAATGTACAAATAATTCATTTCATCAAAAGTATTTCATAAAGTGAACTCAATATTAAGTATTTTACAATATTAAATTAAATTAAAGTGAATACAATATAATGACTTGCTCAAATCATTTTTATTTCACTTAGTTATTACATATTAATTTCATATCTTGTGTATCAAAGGGTTTAGAATTTCTATTAAATTTTACTTATAGTTGGGAGGAACTAAACACTGACGTTTCAACGGGCCTATGAACAAAAACACATGGGAATTCGACGCGACCCTGTCAAGGATAGGAGCTCTGAAATTTGCTTAAATATTATATATTTGGTAATCTAAGCATGTTACAATCAATCTAGTCATCTGCAGTTTCCCTTCCTCTCATGGACAGAGTAGCAACAATGATAATTTCAATAAAGGGGAAACAACATATTGACATTTTGAATATGCATTATGGTTCAAACGAAAAAACTAAACTCAATAATATGATTTACAATTGACCCTTTACAACTATCTTAACCCCGTTATCGATTGGTTGCAGTTAGGCCATAACTCGTCAAGGACAGATTTACTTCAAGATCCCTTTGCGAAAACTGTAAGCTCCCGCATCCACATCCATTCAGCGGCTCCTCAAAACTGCCGACGGTTCTTTTGGTTATCAAACTGATTTCTAGTTTGGAAACCATTTTCTTGCTGGGAGCTTTTGGTGTGTTCCATCTAGCGTTCTCTACCTAGATTTGTGGAACATTTGACACATAGCCAACATAAGCTTGATGGAAGCTTGGCTATTAAACTCATGTTTGGTCCCCAAGCTGACTAACTCAATCCCCTTCAGTTTTACACCATCAAGAAAGAGGAAGCAGAGCTTGGAAGTACCGTATAGGAAGCTAAAGCTTGTGGAACAGGGAAAATTTCTACAGCAAGTCAAGTAACATCAATGGATGGAGGTATGATCTATTCGGCATTTCTATTTCGATTTTGTTTCAGAGTTTTATTCTGCATTTGTTCAGAATCGGAATTTTTTGCTAACAGTTGGTATCAGAGCAGTTATCTCTGCTTTGATGTTCTATATGTAGTCGCCACTATAGGGTTTTTTCTATGTGTCTGGCATTGTTTGTTTGGGGTTGAACCTGCACTGGGGCTTTTAAAACTGCTAGAAATGGAGAGAATTCCTGATCGTAGAGCTGAAAAGAGGTTTAAAATAAATTTACAATAGGAGAGGGATTGATATTGATCATCCTTCAATACTTGTAAGCGAAAAACGAACATCGCCTTATCGTTTTGCTGGCCAGTTGAAACTTTCTTTCAAATAAATGGTTTCAATTTTGTTTTTTCCTGGTGCAAAATTTAGACATTTTTCTCTTCACAGGTGTGGACTGCAACGAAGCATTAGAGGAAATTTGGGCTCTAAAATGGGCCTTATAAGAAAACGTGCCAAAATAATTTTTTGTGAGTTGTAATTCAAGAACCAATAGAATTTCAATAAAATAAGTCAACTATAATGGTTGAATTGACATATTTGTCATTAAAAAAACTACTTTTTTTGTTCGTATTTTCGACATTTCTCATTATGTTTTTACTCAAATTTTGATCGGGAGAGCAATTGCACATCCAACGAGTACCCACACTGCATACTTTTGACGTACCCCGCTACACCAAAAAGAAGAAATACCTGAAAAAACGTGATGATGACGTCATCATCATCATCACGTTTTTTCAGGTATTTCTTGTTTTTGGGGTAGCGGGGTACGTCAAAAGTATGCAGTGTGGGTACTCGTTGGATGCGGAATCAAATTCAGCATCCAATGAGCTCTCCCGATCAAAATTTGAGTAAAAGAACAGGGAGATATGTCGAAAATACGAACACAAAAAGTAGTTTTTTTCTTTCTTCCTCCAAAATTAATCAATATTATTTTATTATTTTAACTATTATTTTATTATTTTCCTTAGGAGGCCCATTTTAGACCCCAAAATTCTTTTAATGACTAGTTGAATTACTTTTAGAAATTATAATTATTTATTAATTTCGATGCATATGTAATTTCTGATGTCCGGGGCTTTGGCACCTGAAAGATTGAGTTGCTGAAAACATTTCTTTAAATATTTTTTGGTTTTGAAAAATGTTTTAAATTATGGAACTGTCCAGTGAGACATCCACCACGACCCATATTCCATCTGAATGTTGTTTGTAGTATCTTACGAAGTAATTTTCTCTAGTAGGCACTAGTGAAGACGGTACTTGGAATTCTGCATACATCTGTTCAATTGCCAGAGATCATCAGTAGCCGCTAATCATTATGATAATGCGGAATTAAACGAAAATATCTGCATTCGTAATGTGTATCTATGAGCAATTTTCTTGTGAATAAGATGTTTTCCAGATTAAGTTCATGGCTTTGATGCTTATTGCTAATTCATCTGCCCACGCAAATTGTTGTTCATCTTCGTCTTTGCAAGTGCAAAGATATTGCGGTTTCTATCATTTACCTTTATTGTAATACACTGTCACGAATCATGTACCTACTGGATAGAGTGTTATCATATTCTGTTTGGGCTGTGTGGTCTTTGTTTAGCCTGCTGTAGCAGGCTGTACCTGTATAGAGGGTTCCTTTGCTTCTTTATAGCCTTCTTGAGGCTGCTACTGTTGTACGAAAGTGTGCCACATTTTGAGGGTGTTGGAGTCTAGGTTAAGACTCCTTCTGCTTTTTGAAAGGTGTTGCTGGACTGTCCTAAAGACTGTCTTTTATTGCAACAAGGGTTTGAAGTTTCCATTATTATTTCTGGACTGTTTGGTTAACCCTTTGAGGTCTGTATTTGTCCAACTCTACCATATCTATTTTATATGAAAGTAATGAATTTTATATATCAGAAATTCTTATTTTGTCTATCTATTATTGAAGCTACATTGTACATTGTTGAAGCTGCCAGCCTCATTCAGATCTATTCATTTGAAGCTTGTTTTGTTACACTGAACAGCAATAATGTCTAGTGATCTATATGATATTTAATTAGAGAATAGCCACAGCATCTCTAATTAATTAATATTATTATTTTTTTGTTTAGGATCACATCAAGAAAGTTTAGACATTAATTGTAATTAATTATACTAAATATAATAAATTTTATCCCACAGAAATTTTTATTATATTTATGTAATTAATTAGGATAAAATATTGAATTATTCATAACTTACCCATAGAAATTATGAATTAATAGTTTTATCATGAATAATATTTGAATCTGCCTGAATTAAAAATTTAGCCCACAGGAAATTTTTATGTCATTAGATTCAATCTTAAAGCATGAATTTACATTGGTAAAACATGAAATTTTATTTGGTCTCAATTTTAACGTAAGCATGTAATCTTTATTTTTATGCAGTTGTACAACCTGCAAATTTCTCTGAAATTCGTCTTGATATCCCTGAACTTAAGAGAGATAACTATAAAGTTTGGAAGGAGATAATTCTCCTTCATTTGAGATGGATGGACATAGATTATGCTATTAGGAAAGATGAACCACCAGCACTCACCAATACCAGCACTGCAGCGGACATCACGCTTTATGAGCGATGGGAGCGATCTAATCGTTTAAGCATGATGTTCATTAAGACTAAAATTTTAGCTAGTATTCATGGTTCAGTTGATCAGCATGAAAGGGTCCGAGATTTTCTAAAAGCCATTGATGATCAATTCATCACTTCAGACAAGGCATTAGCAAGCACCCTAATCATGAAGTTCTCATCCATAAGGCTCACCAGTGTGAAGGGTGTGCGCGAGCACATCATGCAAATGAGGGACACTGTGGCTCAATTGAAGAAACTCGAGGTTGAAATATCAGATTCTTTCCCGGTGCACTACATCCTAGACACCCTTCCGCACCAATATGGACCTTTCAAAATATCATACAACACACATAATGATAAATGGTCAATAAATAAACTCATGAACATGTGTGGTTTCAAGAGGAAGAAAGACTGGTGATGGAACTGGGAGAAAGTGCAATGTTGGCAACACATAGGCAGGGCAAATCTCAAGCCAATAAGCAAGAAAGGTAAAGTACCTCCCCAAACTGATATTAAGAAAGTTTCCAAGTGTTTATTCTGTAAAAAGAAGGGACACATGAAGAAGGAATGCAAAGAATTTCAGAAATGGCTTGCGGACAAAGGTAATTCAATCTCATTTGTTTGTTATGAATCTAATATGGTCAATGTAAATATTAACACTTGGTGGATTGATTCTGGATCAATAATTCACATTTCAAATTGCTTGCAGGGTTTGCAAAACCTAAGGAAGCCAGTGGGAAGTGAGCAAAGCATCTTATCAGGAAACAAGATGGGCTCGCATGTGGAAGCTATAGGAACATGCTATTTAACTTTAAGTAGTGGCTTTGTTTTAGAATTAGAAAATATCTTTTATGTTCCAAGTTTTTCTAGAAATTTAATTTCAGTTTCAAGACTTGTACCTTTTGGACATTCCTTTAACTTTTCAGAAACATCTGTCAGTTTATTTTATAAATCTGATTATGTTGGGAATGGTATTTTGTTTGATGATATTTACCGCATTAATTTACAAAACAATGTCACTTATGATTCAATGCATGTTCACACTGGTGATGGTGAGCAATTGGTTTGCAAGCTCAAGAAATCCTTATACGGTTTGAAACAAACTTTCCGCAAATGGTATTTGAAATTCCATAATGCAAATTCTTCTTTTTGGTTTTGAAGAAAACATTATGGATGAATGTATATATCTGAAAGTTAGTGGGAGTGAAATTTGTTTTCTTGTTTTATATATGGATGAAATTTTGCTAGCAACCAATGATAAGGGTATGCTGCATGAAGTGAAACAATTTCTCTCTAAAAATTTCGATATGAAGGATATGGGCGAAGCATCTTATGTCATTGGCATTAAGATCCATAGAGACAGATTTCGAGGCATCTTGGGTCTATCTCGGGAAACCTATAATAATAAAATTTTAGAGAGATTTCGGATGAAGGATTGTTCACCAAGTATAGCTCCCATTGTGAAGGGTGATAGGTTCAATTTGAACCAATGCCCGAAGAATGACCTTGAAAGGGAACAAATGAAAAACATTCCATATTCTTCTGCTGTCGGAAGCCTAATGTATGCTCAGGTCTGCACAAGACCTGACATTGCATTTGTTGTGGGAATGTTGGGACGATATCAGAGTAATCCAGGTATAGACCACTGGAGAGCTGCAAAGAAAGTAATGAGGTATCTTCAAGGAACTAAAGACTACATGCTTATGTATAGACAAATGGACAATTTGGAAGTAATTGATTACTCAAATTCTGACATTGCTGGATGTGTTGATTCACGCACTTCCACTATGGAAGCCGAGTTCGTCTCCTATTTTGAGGCTACTTTACATGGTGTCTGGCTTAACAATTTCATTTATGGGCTTAGAATTATGAATTATCTCTAAGCCATTGAGAATGTATTGCGACAATTCAGCTGCTGTTTTTATGGCTAAAAACAACCAAAGTGGGAGTCGAAATAAACACATCGACATTAAGTATTTACCTAGTAGGGAACATGTTAAAGCAAAGAAAGTGGTCATTGAGAACGTCAACACTGAATTGATGATCGTTGATCCTTTGACTAAGGGCATGCCACCATTTAAATTCAAGGATCATGTAATGAATATGGGACTTGGTTCCCTTATGTAGTTTCTCATTGTATGGACAATGTTATTTTTAATGAAAGTCTTAGTTATTGTGTTGGTTTTTCTCATACATATGTGCCCCTTAATTTAATTTGAGAAAATTCACCTGTAAGGACCAAGAATAAACATAAGGTTTATTCATTAAGAAATTGTTGCCACATAAATTAAAATAACAATAAATACATAGTAATACATGGAAGGTAATACTTGTCATAAGAGGACTTATCACCATGATTCTTGTATCTATTACTTAATCCATATTGAAAATAGGTTTTAAGATGAGACATTAAGTTTGGAAGTATGGACCAAGTGGGAGAATGTAAGCTCCCACATCCGCATCCATTCAGCAGATCCTCAAAACTGTCGACGGTTCTTTTGAATATCAAACTGATTTCTAGTTTGGCAACCGTTTTCTTGCTGGGAGCTTTTGGAGTGGTCCATATAGAATTCTCTACCTAGATTTGTGGAACATTTGACTCATAGCCAACATAAGCTTGATGGAAGCTTGGCTATTAAACTCTTGTTTGGTCCCCAAGCTCACTAACTCAATCCCCTTCAGTTTTACATCATCAAGAAAGAGGAAGCTGAGCTTAGAAGTACCGTATAGGAAGCTAAAGCTTGTGGAATAGGAAAAAATTCTATAGCAAGTCAAGTAACATCAATGGCTGGAGGTATGATCTATTCAGCATTTCTATTTCGATTCTGTTTTAGAGTTTTATTCCGCATTTGTTTAGAATCGGAAGTTATTGCTAACAAAAACCATTCTCAGTATGAACGAAAATGATGATTATCCACCTAACCTGCAGAGAAACAATTACCTCTAACTTAAATTTATGGTTTATCTCATTGATGCAACATAACTTTCATGACATGATTAAGAAATTAATCATAGAAATAATAGAGGTGAAAATCTAGAATTGATAATTTACAAGTTTCGAGAGATTTAAAATGTATAATGGATTGTTTGAGATCGAAAATTTGGTGGTTAATTTAATTATAAATAAGGATTAGATATTATAGTGTGTAAAGAAAATGCTTTTTACCATAAATATTTTTTCCTTGAAATCAAAAAATGACTACAGAGTTACAACAGAATCGAGGCAAAATCGTTGAATGTATTTACAAAGTTTTGTAAAAAATTAGCCTTAACTTATGTAATAAAAGACTTATACTAAATTGGACAGAGCACCAGAGCATGTCAATCATAATACAAAGTTTTTTCAAAAATCCGTATTAACTTATATAATCAATGTCTTATAACTAATATGGACAAAGCACCAAAGCACATGAATCATAATTGGTAACAAACTTACAAAACAATGAAAGAAAGCATGAAAGGATAACAATCCAGAGCGAAGTTTGACATACATTGAGTGGAAGTGAAAGAAGAGCAGAGAGAGTGGACACGAACAAATGAGGGTCTATGAATCACATCCCCTATAAGCTTGGTGACAATATAATCTTGAAAACCACAACTAAGAATAAATGAAAATACCCGCAAATGAGGTGAGTAAACCATCGAGGGAGAAAGTATAAACTGTGTAATATAATTCCCGGATGCGGGTGACTGCTCCATGGATCAGCGACATGCCCTCCCTCGATTCGAGCGACGAATGCGTGGTGATCATTATGGTAACCTTGGCTATGAAGACACTTTTGAGAACCTTCTGTTCCGGCCCCAAAATTCACAGGAAGCAACAGTAAGAGATTCTCCCCAATCAACGTTCCCAACTAGCCCATTGAATTTTTGGTATAGGGAATCCATCTGGTTTACGGTCCGGCTACTGTAGGTCAAGTAACAAAATAAAGGCTTTACCGGTTACGGCCCGCTCCACCAAGTTTTGTGATTTTTTTGACTTAAATTATGAAATGCACGTGCCTAATTAACAATGCAGAGCAATAAAAATGCAAGGAGCAGTCACAATGTGATGCGCAGGTTCTTACCGCTCATCTTAAGGCTCACAAGCATCCAAATCACATATAACAAGAAAATAGATTAACTACATAAACTATCCCTAGGGAGCAGAATAATCATTCATAGGTGAGTAATACATTTTGTACATGCATTATGAAGAGTTACAAATAGCTGATACTTCTTTCAAGACACATGAACAATTAAATATATTTGAACAACCAGGTAGCCAATCATTTTATGAACAACACTTATTACTCACATTGGAAAACATCACTAGATATACTAAAGAACATTCAACAAGAACATAGGTTTAGGAAGTCAAACACTCTCACAGTTAATGAAAAACCGCTGAAAACGAAATAGTTCCCCTTCAACATTGTTCATTTAATCCCATTGATACATTCCACATTTTGCTTTCTCCAGCAGGCAAAAGTTGCAGTTTCTCTTTGTAAAACGAAATAGTTCCTCTTACAAATAAACGGTTTACAAATTTTTCAAGGGAAAAAGTCCCCCTAACCTCTCACTTTCCATTATTTAAACAAAAACAGTAAATCGTTTGGGTTTCCCCCAACGCATGACCTTTCGGTCTCCCCAGTGTTTCGTATTCTTCTGAGTTCTCTGTATGCACTCATGATTCTTTTAGTAATGGACCAGCAATCGGGTTCGTTCCTTTAGCATTATTGACTTTGTCTTCCGCTTCGACGGCCCTTCCAGTGATCTGGTTGGTGTCATTTCGATTTTTACCAAACTGTTCTTCTACGTCTTCACGCATCAGCTCCTTACACAAACCTGCAATTAATCCACATGTATTATCCATTTGGGACTGTGTTATGAAACATAGTGGTATATTATACAAACTGAAACGACTACTCCACAAAAACAAATGGCCTGGTGCACCACGGCGGAAGTCAGAAGGATACTGACATCGGAAGTCAAAGGCTTGGCTCAGCCGCAACGGCGGGAAGAAAAAGACTAAGAGGCGCGACTCAAAGCTGTGGGCGGGAAAACTCCATCGGAGATCGGGTGACTTTGACGTTGGACGCCAAATGGAATTCCTAGCCATAACGGCGGAAAGACAAGCGCTAAAATTATGTGAAACGCGGGCGGGAGAAAAAACCCTCAGTCGGAAATTGGATGGCTTTACGCTTCGGAGGCTAAAGGAATTTCCTAGATGCAACGACGGAAGGAAAAAGACTAAGAGGCATGACCATCTGACAAGAAAATTTCGAATCGGAAACCAGAACACTTTGCACTTCAGATGCCAAACCGCTCGGGCATCCGCAATGGCAGAAGGGAAAAAAATTATAGCTTCCGATCCAACATAAAATGACGCCCGATCAAGAAAACTTAAGTGTCAGAGAACTCAAAATCAGCAAAGTTCAAACTGTCTCACCTCAGAGATAATGGTTTGTTCAAAGGGCAATGATCTGACGAGTTTTAGGCTAGCACTCCAATATTCGATTCTGTGCCCCACAATAAAATCTTAACAAAAGCATCCCTTAAAAATAGGCAGCCAACTAACCTTTAGAATCAACCAAAGTTACAGCAAGGCCAAACATTCATTAATCAAACGACATCAAAACAACTCTTAAAAGATAAGGGGGGCCCCAAAATTTAAGAAATTTGGGGAGAACAGTTGCACCTGCAACAACTGGCGATTACCTGGTGAACCTAGATGTCTGGGTGATTAATCTTTGAGTAGCAGACTGTTTAACAACAAATGCATCTATTGAATTCTTCCATCTATCCGGATTTCTCAAATGACATGAGTGTGTACCCTTAATCATTGATGATAGTCCAATTTGGGAGAGTGGAAAACAAGATTTTCAAGTCCAGATAACTCTGTTGAGGCCAGAAAATGAGTTTCATTATTACTTTTGTCCTCAGGCGGCTGATAGCTCTGGACACCACAGGATTGTAGCATATGGTAAATAGCAATATTCGTTTGTTCCTCATTCCCATGCCATTTTAGCACTTTTTGTACTTTTAGACTTTTGTCCCTTTTCATATGAGTCCTCCTGCATGCCTTTCTTACTGAATTTTAATTCAGGATCCTCTATCCCATAGTGTCCTTTTGTGTGAGTGGTGTACTTCAAGTTTAAGCTCAAGGACAGAGAGGATCTTTCGGCAATTTAATACTTATGATTCAGCATTTGCTTTGATGTATGATGTTTTTCATAGGAGTTCTTTGACTCTCATTTGCCTTTTGGCATTCGCTTCTTGGCATGGGATCATTTATATTTAATATACTATTCACCTTGCTCTTTTCCATGGATTATTTTGCTATCGCCCCTTTGGACATTTTAAATGTGACGTGGATGGAGCCTCAACATAGTACTCCAGACTCTCCAAATCTGGTTTATTTTACAGGGTTTAAGCAGGACTTCAACGCACACCAAAATTATTTGAGAAAACTGCTAAACTGGAAGAAGTTCTTTTAGAAACACACAGTCTGAAACCCAAGAATGTTTATCATTCCCAAACATTTAATGTTCTCCACGAAACCAAGTTTATTCCCTTTATTGAAACCAATAAAACTCAAAATTAAAACAAACTGGAAAACATGACTCAAAAGACAGCTAAACAACTTATTTAGATACAAACAGAATAACTCAAGAAACTCAAATAAAATAAGGCTTGAGAACCAAGCCATTCACTGGTAAGTTCTCTTCCCACCCCTGAAGATCCTGCAACTTGTAAGTAGAGGGGCCAATATTTACTGCAATCTGAAAAGGGCCTACCCATAATTGCTAGAATTTAGTGTGCTTTCCTTTCTCATCATGGGGGTGATCCCATTTGAGGACTAAGTCTCCTACTTCAAAGTCTTTTGTTCCAGCTTTATGTTTGTCGAACCACCTCTTTACTAACTCTTGCTGCTGCTTAAAGCGTTCTCTGGATTTAGATCTAGCCTCTTCTGCTTTTAGAAGGTTGCATATTCTCATATGTAAAACTTCATTCTCCGACCCACTAGACTCTTGGGCTAAAATAGAAGACGGCATCATGATGTTGGGTGGAAGAATGGATTCTTTCCCATACACAAGGGTATAAGGTGACACTCCTATTGCAGACTTGGGGGTGACTCTATCGGCCCACAGGGCGTTTGGTAGTGCTGAGTGCCAACTCCTTTGGTTTTCTATTACAGTCTTCTTTAGGATTCTAATCAGATTTTTATTAGAGGATTCAGCTAGGCCATTCCCTTGTGGATAGTAGTTAGCAGAATAATGCAATTTTATTCCTTTATCATGAGGAAAAGCAGTTAATTTAATTGATGAAAAGTATTTAGCATTATCAAAAACTAACGAAATTGGAACTCCAAACCTGGTCATGATATGATCTTGCAGAAAGCTAATGACTTCGTCTTCATTTATCTTGCACAGCGGGATAGCTTCGACCCAGCGAGTGAAATAATCAGTCGCAGTCAGAATGTATTTGTGTTGGAGGGATGAATTTGGTTTTATTTCTCCAATAATATCCAGTCCCCATTGCTCGAAGGGTTCCGTGATCATCACAGGCTTTAGGGGTGCTGCTGCTTTAGGCTGTCTCCCGCCACACCTTTGGTAGATGTCACATCTCCTGACATGTGCATGTGCATCTTTGAAGAGTGTAGGCCAATAATAACCCGCCCTGAGGATTTTGTGGGATGTAGTGTCTCTTGAATAATGTCCCCTAGCAGGCCCGTCATGCAACTCTTTCATTACTTTCTTCACATCTTCCTTTTCTAGGCATCTGAGAAGAACCTCGTCATAATTCTTTGTGAACAATAGTCCTTCAACAATTTGATAAGATGCTGATTTAAGATGTAGTGCTCTTCTTTGCTTGGAATTCCAATGTTCTGGTAACAGCCCTGCCTGCAGGTAATGCACAAGGTCTCTGTACCAAGACTCAGGAGCTGTAAATAAAGGACATACATCCATTACATGTAACTCGGCCTCATCCTCCCAGGCTTGTTCTTCATTGTTCCCACTTTTAGTCATCAGTTTGCACAACCCTTGACCTTTCACTATAGAAGCTGGCTTGAGTTCAAGGTCGTACTCTTGAATAGTTGTTACCCAATTCCCCCTTCTTTCTCCTAACTCTTTCTGTATGAGAAGGGATCTTACAGCTAGGTAGGGGACTATTACCTTGGTTCGATTCTTCAAAATATAAGGCCTGAATTGCTTCACTGCCTTAAATACTGCATAAGCCTGCTTATCAATGGCTGGGTATTTTAATTTAGCCCCTTGAATACTAGTGCTCATGAAATCTATTGGGAATTCATTCCCCCCCATCTTCCTTTTGCGTAAGCACAGCTGCCAGTGAATCATCGGACGCAAATGTATACAGAATAAAGTCTTTATCAAAGTTTGGGATTTTCAAGGAGGGTGTGTGTGCAACAACAGTCTTAATTTGGCTGAAAGCATTCTTTTCATTCTCTGTCCACTTGAACTGTGCATTTTTCTTCACCATCTGCTGTAATGGCTTGACTATTTGAGCGAAATCAGGCATGAACCTTCGAACAAAATTTATAGTTCCCATAAAAGATTGCATCCCTTTCTTATTATGGGGCAAGGGGATTTGCTCAATGGCCTTGATTCTTTCTGGATCAATAGAAATTCCTGTCTTTGAAACTATGTGACCCAACAACTTTCCCTCTGTGACAGTGAACACACACTTTTTAGGATTGAGGAAAATGCCATATTTTCGACAACGTTCGAAAATTTGCTTTAAGTGAAACGCATGCTCTTCTCTTTTCTTCGAGAATATTGTAATGTCATCAAGGTACACTACAACACTTTAGCCAATCAGTCCGTGGAAAGCTATGTCCATAGCCCTTTGAAACATTGCTCCAGCATTTATCAGCCCAAAAGGCATTCTTCTGTAGGCAAAGGTTCCCCATTTGGTTCTGAACGTTGTCTTCAATCTGTCTTCTTCGGCTACCAATACTTGATTGTAGCTAGAGAAACTGTCTAATAATGAAAACAATTCAGAACCAGAGACCATTTGCAGTAATTGCTCCATGGGCGGCACAGGGTATTTATCCTTATCGGAAGTGCGGTTCAAGTTCCTAAAATCCACACAGAGCCTGATTTCTCCTGACTTTTTTCTTACTGGTACCAGATTTGATACCCACTCAGAGTGTCTGACTTTGAAGATGATTCTAGCATCCAATAATTTCTTCACTTCACTCTGAATCAGCGGCTCCAATTTTGGATGCATTTTTCTTAATGGCTACTGATATGGCTTGACACCTGCTTTAATGGGAACGACATGCTTGATGATGCTGGTGTCATATGTTTTCAAATCTTCATACGTCCATGCGAAAACATCCTTATATTGTTTAAACAGATTGATGAATCTATCTCTTTCTACAGGCGAACAACACTTGCCAAGATTTACAAATTTGGGATTCGTCTCAGTCCCTAAATTTATCAGCTCGAACTGTAGCAACGAGCTGTGGGTCTTCACGTTGGCTGGTCTTCTGAACTTTCCATTTAAATCGAACATTTTTTCCAACGTTCTGACTCCTTTAGGAATGAAATTGTCATATTTCATTTCGGCCTGATGTTCCTCATCATCTATAATGGCTCCTTTAAAAACCTCGTCATTTGTCAAGCATTCTATTATTTGTTGATCATCATCGAATACTCGTAGGTTCGTAATCATATCAGGTACAGAGGGCCTAAAAAGTAGTTCAATAGAGCATCGATTATTAGTGGGTACCAACCTAGCAGCCGATGTGGCTAACAAATCAGCAGCTACGTTTTTCAGTCTTGGAATTGAAATAATGTTGAATGCATTAAAACATTTAAGCAGGTCCCATACCTCATTTTGGTAAGCCTTTAAATGAGGAGAAACGCAGTGTATTTGATTTCTGATTTGCTTTACAATTATTTCTGAATCTCTAAAAACTTTTAAATTACTTACCTTTAACTCAATTGCTTTCTTTAGCCCCTGCACCAGCACTTCGTACTCAGCCGTATTATTAGTACATTCAAACTCTAATCTACAGGAAAGAAAATGTTTATTCTTCTGTGGGTCGATCAGGACATAGCCAGCCCCTAACCCTTCTAATGTCTTAGAGCCATCAAAAAACAGAATCCAAAAATCACTAACTACTGAATGTGAATCTATTCCTACTGCTAAGTCTACTATTTTACAGTCAATCTCATCAGCATGTGAGAATCGAAGGAGATCAGGCTGGGTGTTAGATGTGTTGCTGGCTTCTTCCGCTTGATAATTCCCCGGTTCCAACTCAATAAAATAGTTTCCCAAGACCGAATCCACAGGTTAATTCTTCTCCTCAAGTCAAGTAACATTGTACTTCATGTGAGGCTCCCTCAAAACCTTAATTTGGTTTGGACTTCCTTTGTATGGCAACCACAGATGTGACCAACCAAAAGCAAAATATCCATTAAGTTTGGCCGACCAATCTTTGCTCAGGATAATTCCGTACGCGTCTGGTATATCAGCCACCATGATATTAATGACTTGGAATACTTTATCGTTTGAAGCCAGATGGACCAAGACATCTTCCATCTCACCAATTACCTTCACATCGGTCCTGTCCAACTGAACCACTCTCCATGGGGACGGCTTAGGCTGCCCATTGATTTTCTTACAAACAGATATCGGCATGAAATTAACAGTTGCCCCTGAATCTACCAAGCAATTATGTACATTGTAGTTAAAGATTTCAAAAGTAAGGAGGAAAGGTGGATGCTTGTGCTTGGACTTACCTCCACTGCTAGTCTCTCCAATTTCTTGTTCTTCTTCTGGTTGATTTTTAGTGGGCATCTTCTCATCTGATGCTTCAAGGGATCTCAACAGCCTTTCTTTTTGCTACGGCACTTTGCACATCTCGAATAGTGGAACATTCACCTTTATCTTATTTAAATCCTCCACAATGTCATAATCCATCTGTTGTTCTATGGGATGAGGCCTATTATCATTCTCCTTATCTTCATTTAACTTGGCCATTGTATCATTCTGTCCAGGATTTTGGCTGGTAATAGTGAATTCTGGAATTTTATCAGCCAAGGATTTATTTTGAAATTTCTTCTTAACATTTTTCTGCAGCCTCTTAATCTTTGGGAGTATAAGACTGTCTTCTTTAACCGTCCCATGGCTCCTTGTGGCTACGTTGGTTTCCACAACGTCCTTGTACCCCTGAGTCTTTTCTTTTTTAGCGTCAAATAACGAGACAGAATTCCATAAAGCCATGGTTTATTCTTCCTGTTCTTTAGTAGAAGTAGAAGTAGAAGTCTCTTTTCTTTCTTCTTCTCCCTCTTCTGTTAATCTAGAATCTAACAGTTGATTCATGACCAACGTCATCAAATTAATCCATTGAGGACAATTCTTGTCAGAGTGTGGCTGTTGGTGGAAAGTGCAAAAATTGTCCAAGCCTACCTCTGTTAAATTCATAGATGCAGTATTGTGAGGAAGAGGTTGAGACTGATGGTTATCCTATCTTTTCTTATAATATGGCTTATAAAACTTTTGTGCTTCCTTTTCTTTCTCCATATCTATGATTTTGTTGGAAAGCTTCTGCATCATTTTGGCCATATTTTCCAAATCTGGCGACTTTTCCTCCTTAGGCTTGGTAAACAATAAGGCTTTTCTTCTGGCACCCTTTTCTCCTGACTGCTCTAGATAGTCTTCAATACTCTCTCTTTCAGCTTCCACTACTTCAGCCTCTTCATAGGTTTCCGTCAACGTAGGCTTGGCCCTGCCTTTGGCAAACATGGCCAGATCAAGGCCTAAAGTTGAAGTATAATATTCAATCAGAACTTTATCTGAAGGTATATCTGTTTCAGAGAAATTCTTGAGATAGGCTGCAAACCTTTGTGTGAAACTGTGCACCTTTTCTTTTCTTTCTTTCTTCAACGTGCACAGCCCTTTCATGAGAGCTGTATGAGTTTTCTGAGTTGCATACTTACTTCTGAAAATTTTTTCGAAGGTATCCCAATTAGGGATAGAGTTAGCAGGAAACCCAAAGAACGATGATGCTACATCTCCTTTAAGGGTATGCGGGAACAGTCTGCAGACTACATCTTCATGCTCCCCAGCCCTCAATCCTTCTGTTGCCAAGTAAAAACTCTGCAGATGATCATCTACTAGTATCTTAACATTGGGGTCAAATTTAGGCAGCAACTTTTCAAAGGATTGAGGCAAATCATGTAACGGAGGGGTCAGGTTTAACGGTGATCTAGCTCTCCATGCAGGTGGCGGATTTGGTGGGTCAGGTGGTTGGTTTGCGTTTACGCCAGCCATGAGTCTGGGTGCAGAGTGAGGAGGTGAACCAATTGGAGTGTGAGCAGGAGAACTGTGAGGGGTTTCTGGGCCTTCTTGATTCAAAGGTAGCACAACTTCCTGTAAGGCTGTTTCTACAAGCTCTTCCCAGTCTCCAACCAACACTGAGCCTTCTGCTTCAGGACGATCCTTCTTTTTATACTCTCTTCTAGGCAGTTCAAGGATGATTGGCAACCCTCCAATGTTCTTTACATATGCCCTGGTGTGTCTTCTCAGATCATTAACAATTTCGTTGCCAACAGAATATAGATGTTCTCTTTCTTCCAGAATTGGATTATGAAACCCACTGCTTTCAGAACTGTTACCTGTGGAATATTCTTGGGAAAACGGGTTTCCTCGGCCAGCCATACACTAGTGGCCCTCCTTCTAGCACCAAAATTGTTGAGGCCCCGAAATTCGTAGGCAGCACCAGTAAGGGATTCTCCCCAATCAACGTTCCCAAATAGCCCGTTCACTGTTTGGTATAGGGAATCCGTCCGGTTTATGGCCTGGCTACCGTAGGTCAAGTAACAAAACAAAGGCTTTACCGATTACGGCCCGGTCCACCAAGTTTTTGTGATTTTTTTAACTTAAATTATGAAATGCACGTGCCTAATTAACAATGCAGAGCAATAAAAATGCAAGGACCAGTCACAATGTGATGCGCAGGTTCTTACCTCTCGTCTTAAGGCTCACAAGCATCCAAATCACATATAACAAGAAAATAGATTAACTACCTAAACTATCCCTAGGGAGCAGAATTATCATTCATAGGTGAGTAATACATTTTGTACATGCATTATGAAGAGTTACAGATAGCTGATACTTCTTTCAAGACACATGAACAATTAAAGATATTTAAACAACCAGGTATCTAATCGTTTTATGAACAACACTTATTACTCACAGTGGAAAGCATCACTAGATATACTGAAGAACATTCAACAAGAACATAGGTTCAGGAAGTCAAACACTCTCACAGTTAATGAAACACCGCTGAAAACAAAATAGTTCCCCTTCAACATTGTTCATTTAATCCCATTGACACATTCCACATTTCGCTTTCTCCAGCAGGCAAAAGTTGCAGTTTCTCTTTGTAAAATGAAATAGTTCCTCTTACAAATAAATGGTTTACAAATTTTGCCAGCGAAAAATTCCCCCTAACCTCTCACTTTCCAGTGTTTAAACAAAAAGAGTAAATCATTTGGGTTTCCCCCAACGCATGACCTTTCGGTCTCCCCAGTGTTTCGTATTCTTCTGAGTTGTTTGTATGCAGTCATGACACTTTTAGTAACGGACCAGCAGTCGGGTTTGTTCCTTTAGCGTTATTGACTTTGTCTTCCGCTTTGAGGGCCCTTCTAGTGATCTGGTTGGTGTCGTTTCGATTTTTACCAAACTGTTCTTCTACGTCTTCATGCATCAGCTCCTTACGCACAACTGCAATTAATCCACGTGTATTATCCATTTGGGACTGTGTTATGAAATAGAGCGGCAGATTATACAAACTGAAACGACTACTCCACAAAAACAAATGGTCGGGTGCACCACGACGAAAGTCGAAAGGATACTGACATCGGAAGTCAAAGGCTTGGCTCAGCAGCAACGGCAGGAAGAAAAAGACTAAGAGGTGCGATTCAAAGCTGTGTGCGGGAAAACTCCATCGGAGATCGGGTGACTTTGACGTCGGACGCCAAATGGATTTCCCATCCATAACGGCGGAAAGACAAGCGCTAAAATGATGTGAAACACAGGCGGGAGAAAAAACCCTCAGTCGGAAATCAGACGGCTTTACGCTTCAGAGGCTAAAGGACTTTCCCAGACACAACGGCAGAAGGAAAAATACTAAGAGGCACGACCATACAAGAAACTTTCAAATCAGAAACCAGAACACTTTTCACTTCGGACGCCAAATCGCTCGGGCATCCGTAACGGCGGAAGGGAAAAAAATTATAGCTTTCGATCCAACATAAACTGACGCTTGATCAAGAAAACTTAAGTGTCAGAGAACTCAAAATCAGCGGAGGTCAAACTGTCTCACCTCAGAGACAATGGTTTGTTTAAAGGGAAATGATCTGACGAGTTTCAGGCTAGCACTCCAATATTCGATTCTGCGCCCCACAATAAAATCTTAACAAAAGCATCCCTTAAAAACAGGTAGCCAACTAACCTTTAGAATCAACCAAAGTTACAACAAGTCCAAACATTCATTAATCAAATGACATCAAAACAACTCTTAAAAGATAAGGAGGGCCCCAAACTTTAAGAAATTTGGGGAGAACAGTTGCACTTGCAACACCTTCATCGTCCTCCAAGCGTGGGAGAAGAGAAGATAGTCACCTCTGCTCCTACGACGTGGGGTGGCGAAGATCTGGTTCAATCCTAGCCTTCATGTCTCCTAGTGAGTGTGTGTTAAATAGAGAGGCTAGCTCTCTATTTATACTAATTCCCAACATGACTAAACCCTACTAGGGTCGACCTCTCTAGGAGAGTCTAATAACCCTAGTGCCCCAAAACTGCAGGGACTTTAACCCTTAGACAATAGGAGGGTTACCCACAATAACTTGACATGACTTGTTTACACTATAGATCCTCTTGATCAAAACATCAGGGCCTGACATGACTCAATATATCCCAGAATAAACATCGGGTTACAATACATAAGAAATATAAGTGAATACATTCCAAAGTTACATATTCATCAACACTCCCTCTTAACTAGGAAGGTATTCTCTCGACACAGTTTTCCAGCACAAGTCTTCTTGTATGTATCATCTGGGTCATCCTCAAGTTCTCGTCATCTTCATCTTCAAGTCATCTTCATTTGAATCTGGATCATCACTCGATATGGATCATCATCACTGGATCTGAATCATCACTCGATTTGGATCATCACACTGGATCTGGATCATCACTATTGGATCTTGATCATCACTCAATCTGGATCATCTCGGAGACATCATACTGGATCTGAATCATAGCTCGATCTGGATCATCACTGGGTCATCATCATATGTGCTATCTCATGATTCTTCTCGTCACAGGAAGTTCTACAGAGCCATCCCTTTTTCATGGTGGTTGTAGGCCTAGCCACCATGTAGGTCTTCTTCAGTTCTTATATCTAACACTAATTCAAAATGGCCCACCCAGCACTTACATCTGACCTTGACTCATAAAAAAGGCATGCCCAGCACTCACATTTGATCATATAGTAACCAATCCTATAATCACATCAGAAAGGCCCAACAATCACATTCACCAGCATGATAGGACACAGCTACTATCATCTGTGAAAAAGCTCACCACTTACATCTGCCTACTTGTTAGAAAGGCACAACACTTACATCTAACCTACTCATCAGAAAGGCATGCACTCACATCTGATCTTGTAGGAACCAATCCTATAGTCACATCAGAATGGCCCCCAATCCTAGAATGAGCTACCTGATAATTGACCAGGTGCCTCCATTCTCCCAGAGAATGGCAATTGCCCTTACATCTAACCTACTCGTCAGAATGGCTAGCACTCACATCTGATCATGTAAGAGTACATCTTACAATCGTCTTAGAAAGGCCCTTAGTCCCAGACTAAGTATTCTTGGTAACTCACCAGGCAGGTCCATTCCAAGAGTGGAAGTAGCCCTTATATCTTATCATGTAGGAACCAATCCTACATTCATATCAGAATGGCTTAGCACTCATATATGACATGGAAGGAACCAATCCTCTCACCATGACAGAATGGCTCAGACCTTACATCTGACCTACTCATCAGAATGGCTTCCGTACTCATCACTTCCCCTTGGAAGGGACCTTGATTTGGAGAACACCAAGCTTCTCCTTGAAGTACTCAAACTTCACTCTGGCCAATGGCTTCATAAACACATCAACTATCTGATCGGCTATTGCAACATACTAGAGCTTCACTACTCCCCTCTCCACCATATCCCTGATATAGTGATACTTGATCTCGATATGCTTCGAATTGTCATGGAACACTGGATTCTCTAACACATTCACACAACTCTGGTTGTCACAATGTATACAAGTAGCATCCATCTAGAGATCAAATAAATCAGACAGTAACTTCCTCAGCCATACTACCTCACAACTAGTTGAATAAGCTGCGACATACTCTGCTTCAGCTATACTCAGTGCCACACAGGATTCCTTCTTGCTTAAACAAAGATATCACACTTGATCCCATACTGAAACAACATCCTGAAGTTCTCTTCCAGTCGATGGCACTGCCTTCCCAATTCGAATCAACATAACCCTCTAGGTTAATCTTTTGATTCTCGTACTTGAGCCCATAATCAATTGTACCCCTCAGGTATCTCAAAATATGCTTTGAAGCAGTCAAGTGAACATGTCTCAGATCTATCAAGAACTGGCTCAAGGTGTTCACAGCAAAGCAAATATCTAGTCTCATGTTCGTCAGGTACATCAAGGACCCAATCATCTGATGATACATTGTGGCATCAACATATTCTGATGAAGAATCACTTAATAGCTTCAGGTTTGATGCCATAGGTGTCGTCATGGCCTTGCAGTCCATCATCCCAAACCTCTTTAGGATCTCTGCTGCATACTTCCCTTGTCTAAGGGAGATTCCATCCGCACTTTGCCACACCTCCACACCTAGAAAATAATGCATCATACCCAAGTCCTTCATTTCAAACTCGGCAGTAAGCATTCTCTTCGTATCAGCAATCAACCCATCCATACATGTCACAAACAGATCATCTGCATACAGTAGGAGCATCATTGGGTTTCCATCTTCAACCTTGTAGTAAAGGTTTGAATCTACTTTACTCTTGGTAAAGCCCAAACTGGATAGAAAGCTGTCGATTATGCCATACCATGTCCTGGGTTCCTATTTCAAACGATAAAAGGATTTCTTCAATCTAAATACATGAGACTCCCTGTCATGTGTCTCAAAACTGAGTGGTTTCTCCACATACACTTCCTCTTCCACTACACTATTCAAGAAAGCAGTCTTTACATCCATTTGGTATATCTTCCATTTCATCACTGCAGCCAGAGCAAGTACTGATATGATGGAAGTGTATCTAGCTACAGGTGCAAAGGTTTCTTCATAATCTATTCATTCTTTCTGGGAGAAACCCCGAGCAACAAATCTTGCTTTATATTTCTCTATGCTACCGTCTGCAGCATGCTTGATCTTGTAGATCCATTTGGAAGTTACAACTAACTTCCCTTCTGGTCTTGGGACAACATCCCAAACATCATCTTCATGATCAATTGATACTCTTTGATCATATAATCCTTCCATTCTTTCTGTTCTGTCGCTTCGTCATAATTGGAAGGTTTTTTATCAATGAAATCACATAGTAATGCTACATACCTAGAGCAAGATCTGGTCCTCTTTCTTTCTCTGTGATTCTCTTCTGGAGCCCCATATATTTCCGCACCTTGGATAACTTCTTGTACCTATGCAGGTTTCCTCTTATGAGGATTCTTATTTGGAGGTGGATCTACAGGTCTTTGCGGTCCTTCAAATTCTTGAACTTCTTCTTGAGTTTCTTCATTCATGGTTGTATCATGAATTCTAGGTGCTTTTGCTTCTTCAGATTCTTCAGTAGGTTTCTTTATGGATTTGTTGTAATTTGTGCCTTCATCAAATGTCACATCCCTACTGATTTCAATATTCTTGAATCATGGGAAGTATATTCTATAAGTCTTTGAGCTTTTAGAGCATCCCACAAATATACCTTTCTTTCCCGAAGGATCTAATTTAGTCCTCTTCTATTTTGGAATGTGTATGTACACTTGACAGTCGAATATTTTGAGATGGCTGACTTCTAGTTTCTTGTTGGAGAAGACTTCTTCAAGAGTCTTGTTCTCAAGTACTCTATGTGGAGTACGGTTCTATACATACATCGTTGTTCTGGTGGATTCTGCCCAAATATGCATAGGAATATCTTGATCATGAAGCATTGCTCTTGCAACTTCCATGATAGTTCTATTCTTCCTTTCTGCAATCCCATTCTATTGTGGATTATAAGGAGTGGACAACTCCCTCTTAATCTCTGAGTCTTTCATAGCTCTTTGAATTCATTCAAAGTGAATTCTCTGCCATTATCTAATCGAAAGGTATTTATCTTCTTTTCAGTGTGATTCTCGATCAAGGCTTTGAATTCCTTGAACTTTCCAAATACTTCATCTTTGTTCTTCATGAAGTAAATCCATGTCTTCCTAGAAAATTCATCAATAAAAAAAACATAATATACATACCTGCTTAGTGAGCTTGATGACACAAGACTGCGTACATCAGAGTGGATGATTTCCAAGATTCATTTTTCCTTGCTCTCTCTACTTGGAAATGTCTTCTTTCTATTCTTTCCTTTCGCACATCCTTTGCAGACACCATCATGTTTTGCTTGAATTTCTGGAAGACCTTCAACAACTTTGCTTGCCAGTGGTGGTACTCTGTAATGCACATGTGCAATACTTCTATGCCAAAGCTCATTTGGCTCTACTGTGTCATGGACCAAGGCTTGTTCTGGATGGCCCTTTAATTTGTACAATCCTCCTTCTTGTTCTCCAACCACTACCGCATCATCGATAGTCTTTCCTTTTGGCCACATGATGACTTGACCATCTATAAATTCAACACTCATTCCTTTTGCATCTAATGCAGATATGGAGAGAAGGTTATTCATGAGACTTGGTACAAACAATACATCTTTCATCTTCATAGAATTTTCAGAGTCTAGTTTATATGAAGATTCCCCACTACCTTTTATTGGGTATTGGCAGTCATCTCCAAGCTTCACCTTGTGAGGTGATTCATGTTCTTAAAGTTTTACAAAAGACTCTTTGAATCTTATCATATGTTTGGAAGCCCCACTATCTATAAGCCAATCATTGCTTCCATGTGTGATGTTTCCCGTAAGAGCAGAAATCAAGACATATTCGTCTTCACTAGAAGAGTCTTCACTTTCATATATGGTTCTCTTCTTGGATGGTTCATCATCTTCTACAGCATGAGCATGATGTCTTCTCTTGTTTATCTTTTTCTTATTCTGTCTTTTAGGAAAATCTTTTACAAAGTGTCCTACTTCATCACATATATAACACATGATTCTAGACATGTGTTTTCTAGAGTTATTTTTAGGGAGATGCTTACCACTGGAGTGATGAGAAATTCTTTTGGTTTTCTTGGAGTGTACTATGAGAGCTTGATCTTCACTTCCCATCTTCTCTTCTCGAGCGGCTATCCAAGCTTCTTCTTGAGAGCATTCTTCCAATAGTCTACTGAAATTGACTAAATTTTTTCTAGCACATATCCCTTGAATAAAGGAGTCTCGTGATCTAGGGAGACCATTCAAGGTGGTCATCACAACCTCTACATTCTCTACTTCTTCATCAACTGCTTCCAGCTGTTCCTTGATCTGAGAGACCCTTGTAAAGTAAGACTGGATGGTCTCAGCATTCTGTATCTTTACATTCTTCAGTTGGTTTCTCAGAGTCATCTTCTAGTTTATGTTCTTCCCTTCAAACAATTTGGTTAGGGCATCAAAGATAGCCTTAGCTGTATTTATGGAGGACACCCATGGTATGAGGTGATCCTTGATTGAATCAGCAATGATCCTCTTTTCCATAACCAACTTCTTATTATGTAAGGCCTTAGCCTCATGTTCCTTTGGGACTGGAACCTCCTCATTGATATAGGAGTCCAACTCGTTTTCTTCCAAGACTAGTGAGATCCTATACTTCCAAGATCGGAAGTTATCAGCTCCCTCAAGCTTTTTATTAAGCTTTGTATGATGAGACATCTTAGCTAAGAACCTCAAATGGAAATACAAAAGATTTAGATCTTACCAGGTCAAGATGTCGGATCTGGATTTGGAGTTGAAATCATGCAGAGCTGGTTCAAGAGCATATTAGTGTTTTACTTTTCCGGAGTTCTGTCCAACCAAATGCTTTGAATTTGATCCCTAACTTCGATTTTGGGGAGGAGACCAATCCAGGCCTCAGCTCACTGAAAAATTCCTCTTCTGTGAAAAGTCCTAATTTCTGGCAGTAGTGTTGGGTCCAAAACTAAAAAACCTTAGAATTGGATTTTGCTTCGATAAAAAGATGCGCCCTAGGGAGGAGAGTTATTCCACCCTACTTTTGATTAAAATCAATGGAGAGAGATCCACAAAGTAGGAAGACCTAGTTCCCATAGCTGCACAGTGTCTTCTTCTCAGGTTAGCTCTGATTCCATGTTAATTTTTATCATTCAAGATATCATTATGTTAGGATCTTTAACTAGGAGAATAAAAAGTACAGCAATCAAACACAAGAGATAATGAACACAGTGTTTTTCCTCAGGGAAACCATAAATGGAGAAAAACCCCGCAACTTCCTCAGAGATAGAATCGGCACCAAAAGTAAAACCCCAAAATAGTAATATGATCTCCCGACAATCACTAGAGGAAATTTGGGGTCTAAAATGGGCCTTATAAGAAAACGTGCCAAAATAAGTTTTTGTGAGTTGGAATTCAAGAACCAATAGAATTTCAATAAAATAAGTCAACCATAATGGTTGAATTGACATATTTGTCATTAAAAAAAACTACTTTTTTCGTTCATATTTTCGACATATCTCATTGTGTTTTTACTCAAATTTAGATCGGGAGAGCTCGTTGGATGCGGAATTTGATTCCGCATCCAACAAGTACCCACACTGCATACTTTTGATGGGCCTCGCTACCCCAAAAACAAGAAATACCTGAAAAAAGGTGATGATGATGTCATCATCACATTTTTTCAGGTATTTCTTGTTTTTGGGGTAGCGGGGCCCGTCAAAAGTATGCAGTGTGGGTACTCGTTGGATGCAAAATCAAATTCCACATCCAACGAGCTCTCCCAATCGAAATTTGAGTAAAAACACAGGGAGATATGTCGAAAATACGAACACAAAACGTAGTTTTTTTCTTTCTTCCTCCAAAATTAATCAATATTATTTTATTATTTTAACTATTATTTTATTATTTTCCTTAGGAGGCCCATTTTAGACCCCAAAATTCCTCTAATGAGTAACCTCTTTCTTCTTTGCCCCAGTGTCTTTCTCTTCCTCAGCTATGCGCTACAACTAAGTATGAGTGAGTGTGTGTTAAATAGAGAGGCTAGCTCTCTATTTATACTAATTCTCGACATGACTAAACCCTACTAGGGTCAACCTCTCTAGGAAAGTCTAATAACCCTAGTGCCCCGAAACTGCAGGGACTTTAACCCTTACACAATAGGAGGGTTATGCACAATAACTTGACATGACTTGTTTATATTATAGATCCTCCTGATCGGAACGTCGAGGCATGACATTACTCAATATATCCCGTAATAAACATCGGGTTACAATACATAAGAAATATAAGTGAATACATTCTGAAGTTACATATTCATCAACAGTTTTTGTGTCATCTCCTCGACTTAGTTTTTCGGAACTACTAATTTTAGGGTTCTCTTTTCATCTTTAGAAGACCTATGCTTCAAGATTTTAAATGTGCAGTCGGAGTTGTTTTTTTGGATTTTTCCAGGTTCCTCTATAATTTAATGCTACTTTTGTTTAAACATGGAGGGACATAGTTCCTTCTTGCTAGAATTTGCTCTAGTCTTCCATAGGGTTTCTTGATCATTATTCTACAAATTAGAGGTATCCCTAAATCGTGAGTTATTCCCTTTCTTTGATAGTAAATATTTTTTGATATTAGGGTTTTGATGTTGATGTTTTCATTAGAATTCTCCTCAAACCCTTCGATGGTTCCTCCATTTGATTGTTTTTCATTTCTTTCTTAGGTTATGTTCTTTTTCTCCTTTAATATCTTGGGTTTTCTATTGATCTTTGTCGTTTTATTCTTTCTGATGGATATTTGATTCTTTTTGTTTTATGGATATGGGTTGGGAAATAATATGTATATATTAAAAAGTGAGAGAAATGATTATTTTAGTTTAATATAGAAATATTAAAAAATATTTAATTTTTTGAACAACAATGGGTTATTGGGTGCCAGCATTGTCCATGGGACCAGCCTAGATCCAAATCCTAGGCTCTATCAAGCGCCGAGAGGGATCAAATCTCCTGAGGTGCAATACCCGAGAAGAGGTTTGCACCTCGGGATATTTGATCCCTCTCGGCGCTTGATAGAGCCTAGGATTTGGATCTAGGCTGGTTTCAGTAGTGGGAGGTGACACAAAACTGGATTATATCCATGTAATCTTAGTATCTTTAGTTTATGTAGTGAAATAATACATTTTAAATACCTAGACACAATTAGCAATCACAATCTCTCAAGTAGATTACATGATAATCAATTAAAATAATAAGTTATTGTCATTAGAGGGAGGGATCATCCACTCGGGGATTAGAGGGATTTTCCTACCAATCATTCTCAAGAGTGAATTGTGCAATTAAATTTTTTCATTGTCTCTGTAGGAATTAGAGGGATCCGGAGAAAAAAGATAATTTGACGGTTTTGGCAACAAAAAAAATAACAAGGATTTTATGACCCAATATGTACCACACCCTGTAAATAAGGATCTATCTTTTTAGAAATTTTAAAGTATAATAATGAATACACAATTTGAGCATATCTTCATTTGTTTCATTATGATTCACCAATAGATGGTACAATGTTCATTAAAAAACAATCTTGGGAAATGAAGCTATTGATTAGTGTTTGAAATAATATATTTTTTGAATTTTTTTTTTTTTAAGGAGTTGTTTATTTTTTTTATTTTCATTTTTAATTGAAACTTGGTAAAAAAAATTAACAAATCTCCTTGAGTGAAATTTACCATGGATTGTTTAAGAAGCCTTGCATGGTTGTTTAGGAGGCCTTGCACATGGTTTTAAAACCATGTGCAAGGCCAAATTTTTGTGGAATGTGTAGAGGGAATATATACATGTAAGCTTACTATCTTTAGTTTTCAGTAATTAGAATTAAATCCAATTCCATGTAAGCTTACTATCTTTAGTTTCCAGTAATTAGAATCAAATCCACTCAGGAATTAGAGGGATTCGCCTACCAATCATTCTCAAGAGTGAAATGTGTAATTAATTTTTTTAAATGTCTGTGTAGGAATTAGAGGGATCAAATCCACTTTGAACTTTACGAATTCAAACCCAAAATTATGATTGGTTTATTTCTTTTTAGTTAACATTTAGTTTAAAATAATGGATCAATAGATTTTGTTCAAAGCAATTTATTTATTCTAAATTTGGGATTTTTTTGGACTTTTTAATAAAAAAATTTGGGAATTTGTTTTGGACCTTTTAATAAGATTTTTTTAGACTTTTTAATAAAAAAATTTGGGAATTTGTTTTGGACCTTTTAATAAGATTTTTATAGGCATTTTAATAAATTTTGATTAGAATATTTTTTTTTGTTAAAATCTAACTTTGTAAATGTTTAAATTGTATTTTTCTATTTGTAAATAAATTCAGTACCAAACATATTATCTAAAAAACAATTAAAAACTTAAATGAGTTGGAATAAATATTGTTTAAACTAAATTGATTCATAAGACTGAATTGTTTATAACCATAAAACACGAGAACAAAACAGAACATGAATATTCATTATTATCCATATCATTCATGGATTTACTAAGTAAGTCTGCATTGAAATAATGAATGATTCATTCAAAATCGATATAAATTTTAAGAAAAAGAAACATGCCACTTCTTGGTGGACAATCTGATAATAGATAATATGATGCAAGCCCAATCTACTATCAGATATAATAATGCCAGCCGCTTTTCTCAGTTATTGTTTGTTTCTTTTAAACTTTTAAACCTGCACCCAAGATACTAAAATGAAATGTGCTGATAAATTTAAAACATTTAGATAAAAACAAAAAAATGCCAACTTAATACAAAATTTAGAAATATTTGTGTTGTAATTGGATTTTGGTAATTTGAATATCAATTTCAATAAGCTGGTGTGGTATTCACAGTAAAATTGTAACCTCCATGGGATTGGTAAAATTTAAAAAAAATGAAAACAATAAATTTTATTAAAACTTATATCACAACAATATATATATTTTTTCAGTTTATTTGTTAAAGACAATATGAATTTTATTAAAGATATCTTGGTCTTAGGCTTGCAGCCGTTGAGGCCTGATATGGCTGCAAGATGACTCCAGGTGCCGACCAAGTGCAATTTGCTCCAGGGTTTCAAAAGTCAATCAAAGATGACCCAAACATATATAAAGCCCCCAAACCTTCAATAAGAGATCCATCATAGTGGCGATTTCTTCATTTCTTGTAGTGTACTCTACTTAAAACCCATTGTTTACCTTACCAAACCCTAATCTTAAGGAGAAGAAAGCAGGTTGCATTGTCATAGTAACTCAGCCCTGCACCCGTTTGAATCCCACTCATTAAATAAAACCCTAATATTATTCATCACAACCATTACTATTGAAGGGTTTTCATTGGATCCTTCAGCAATGTAGGTACAATTACTTTATTTGCCAAATTTACGGGGATAAAATGTATATAATATAGAATGCTTGTAATATTACTTCGCAACCATTACTATTGAAGGGCTTTCATTGCAAGGAGATCTAGGGTTGTAGAGTCATTCAATTATAGCATGTTGTTTTTGCATCTTCACTCGCTTACGTTTGATTGCTTCAAGAAGCATTCAGATTCCATGGCTTACACAGACAACACCGTCTGCGTATCTCGAGAGGAGGACCGTGGACTTTTAAGAAGCATAAACTACCTTAACGTCATTTCTGCTGTCATCGACAAATTGGAAGGTGTCTGGAGATCTCACGAGGCTGTTAAGGTCGGTAAGAATATTGACATACTTTAAAATGCAGGATGAGCTAGCAGATTGTTTCCGCCAAATTGAAGCCCTAAAGGTATATATTCGTATTGTTTGTTTTACATGTTTTCAGTAGGCAAAGCAAAACTTCCTGTATATTTCTTCAATTAAAGCTCTAGGTCATTATGTATGCACAATATAAATTCTGTCATGAAGGAGGCCGAAGTGAATTTAGCTAAGAAAGCACAGGCACTACAGAGGGTTATGGATGAATTATGCCTCAAGGGAGTAAATAATACTTTTGCAATAGGTTCTAGCCATATTGCAGTTCACGGCGTGTGTGAATCCAATGACCTTCCTTCGGCAATGGCGCTTGTTGAGTTGAATGCCAGTTGTCATGATGCCTTTGCATCACGATTTGGATTCCTTCTCTTCATCTAGATTGCAGCTATCACTTATCAGATCAGCAGCAAAAACTCAGGGAATGTTGGACAGTGTCAAAGCAGACAGGGGAAATAAATCTTCTTTTTCGTAGAGAATCATGAGGAAGTAGCTAAAATGATGAAACTGTCAACGTATCTTGGCATTAGAGGAAATTTGGGGTCTAAAATGGGCCTTATAAGAAAACGTGCCAAAATAAGTTTTTGTGACTTGGAATTCAAGAACCAATAGAATTTCAATAAAATAAGTCAACCATAATGGTTGAATTAGCATATTTGTCATTAAAAAAAACTAATTTTTTTGTTCGTATTTTCGACATATCTCATTGTGTTTTTACTCAAATTTCGATCGGGAGAGCTCGTTGGATGCGGAATAGGGGTCCGTCAAAGTATGCAGCGTGGGTACTCGTTGGATGCGGAATAGGGGTCCGTCAAAAGTATGCAGCGTGGGTACTCGTTGGATGTGGAATCAAATTCTGCATCCAACGAGCTCTCCCGATTGAAATTTGAGTAAAAACACAGGGAGATATGTCGAAAATACGAACACAAAAAGTAGTTTTTTTCTTTCTTCCTCCAAAATTAATTAATATTATTTTATTGTTTTAACCATTATTTTATTATTTTAACTATTATTTTATTATTTTCCTTAGGAGGCCCATTTTAGACCCCAAAATTCCTCTAATGACTTCAACGCCTCTGCCTTCAACTGTTCATGATAAGATAGATTAGTTGAAATATCATCCATAGTGGCTTACCTCCAGTTGAAATATGATGCCTCTGCCTGTTCATGGTAAGCTTAACCAAATTAAATATGATCCATCACAATCGGCAAGCCTCTGTTTGTTCATTTTCCAGTTTCAGTCACAGCTTACAGTAATGCTTCACATGGGCTGTAGGTATAATTATTAGTTATTACACTAGGCTGTAGAGTTATTAATATATATTTTTACATCAGTTTTTGGAGATGTCGTCGGATATATGTAAGCTTAGTATCTTTAGTTCAAAATCTTGTGATTTGGAACTTTGACATAGATTGAGTAACTTATTTACATCACGTTACAAGATCTCTCCCATTAGATTTACTATCACTATTATTTTTTGCCGACATATTAGTAACGTTACATCACGTGACAAGATCTCCCCCATAATATTCGCTATAACTATTATTTTTTGCCGACATGTTAATAACGTTACATCACGTGACAAGATCTCCTCCATAATATTCACTTTCACTATTATTTTTTGCCGACATGTTAGTAACGTTACATCATGTGACAAGATCTCCCCCATTATATTCACTTTCACTATTATTTTTTGCCGACATGTTAGTAAGTTACATCACATCACGTGACAAGATCTCCCCCATAATATTCACTTTCACTATTATTTTTTGCCGACATGTTAGTAACGTTACATCACGTGACAAGATCTCCCCCATACTGGGCTGTAGAGCGCCTCTTGGTGCAATAATTAAAGTTCAAATTTATAATGTGGGCGTAATTTTAATTGATCTGGGTGTGATTTTTTTAAGTTATGTTGCACTCGTGAGTTAATTGCGATTGTTTTGTTTATTCTTATGGTTCAAATTTTACTTTCAGAAAAAGTACTTTCTTTATTTCGATTAGAGCATTTTGACATGCAGATCATACTCGACTTACCATAGTGTTGCCCATTTTTTTTCTTTATACATGCAATAAAATTTAATTTTTTTTCCAAAGTCTTTTTTTTCCAAAACTATTGATTGACTATTCAGACTTCGAAGCTTTTGTCGTGTTGCACTTAATCCACCCAAAATTTTGATATCATTTATGTGCTTGATGTATTTGAGATCATTAATATGATTTGGACATAATTTCAGTTCATCGGGTAGTTTTTATCATGTTTTGGATGTAATTTTAAATGATCCGGTTGTCATGATAATGTTTTGGATGTAATTTTAGTTGATTCCGTTGTTATTATAATGTTTTTAGAGGTAATTTTAGTTAATCATGACATTATTTTATAATGAACTCTCGAGTAGGCAAAGGGTTTTTTTAATATATGCTTCGAGTTTTATCAAGCTTTATTTGATTTCTTTCAAGTAATATGTTGAGTTATGTTTACCTTTTTATTGTTTTTTCTCTCTTATTTACTTTAGTATAATTTAATTCTTTTATTTATCACTGATTGCCAGATTGAGTGTTTGAAATTTAAATATTTTCTTTTAGTTTAGTATATTTGAAACAAAGAGGGTTAAAATTTCTTTAAACAATGTGTGCCATATATTACTTGACATCTTGTAAGTGGGGCAAAAGAGGGTTAATTTTTTTTTAAACATTTTGACATCTCTTCTTATGCCATCATAAAATACTAACATAATCTAAAAAAAGTGAAAGTGTGTAAATGATAGTTACTTTCTCTAACCTTTAGGCTCACAACTAAATCTTTTCTCAAATCCGTAATACAAAATATGTTTAAATATTAAATAATATATTTAAAAATTAATGTGTGTAATATAATGTATAAGAAAAAAAATTACAATTAAGAATGAAAAAATTATTTCAAATAAAGTTATGAATTAAACATAATTATTTATGATTTTGTTTAATTCATATCTATATTTAATAAATATTAAAAGTTAATAATTGTTATTAAAGAATATTGTTAAATAAAGTTAAAATTGAAATAGATTTTATATATTAAAATAGTTAACATGGTGAAAATTTTGAGTGTGTGAAAATTCTGTATATATGAGTTCTCAATTTAGCAATTTTTTATTTTGCAAAAAAAAAATTGTATATGAGAGTTTTTAATTTGACATTTTTTTTATTTTTACAAAAACAAAAATCTACTCTGTTTTAATGGCAATAATGATAATAGAATAAATTCAGCAGCCAATTGACAAATTTTTTAGCTTCTTGAACCAATTCGACTCTTGAAATTCACTTGTTAGTTCAAAAAATTCCAAATACAAAGACAATTGAGAGCTATTACATGAATTTAAAGAAAATACATAGAATGACTTTGACAAGAGTGTTAAATGTCAACATTTTTCCAGTTGAACCCTATTTTCCATCATTCAGATTTCAGACTTATGAGCCTCACATTTCTACAAGTTTACCTTTCTAAGCTCTATTATTAGTCAAATAAAATTTCAATTATTAGCCTTCAAAGGTATAAGCCCTAGTGTTCATGCCCCATGAAGTTGAGCACTACCAAATCAACTATTTGTAAAACATTTACCATTCACATGAATTTAAAGGAAATACATAGAATGACTTTGACAAGAGTGTTAAATGTAAACATTTTTAGAGTTGAACCCTATTTTCCATCATTCAGATTTTAGACTTATGAGTCTCACATTTCTACAAGTTTACCTTTCTAAGCTTTATTATTAATCAAATAAAATTTCAATTATTAGCCTTCAAAAGTATAAGCCCTACTATTCATGCCCCATGAATACCCCATAAAGTTGAGTACTACCAAATCAACTATTTGTAAAACATTTACCATTCTAAAAGTCAAACTTTCACAATTCATAATATTTTTACCAAATATAAAATCTAAACTTAACGATTTCTCTAAATTTTAAGTCCGAGAATGGCAAATACTTTACCCCACATTTAAAATCTTGAAGCAAGGGTTTTCTAAAGATGAAAAGAGCAAACTTAAATTATTAGTTCAGAAAAACTAAGTGGATGAGGAGACCAAAAACATATCGAAGTTCCACATTCCACTTTCCGCAGTGCTGAAAGGGAAAGCCAATGAAAACAAAAATTGCAAAAAAAATAAAGTCAAAGTTCCTATTTCTTTTTCCCAATTCAAAAAGCTGAAATCAGGAAATAAGATATAGAAAAATATGAGACAAAGGCTTTTCAGATTTCTGCATTCTTCAGTGCCAAAACAGAATTCTGCAAATACAAAAAGGTTTATTATGAACTTATAACTTCTGATTTCCCAGTGGGGAAAGCGGAAGTCGATTTAGGCGATGATTTGAAAAAAATGGATGCAAATGCTAATTATAAGGAAATAAGTTAATTCTGGGACAGATTCACTTTTTCTGGTAAACAAAATTTCAAATTAACTTTTTTAATTGATGATAATTTGATTTATAAGGAAGTAAGTTAATACTTGGACAGATTTACTTATTTCTGCTAAAAGAAATTTTAAATTCCAAAAAAAAATTGTTTGATCTATATATCAAATTTGAAGTCATTTCATTTGAAGTCATTTCATGATAATTCTGTATTAAGTGCAATTTAATTTATCTTTATAAAAAAATTGTTTATTAAAAAAGGAGTAAGCTATTTCCCTGACCATTTACACCGGGGCCAATGAAGAATAATAATTTAAGCAGTCAAATTATTCATCTAGCAAACTTAGTCAAATTTATCCGTTGCTCCAAAATGACAGCTCTTTCATCAATTTTGGGTGGGGCATACAAATTGGTAGCAAAAATATTAGGAGTTGTCTTTTTTTATTTTTCAATTATAAAGATGTGACCTTTGCTTCGTATGGAGATCATTGGAGGCAAATAAGAAAAGTCTGCGTATTAGAACTGTTGACTGCCAAAAGAGTCGAGTCGTTCATGCACGTAACAGAGGAAGAGGTGTCTGCGACGATCTGTTCAATTCGGGAGGAGTGTGAGAGGGGAAGAATGGAAGTGAATGTGACCAAGGCCATCTCTACGCTCATCTCCAATATAATCTGGCTGATCCTGGCAAAAGAGAAAATTTTCTGACGATGATTTGGGTGGCGATTTCCGAGGATTTAAGAATCTGTTGGGAGAGATGGCAGCTACAGTGGGAGAATTGAACATTGGGGACTTCATTCCGATTTTGGATTGGTTTGATTTTCAAGGTATCAATTGGCGGATGAAGAAGATCCATAAAACATTCAATAATTTCGCTGAGAAAATATTAGACGACCATGTTAATGTTAATCATCTCATGTCGGTGGCCTCGAATGGCCGGAATGAGGCAGAGGCGAATCCTGATGTTGAAGACTTTGTCGATGTGCTGCTCCACATGGCTGAGACTGACAAGAATATCACACGGGAAAGGATCAAAGCTCTTGTGCTTGTATGTAGCCAGGCCACCTTCCATTCTATATTATTTAAGACCTTATTCTTAAACTTCAGTCAATTACTGCAATTTTGCATTAATTGGATTTGTATATGTGCAGGACATGTTCGCGGGTGGGATGGAGACGACATCAACATGTTCGCGGCTGGGATGGGTAATGAGTGAGCTGCTGAGACACCCCCCTGCAATAAAGAGATTGCAGGAAGAAATCGAATCGGTCGTTGGCCAACATCGTAAAGTAAAAGAGTCGGATCTGACAACCATGAAATACCTCCACTGTGTGGTGAAAGAGACTCTTAGATTATACCCAGCGGTTGCCGTTAGCCATTCCTCATGAATCTTTAGAGGCTGTGACAGTAGGAGGATACTGCATACCTAAGAAAACAACGGTATTAGTAAATCTGTGGGCTATAGGAAGGATCCCAATGTGTGGGGGGCAGATTCTTCCGAGTTCCTGCCGGAGAGATTCATGGATGACGAACATATGGATTTAACAGGTCAATCATACTTCAATATGATACCGTTCAGCGCAGGAAGGAGAGGATGCCCAGGGGCTTCCATGGCTATTGCTACGATAGAGCTTGCAGTGGCTTGGTTGTGACAGACATTTGATTGGAGAGTTGAAGGTGATCCGTCCGAGCTGGATATGAAAGAAGCGTGTGGAGTGACAATTCCAAGGTACGTTCCGCTCTGTGCTTATCCAAGTTTGAGGGTCAGCTTTTCACTATAAACCGTAGAGGAGAGAAAACACCGTGTCTGGTTTTTAAGTCGTTTTCCCATTGCATAACAGATGGTTTCACTACCTGTTTTACTTATATCGGTTTCTCGTTACAAAGTGCATGATCCTACTATCTGCTTTTCTAATTTCCTGCATCTAATTATGTCTTGATTATTATAAACATCAACGATATCAATTTCCACACATTTGAATTCTCTATTCACCCTATCGCCTGTTGTCTCATTACATAGCTCACTCATGATTTTATATTTTGCCTTTCACACACTTTTTTTTTTATACTTTGATCTAGCATGATCAGTGAAAACGGATTATTTTTATTAAAAAAAGATACTATAATAAAGTTGTTATTAAAAAATTGATTTTCATTTATATTTTTTTTATCATGTACTTTGAAATGATTATTTTTATTAAAAAGAAATACTAAAATAATGTTCTTATTAAAAAAATTGATTTTCACTCATATTCTTAGTTTTTATCATGTACTTTGAAAATATAGATTGTGTTGGGTGAAACCAAACACATTATATATAAAAAAAAAATTAAATAATAAATTTAAAAAACAAACAAAACATGAAAATTAAAATTCTTTTCTAAGGTTAATGTCTCACCACATACATGTAATGTAACATACCAAATTTGCTAAGATTAATTTTCTTCAAAAAAGTTAAATATAATATGCCCTTTGAAGGAGCAAGTCATTAACAAAACACATTGCAATGTGCTATGAGGTTCTTTCGTTCCTTTATTCAAAGAAGTTTAAGCACATCTTTAGAGAAGTGGAGAGTTTTGCTTAATAAAATAATTTTTTTTTGTTTTGCTTCATTCATAAATAGAAAAGCATTTAGTTTTCAAATATAAGTAATTCATTTTAATTTAGTTTTATCATAAATGAATAACCCACACTTAAATAATTTGTTATTTGAATAATTCAAGTAAAAATTATTTTTGGGCACCAATTCCTATTTTCTTATTTCGGTCATTCGGTTTTTCCTCCACTATAATGGATAAGAATAAACCTTTTTTAACTTCAAACTTGTTTGGAAACTAATTTGCTAATGCTTAAAAGTAATTGCTTCAACCAATTACTAAGACTACAAGAGTAATAAAATGTGTGAATAAACACTTTAAAATATTTTAGCAACAAGCCCTATAAATTGTAACTTGGAAGTATTGGAAGTATACAAAGTGATATTTGAAGTATCAAACCTTATTTCTTGCTTTTGTCCAATCACAAGTGTTAATGCAGCCATATATATATATATATATATATCATGTTTATGAATATATACATAATAATTTCATTAAAATTTACTTTTTGATTATTATCAATTTATAAAAAAAAAATTGAAAATAACATTTTAAGAGAATCCATAGCTCCAAATCTGTGGAAGTAGAAGAAATCACTTTCAAACTATCTAAATAAATGGGTGTCTAAATTTAAACAATACCTCTAACCTTTAAAACTTATAACAAAAAAGTGTCAACTCTCAGTTTAATTCTTCCATTAACAAAGTTTAAAAATGACTTTACCTAAAATGATACTCACCTCTCTCCAAAATTCACTTTCAGTTCTCGTACTTCAAAATTGACTCATCCTCTAAAATACTCGAATAACTAGAGAAATGGGCTCAAAGGGATTATCTACGATACTCATATCTAAATAACGTTAACAATAAAAATTAATAGCCGTTTATAATTATTTACAAGTTCTTTGACACTGTTTGTTAATTTTTTAAAATTTTGTGCATCCAATTATGTCCAAATTATTATAAACATCAATCAAAACAATATCATAAATTTAATTTTTTATTAATTTCTAATTTTCTATTTCTAACACCATTTTGTACAATAGTGTTGTTAAATTGTATTTTAAAAATGATTTTACATAATATAAATTTATTTTAATTTCAAATTCATTATATAATATAAATTTATCTTAATATCAAATTCATAATATAATATAAATTTATCTTAATATCAAATTCATATTATAATATAAATTTATCTTAATTTCAAATTCATTAGTATATTTTAACTTGTTTTATTATTACTTTTATATATATATATATATATATATATATGAGTTACTTATTTTTATATAAATATGATTTTCATAATATTTATATATTTGTTATTTTTATTATTTAAATTTTATATTTTTTAAAAATAAATTTGATATATATTTAATTTAATAAATTTTATTATAACATATTTATTGTGGTAAGATTAATGTTTTGTTTGACCATGGGTATAGGGAGTTGGTTTATTCTTAAAATTTCATGGATGGAAAGAGTTTTCCATAAATCACTTTCTCTTAGAGCGCGTTGCTTACACCCACATTAGAGAGTTTCATAGTATTTGCTACAATACAAACGTTTATAACCTCCTAACTTGCAAAAACTATACTGATTTTGGAAAGCTTCTCTTTAAGTATTAGGTTTTATTTTGGCCAAAATGTATCATATTTAACAAAAAGTAAAAATATTACCGGAATCTTTCCTATTTTTGGCATAATTGTTCACTTGTAACTCAAAATGGGGAGGACTTTGGGCCATTAGAAAGTGACTGAAATTATCTACAACTTTGTTGTTTTGAGTTTTTTCTAATTCCATACAATTTGTTCGAGGCTGGCGTTTTCTTAAAAAACATGTTTTGAAAGATGCTTTCTTACTAAAATGCCAACCCATAGCAAATGGTAAGGAATTATAATAAACTAAAAACATAAAAGTTGTATAGAATTTCAAGCGCTTTCCAATGGTCCAAAGTTCATCTAATTCCGAGTTACGAATTCCGAATTACTAGCGAAACCTTATTCCCAAAATACAAAAGATTCCAAGTATGTTTTTATTTTTTTGTTAAATATGATACAATGATAGAAGAGCGTAAAATGTTATGAGCTTTTTGAGCACATGAACAAGATTTTAAAATAAATCAAGTATTTTCCTTCTTGAGATTTGATAGATCAAAATTGATATGGATGCTAATCATCATCATCGTCATTGTAATTTTCAATAAATTAAAAACAATTCAATTTAATTATAAATTTATGAAATATTTAGAAATATCAACTTTCTTAGAGTGTAAACTTTTTATTACTTAACATAAAAAAAAATACATACTGATAAAATAAAATAAAATCCTATACTCCTATATATAAAAAAGAGTGTGGCTGTCCAATCTAAAAATGCATTAGAAAGAGCATGTCAAGGGATTGTTTATTGTGCTGATATTTTTTGCTATTTTGGTTCGAGGAAAAAAAAGAGTAAGGATATCCAAGGGAATTTTTCACTTCTTTTGCTATCCCATTGGGGCTCTAGTTTTTTAAATGGATTTAGAATGAATGTTATAATTATCTCTGTAGAAATTCTGAAAAGAAAAAGTGCAAAGGGTATTATATGAATGTACAGAAGATAGTTTTTGAATCTCAATAAGTGTACAGACATTTATAAATATATTTTTTTTACAAGAATAAAAATTAGTAAGTATATATATATATCTNTATAGATATATATATAGTGTGATACTTAAATTTATATTTTTTAATTTTTAAATATTTTTTATAGAAAATTGTTATTTAAATACTAATCATTATCATTAACAAAATTTATTCATATCTATAATGTCCTCATTAAATTAAATTAATTATAGAGAGATTGAATCATATTAATTTTAAATATTTTGAATGTGAACAATAAATACATCTAACTTTTAAGATAAAATAACAATTATAAATATATTCAATTAAAAAATAAAATTTATATAAGTTTTTATTTCTTTTAACAAATATTTAATGTTGTTTTAAAATTTTAAAAAATTAATTAATAATAATAATAATAATACTAAAATACTAATCCACTTTTAAGATTACAATTAAATGGATATTAATTTAATTTATAAAACTATTTATTTATGAAAAAAAAACGAAGTTTCCTATCTTTTTCAAACTAAACCTAAACCTTCATCTAAGTATCTACTTAGTAAAAAAGATCACAAAGAGCATATTGATTAGAGATACATGTATATAATAAAAGTGCATTTTAATTATCATGTAACAACAAAAAAAAACTCATTTTATTTAGAAGGCATGTGATACATAATCTCTTTTATACTCTTTACATTCATAATTATTTGCTCCATACATGAAAGCACACCCCAAAAAAAAATGTACCCATTAAGTAAGACATGCATATCCTAAAGTCAATTGACTCATCAAGCTTCCTTCTCTGTACTTTAGGATTTTGTTAGCATGCAAACCATATTCTTACTTGAGGGTTTGAATTCCACCTCACAAAAAGGATAGAGATGGAGAAGCCTATACAAACCCTCAGATTCTTCATGTTTGATAGAGTCAATTTTTAATATAACATAATAAGACATAGTAAACTAAGGCTTGCTTGATTATTCACCATCTTAGATCCAAATCCTAGGCTCTATTAAGCATCGAGAGTGATCAAATATTATGAGGTGCAAACCTCTTTGATTGCAATACCTGAGAAGAGGTTTGCACCTCGGGAGATTTGAGATAGAGCCTTGGATTTGGATTTATGATGGTTTCAGTCGTGGGCGGTGACACAAAACTGGAGTTTAATCAACATTGTACGGAACATGTTAAGTTGAAAACACCAATAGAATTAAGTTAGGGTTTTCCATTTTACCTCAAACAGTCACTCTTCTTTTGTTTTGCTTAGAAGAGGCACATTCTACATAACTGTACATTTTTTCAACATTTCCATTAAAAAAATATTTACAGTTAGAAATTTGATCTATTTCGACAATTGTTATATTTTTTTAAAATAGATCTATGCAACTAAAACACATTTTTAAATTCTAAACTTGGGATTTCATTGTCAACTACAATTTCTAAAACTTGAAAGTACAGTTGTAATCATTCTAGAAATTTTAAAGTATAATAATGAAGTCAGAATTTGAGCATATCTTAATTTTGTTTCATTAAGATTCAGGGATCGAAGGTACAATGCTCATGGAAAAAAAATCTTGGGAAATGAAGGTATTGATTAGTGTTTGAAATAATATATTTTTTTGAAATTTTTTAATCTTTTTTAGTAGTAGTTTATTTTCTATTTTCTTTATTTTTAATTGAAATTGGGTAAATTTTTTTAACAAATCTCCTTGAGTGCAATTCACCATGGGTTGTTTAAGAATCCTTGCATAGTTGTTTAGGAGGCCTTGCATGGTTTTTTAGGAGGCCTTGCACATGGTTTTAAAACCATGTGCAAGGCCAACATATTTTTGTGCATAATTACATGGCGCCGAATTTCCCATTGATATTACAAGTGCCGAGGGAATATATCCATGTAATATTATTATCTTTAGTTTCTAAACTTAATAGTTGTTAACACAATTAGCAATCTCTCAAGTAGATAACATGATAATCAATTAAAATAATAAGCTACTCTCATTAAAAGGATCAATTAGCAATCTCTCAGGTAGATAACATGATAATCAATTAAAATAATAAGCTACTCTCATTAAAAGAATCAAATCCACTCAAGAATTACTCAAGAATTAAAGGGATTAGCCTACCAATCATTCTCAAGAGTGAAATGTGTAATTAAATTTTGAAATTAGAGGGATGAAATCCACTCAGGAATTAGAGGGATTCTCCCGATCATTTTCAAGAGTGAAATGTGTTTGAAATAATATATTTTTTGAAATTTTATAAAAACATTTAGTGGTACTTTATTTTTTATTTTCTTTATTTTCTTTATTTTTATTTTTAGGAGGCCTTGCACATGGTTTTAAATTTTCCAACCATGGTTTTAAAACCATGTGCAAGGCCAACATATTTTTGTGGATAATTACATGGCCTCAAATTTTTCATTGATATTAAATGTGCCCAGGGAATATATTCATGTAAGCTTAATATCTTTAGTTTCTGTACTAGAATAATACCTGTTAACACAAATAGAAATCTCTCAAGTACATAACATCATAATCAATTAAAATAATTAGCTACTGTACTAGAATAATACCTGTTAACACAAATAGAAATCTCTCAAGTACATAACATCATAATCAATTAAAATAATTAGCTACTGTCACTAGAGGGATCAAATCCACTAAGGAATTAGAGGGATCCGCCTCCCAATCATTCTCGAGAGTGAAATGTGTAATTAAATTTCGACATTAAAGGGATAAAATCCACTCAGGAATTAGAGGGATTCACCTACCGATCATTCTCAATAGTGAAATGTGTAATTATATTTTTTCAATATCTCTCTAGGAATTAGAGGGATCAAACCCACTTAATAATTAGAGGGATTAGCCTACTCCTATAATGTCTTATATCTTATATAATTTGAAATAATATATTTTTTGAAATTTTATAATTTTTTTTAATAGCTTATTTTTTATGATATTTATTTTTTATGATAATTTTTTACTAAAAACAGTCATTTACATTATTATTTATTCACTAATGATTTATAATTATATTTTAATTTAATTTTAAATTAAAATTTAAATATAATATATATTGCAATAAATATATATATACTCAATACTTAATCACCCACATCTATGGAATATTACAATACTCAATAGCATATTTATTTAAACGGTTATAAAGACCAGGTACTATGCCTGGAGTACTTCGTGCTTTGAGTTTTGGATTTAAACGTTTTAAGAAAAAGTGAAAATTTTTTGTGGGAAGCATAAATATCTTATATTGAAATATATATATTAAAATATATATCCAACCCAATCCAAACAGCTATGTTCATTAGAGGACAGATTGGTAAGTGGCTAATATATTTTCAAGCATTCAAGGCGTACGAATTCAAATCATGCACTCCATTGAATCTCATTAAAGCTCTGGTTTTTCCAATTCCCAAGATGCCCCCACTCCAACATAATCTTTCTCTTTAAAATCTTATATTTCTGTCTTCGACGCCTTTGAATCACGGCTCTCTCGTACGGGGGGGGTCTAAGATTCATGTGTTGATCACAGAACTTGATTTAGGTGAGCATGGGAATCAAAACCGGGCCGCTGCTGACGATGGAAGTTCAGTGATATAGTGGGAATTTGGAAGGAATTGATGATTTCAGGGATAAGCACACTAATTGCTTAAATGGGTTTACACACTTGCTTGCATTAGCAGCGTGCGATTATCGTGGAGGGGAGCAAAATAATTGGCATGAATGTACAACAACATACGTGTAGTGGAGTAATAGATTAATAATCTGGCATCACTACTTTAGCACTAAGTACGTGTAGGTTGTAGCTTCCATGGATTTTAGCCTATAAGGGATCATAAATATTTTAATATATATTCAAATATATATTAATATATAATTCAATATATATATATATATATATATTTCAAAATATTCACCCTCGCTCACTCTGTTTCTTGGATGGCAGGAACAAAAGGATTAATTGATATGATTCATACGACTTACACAGATGAGATCTACTTTCATTCCAATCTTCTTCTTTTTATCTCGTTTACATGTAGTGACTTTCTTCTCCTTCGTTTTCATGGGACTTGCTTCCTATTACAATGTTTATTTATTCATTTAAGTTATAGTAGAAAAAATTTCAATTGGTAGATTTATTGTAATAGACAAATTAGCTACCCAAATGTGATGTAAATCCCTCATCAACCCCAGTCAAATTATATGTGTGAACGTCCAAAATTTGTCCAATTTCAATGTGGCGATAGGTCTTTTAAGCTAACAACAAAAGGAATTCTAGAGTTCATATGTATGTGCCTTCGCTTTTTTTTGTTTTTTTAATATATGTTGTAGTACACACACTGTAGGATTTAGATTTATGTAGTCACTTATGTATTGTATTGTTCACGAGATTCACTCCATCGATCCATCACATGGAGTTTTTTTTATGTTTTGTTTATAACTTAATTTATATATTGTTGTTACGGGTTTATTTTGGTTGATAATTCAATTTTTTATTTATTAGTTTTTATTACTTTTTATTTAATGGCCAACAAAACTAATAGATTTACTTAACGACCAACAAAACAAAAACCAAAACCAATACATTTACATGAGGAACATTATAATATTTATAACCCACATTTACATGAGGAATGTTACATAAAGTTACAACATCTCCCTCATAATCGGAATTTATAAGTAAATAGAAGTAAATAATTATAGCTGACATTTACATGAGGAACTTTGCATAACATTACAACATCTCTCTCATAATATTTATAGCCAAAGTTTACATGAGGAACGTTACATGTTACAACATCTCCCTCATAACTAAAAATCATAAGTAAATAGAAGTAAATATTTATAGCCGACATTTACATTCATGAACGTTACATAATGTTACAACATCTCTGTCATAATATTTATAGCCGACATTTACATGAGAAACGTTACATGCATGAGTTTTATGTTACAAGATCTCCCCCATACTAGGCTGTAGAGCACCTCTCGGGGCAATTATTAACAATACATACACATTTATACAATACTTAGTAGATCGACCATTTATCTAGTCACATAATCAAGTACTTCATTGCTTCTTCTAGACTATTCTCCTTTCTAGAAGCTAAAACCACTAGAGAATTGTAATGGTTAGGGGTACGCTGAAAATTCCCAAGGAGATGTATGAAGAGGGGAATCTAGTAAAATGAAGCAGCACACTAAAGCCAAGCCATATGAATCCAATGAATGAAATATGAGGACACCACCTAGATAAGGACCAATACAACAAACACAAGCACATTGAGCAAGTGCAAGCAAAATAACGGATGATATAATCAACACGTATTCATTAAGGGAGAGTGTTGCAATATGTCACCCATACTTGTTGTATGATTGAGTCGATGACATGTTAAGTAGGTGACATGAAAATATTATCTGGGAGAATAGGTTAGTTTCTAGAAGGTTGAGTAGTTGATAGAGATAAGAATATGATAAATAAGTTGTTGAGTGAAATTGTGAAGTTGGTATAAAATTTTGGCATGTTTTTGGACAAAAATAACTACAACATTTTATGATTTTCAACTTCTACCTCTTGAAACCTATATCTCCTTAGGAATTACACCTTGAAGCAAACAAAAATGTTATAGAGAATTAAATTATCTTCCTACTAGTTTTTTATTATTATTATAATTATTGACATATCGTGGGACAAATCTGGAGGCCACCAACAACATATATACTTTACAACTTTACGTATGGATAATGAGTGACCTGAGTGGACTCCATTTTTTTTGAGATATGGTTATTCATTTTAGGGGAAAAAACATATACTCATAATCTACACACATTGTACTTATGCATGGACTATATTTTAATATTTTTTAGACTTGTGAATTATTTTTTATTATTAATCGAAATAACATATGTCCAAAAAATGGTTCCTTATCGACACATGTTGGTGAACTTCAACTTTATTTTTAGTGTGACTCTTATTGAGAAAACTAAAAGTACCATTTTGAAGATGATAGGTCAAGGAAGATCTCTGTGAATATTTCAATTTTTTTGGTATAGTCTTTGTTATGATATTGAATTTTCATTTCAAGTGATTTTTAGAATAATAAAATTCTTAAGGGATAAGGTTTAGAAAACAACTATTCATAAATATAAATTCAAAACAAAATTAAAGAATTCTTATACCATTGGAAAATAGATTCATACATGAATCCATTGGTATCAAGTCCTACACATAATATTTAAAATCTGCAAGGGTTTGGCCTTTCTCAACTTGCAGGTTCTGAAAAAATGTAATAGATTTTCACAAGTTTTGTTGACTGCGAACTCTCAATGGAGAAAATATCTTCCAAACTCTCAGATATATTTTTGAAAAATATGGTGTTGTTATTGGTTCAATTTCTCGGCCAAGATTTTTTTTAACTCTCAAAAAACTCTTAGCCTAGAGTTTGGATTTTCACAAGTTTTGTTGACCGCGAACTCTTGGTTGAGAAAATATCTTCCAAACTCTCAGATATTGTTTTTTAAAATATGGCGTTGTTATTGGTTCAAGTTCTCGTCCTATAGTTTTTTAAACTCTCAAAAAACTCTCAGCCTAGAGTTTGAATTTGAATTTTTTGCGCTTACCATGAAACATGCATCACATCAGTAGTTTTGGATTACCACAAACCTCACACACAAGTGGTTTCATATGACCACAAACCTTGTGATGGGGAAACAAATATTCAATGCACACACTTACTTGGGGTTTCTTCACTATGGGATTCTTCCTCAAACTTTCTACTTCTTCTTTTGTACCTGCATAATACTAAGAATTGATGTCCATATAAAAAATAAATCCATCTACAAAGATACATGGGTTCCATCCACTGTACTTGTCAATTCTCTAGAAATGTTTTTCACCTACATGGTTCATCAACATGTGAAACTTTCTCTTAATCCCAACCAACTCACAATCTAAGATTACTTCACATATTCCCCCCTTTATCGAAGATTTAACTTCTTCAATCCGCATCAAGGTAGTATATGCATACATCTGTAACGCCATACCTCTCATAGTGGTTAGTTCCACAATGTGATGCAACATCCTCTCTTTGCATAAGAGGATAACTTTGTGCAATTATGCACCATAACATTTATGCCTAAACAACATAGACACGTTTTCAACAAATCGAGGAATATTGTAACTTGTCTATGGCTAAGATTTACAAGTTGGACAAAAAATCTAGGGTGTCGGGGACAACCAATCATGCACCCCCTACATCAACTTAGATACAACAAGCACACGGCATGCTTAACATCATGAAGGTTACCATTACTTCTTGGTACCAATCAAATGCCCAACACACTGGGAACCAAATACAAGTCCTTTAGATACGTCCATTTACATCTTAGTACCTTACATACTTTTGCATTACCTCTCCATCTGAAGTTGCCCTTCCTTGATTTGGGTGATTTTTTCTCCTACGTCATGACTATGTATTTCACTACTTATTTTTTCTTTGCCTCTTCTTCAAGTCATATGTCATACAACTAACCAACTTCTTCATAGCATATGTTTTTTTGTTGGATTTCACAATGTCCAACAAGGAAACCTATGACAATGGTTTGGGAAACTTAATTGGCGCACCATTTGTCATGATTTTAAATCACTTAACATTTGGGTGAGTGCACAAAGATGTGGGTCTCTTTTGGCGCATTAGATGCAATAGGAAACTGAAAAAATAGACATCCATCAACTTGCATGGATATTTTGAGACACTTACACAATGAATCTTGAGATGAGTAAAACACAAGAAATGTAGGAAATTGAATGAAATTTCCAAATATATAATTTTTTTCTATTGAAAATGCTATTAGCTATCTGAAGTTACATATTTTTTAATGGGCACTTTTTAGTTTTTGGACAAATTATAAGGTATATGTTTTTGTGGGTGCAGCATCTGAGTGACTAAATGATGGAATAAACTTACAAAAATCGGTATACATATAGAGAACATATAGTACCAGTGCACGACTATTTTTCAAATAATAAAAATAAATTTTTTAATTTTTTAATTTATTATCTAAGAGATCAAACCTCGAAAATGGTACATCAATTGTGGGTGCAACGTTTGAATGTCTTAATGCAATTATTTGGAAATGGGTTTTTTATAGCATGTAGAGCTCAGTGTTCTTTAGTGCACCATTACAATTTTTTTTTAAATGGTTGAGAAACGAAAGAGATATGGATGAAATACTAACAGTGTGTTTTTTGAGTTGAGGAGTGATGATAGAAGATAAATAAGAAAAAAATAGAAAAAATAATGTATTCTTGTTAAATTTTACATATTTGGAATCTGCAAAAAAAACCATATCTGTTTCTAAAATCTCATAAAAAATGGAGGTGTTCAACATAATCAGACGAACGTCTAAACATGAGCATATTGAAAATTTGGATATAATGTTGAATTAGCCATGGTTTATCATACTCCAAGGCATAGGCATGTTGAATCTGAAGCAAAGTACAAAGCAAACACATAGGCATAAGAATTCCATGCAAGCATATGTCGAGGCTCGACCTTATCATTTGGAGGGAACAAATTTTTGAATTTAAACAAAACGGGAGCGCATTTTATTGAAGCAAAACACGCACGCGTTTTTAAATACTATAATGAGTGCTTGTTTTGTCAATTATACTTTTATTATTTTATGTCCCCCCCTAACTCCCTTCTTCCTCCTAACTCTTACTAACCATGCCTCCTCTTCTCCATACCTCCAATCCCCCCTCCTCCTCTCCCTACCTTTAAAATCCACTCCTCTCTCTTCCAAGCACCCCACCTCCCCATTCGTTCTTGCTCTCTCTCTCTCTCTCTTTGACGCTTATGTCTCCCCTTACCACTAACA
>LPNX010932931.1:284437-298018 GCA_001517045.1 Pseudotsuga menziesii
TCTATCTTTCTCTCTCTCTCTCTCTCTCTCTCTCACACACACACACATCCCTATGTCTCCCCTTACCACTAAGGACCCCCCCCATTTTGCGCATTTTAATAAAGCAAAACAGGAGCGCGTTTTATTGAAGCAAAATAGGAGCGCGTTTTTGCAAGGTAAAACAAGAGCGCGTTTTTGTGTACTATCCTAATTGGCATGCATGTTGGAAGCCTTGGGATTAGGCTTGGCAGGGTCGGGATTGCTTGGGATAATTTCTATTTTATGGATCAAGTGTGATTGACTTCATTCTACCATTGCATCTAAAAGGTCCCTCAACTTCTTGCACACACCCATTTCTCTTATACTCAACTTTGACTGTCTTAGCAAGCAACTTTACCTTGGTTTAAAATATTTAAATGGGACCTTTTTTATTTTTATTTTTACTTTCTCTTTTTCCTTTTTTAATTTGTGATCATTTTTCATGTGACTAGTTAAGTCATAATTTACATCGAAGTTACAAGATCAATAAACCATAGCACACTTACAACTTGACTTTTACATGACCCCACACAATGCATCTAAGCAAGCATCCAACTAAATAAACTTATTAACTATTTCACCTGTTGGGAGACATAAAACTCTACACCTAAGTTACATCCATAAAACTAGCAAATCACCTCCCATGTCACGTCCCCTCCTGCCCGAGAGGACGCAACTATGTCGTTGGTGCTCTCATTTAAGCGGGATCTAAGCCCCATGAACATCATAATTAAAAATGCATTGAACTAACATGTACATAGATGCATAACAGATGCAATTATACAATGGAAACAATTTGATTTCAACACATCATATTCATCATAATTTATCAAGCAAATAAATACAATTGCAGGAAATCAAATACATAAGAAATACTTATCTTATGAAGAATCTTGTCCTGCAACCAGCTATGTCCCTGCAATGTTCCACCCAACCATAGGCCAGTGTGCTCATCAATATCTCAGCAGCACTTCCACCCCCGAGCTGGGCATGATTCCCACAAGGAATAAGGGAACTACAGCAGGCTCACACATAGCCAAAGACATATCAAAATTCAACCACAACAAAACTACATTTGGGTTTATTAGGCTGCTAAGGAGGTGGAATGGTTGAATTACTAAGCTAGTGAGCTCAACCACTGAGCTATGGATGCCTACACAATATTTGGCTTGGCTTTTCAAATACCTACACACCCAACACAAGGAAGCATCCCCTTCTCTTCTACAAAGTCCTTCAGGATATGCCTTCCCTCCTAGTGCTCTTCAGGGTGTGCAAAGAAGGATAACCAGACCCTCTTGATCCCTCTATGAGGTTCCTTCCTCCACTAGATTTATCAAGCTAATTCTCACCCAATTCCACTTCAAACCAGTTCAGACAAAAAAAAAAGGGTGCACACACAAAACAATACAAATGCCAGGGTTGAGAAAAAGAGTCTTATGAGCCAAAAAAGGAAATGGAAAATGGGGAAAAAAACTCTCTGATAGAAATTCGATTTTAGAAATGTCTATGGGCTTCACATGGGAAAAAACGACCCCTTCAAAACCCGAAAATGTGGATCTATTCTCCCATCTACTGTGCACACAAAATAAATGAAATTTCCTAGCTGCGTGTGTGAGGAAACAACATAAAAATGTTAGGAAGAGAGCCCAACCATTGAGCATTAGAAAATCGACCTCCCATCCATGGGGAAAAATAAAGAAACAACCAAAACGTGAATGAAAAAAACTAGGAGCTCTCCAAAAAACGTGAGGAAGAGGAGTACATGAATGCATGAGGGAATGGGCAACATTTTTGGGCATTTACTTGGCCCATAAGTCAAAAACACATTTTTCAAAATGGGTTCTCTGCCCAATTCGAATTTTGATCTCCATACCTTGCCCATCCCATGCAATAACTAACTCAACTACTTATGGCAGAAATAAATGATTGCGCACAAAAGAAAAAATGGGTGGTCGAGTGTTTTATGGGTTCTCCCTTTGACATTTGGCTTTTCCCCATTGGCTCAAAGGTTTGAATACGCCCCCTTATCCTTAGGAAATCATGCCCCAATCTCTTTAAATGTTGCATTGACATAGCCGGTTGTGGGTATTTTAATTATATTGCATATTTACATGACTTCCAAAATTATAATGTGCCTAGATAACAAGAAATACCATCGGCATCAATTTTAATCACCGAAACCTAAAACAATAAATCAATGGTGGGGCTTTTTCCTTTAGCTCCACACCATGATTAATTACAATATTTACATCCTATACATTTTTAATGAAAACGAGGTCAAAACTGGGGTGCTACATCCCAAATGGCATTACACTCATTAATGCCAAAGTCAATTGTGAATTTTCTTCTCCTTGCCTATCCTTTTGCACAGTTGTATGCATCGCACAACACAATAAATAAAGACTCGTGACTTTTTCTTCTCATTTTCACGGTCGTGGAAGAAAATCGACCCACATGTTTTCATTTATCAAATGTGAATTATATGATGTGGTGCGTGTATTTGTGATGTACGTGTATCACATTCTATATTTCACATTTTATCAACGAAAACATTTAAAAATATATTGTCATTGTAAAAGAAAGGAATCCCATGATAATTACAACATTGTAACTACATAAACACACACAGTAACATCATAATCATAGAGACAACACAAACATAGTAACAACATATACTTAGGTCCATCATGTCATAAATCAAGTTTACTCAGTGAAGTTGAGTCCAAAAGATAATAAGCAACTAAAGTATAATATGTCTAAGTGATAAATATGGTAATCAAATCAAAATATGAGGTCTTACCAAATATATGAATACTCCTCTTTCATCATTACACTTTTATTCATTTTAGTGCATAACCTGTATTCTACAACAAATATTTAGAAATACATATTGTATTAAATAAGAAATATTTAAAAATACACAGCGCATTAAGAAATATTTATAAATCTTAATACCACTACTTCTTCTATGTAAACATTAATTCACGAGTTGCATTTCAAATTGAAGTTTATTCTCTACACAGTCCATCTGCATTAAGCGGAATCCATGAGTTGCGTTTACAAAGAAATACCTGGAAAATATGAATCTGCTATAATAATTAAGCCGATTGGAACTCCTAAAGGTTGTCACATCTGGCGGCATAGGGAGGTTTGATAATTTTCTAAATGTCTGCCAATTTCACAGATTTTTGTCGAACTGGCCAGCAGTCATGACTCAAGTCGTCGTTTGGGGGCTTAATGGATTTAAAGGTACAGAGGCTAGATTAGCTCAATTAACAAAAATATATGTATATATAATCAAAATATATCAAGCTTTGTTATGTCTACCTCTTAACGGTCACCAGAGCACCTCACATGTAGCGATACAATGACACAAATAATTAATGTATTTATGGTGCACAAACCAATGTCCAATTTGATGATAAATAACATTACAAGACTGCAAGACTTAGAGCTTCCATTCTCAGTCAGACATCCTTCTATTTTTTACTAAATTTATGAGAGGAAAAAATTTTGAAAATGTGAAAAGTTTCATAGAGGAAAAAATTTTGAAAATGTGAAAAGTTTCATATATTCCAGTTGTCGAAATATATGAAACACAAAATAGTTATAGAGACTCATGCGTAATTGTCTAAACAGGGGACTCTTTGACCTTTGTTTTTATATATATTTTTATAGAATTTTCAAAACCTTTAAAAACATTGTTAGATTTTACAGAGTATGGGTGTTTAGGGTTTTTTGTCACCTAATTTCATTGTGAACTTAAAATTGTCCAACAAATAGATTTAGATTTTATAAATTAATATCACCATGTTCGCCCAAAAAAATAGCCTGAAAACCAAAAAGTCCTTAGTTAGACCGCTCCAAAGGCCTGAGCTTAAAAGTCAATGATTGACTTCGCTGTTGGTCCATTGGATAGACCGAACGTACATGTTTGTTAAGGATAGCCGCTCCAAAGTATTTACGATCTTAGTTGTAACAGTTAGAAGAAAACTACTGAGAAAGTTCCCAATCCCACTATTTTTAACCATACATAATCTAGTCTCCTCAACGTAAAAAAAATCAAATAAATGAATCGAAGGATTTGAGTAGCCTGCATCTATGGCCTACCTAGATTTAACTGTAAATTTATTATGATAAAATAAATTTCGCTAAAATCACAACCAATTTCGCTAAACTAACCACCGAAACGACCCATATATAACTATAAAAAACGCTCGTAAATCCTTTACTGCAAGAAGAGAGACTGGAAACCGAGCTTTCAATACTATGTGTAGCACAGGAGCATGTCGGAGGAACACCCTCTTCCAAAGGGGAAGCTCCAAAGCCACGAGTATAAGTAGAGATAGGAATGCTGGCAGCTGCCTCTTAAAAACAAAATCCCAGAGATCAACAATTTATCCACTGATTATCAGAAAAATGGCATAATGAATGTCATAAACCGAATCGAAAACCTCTTACCACTGCAAACAACGGAGTGGTGACCTTGCAGGATGTTGACATGGACAGGGCCCATTTATAGTCAATAGGTTTCCCTACAGATTATTACTGGTAAACAGATTGCAGAGACACATATCATCAAACATTCCAGGGGCTTCCATTAGTAACTAGTGAAAGTGTGGAAGTTGGGCTCCTTGGAGAAAGCATGGACCGGAAAAATGATCTATTGTGTGATTGAGGAATTATGGGATAGCTCCATGGATAAGAAAATATGGAATGACAAAATTGTTAGATGGGTTATAGATACTGACAAACTTATGACCAAATGACAATTCACTAGCACATAAATATTTCTATAGATATGGTAAGCAATACTATGCCAACGGTATTTTATTTTAAATTTTAAATGTTTGGTACTCCTTTCAACGATAAAAAAAAATGTCTAATCAATACTTCTAGTCCAATAAATATTGAGAAAAAACTTATTAAGGAAAATAAAAATTAAACACATTATTTTAGTAAACATTAATAAATATGATGTTTTCTAATAGATTGATTTCAAACTAATTGTAAAATGTGGAACATATACTCTCTTCCTAGGGCAGGGACTAAAAATAACATGTATACGTAAACTCATTAAATTTTGGCAAACAAAGAAGCAAGAATTCAGAGTACAAAATCCATGTACAAGCTTTAGGTCGAGTTCATCTATGATGTGGTTCAAAAGTGAGATATTTCCTGCATTAGGTAAAGCCACTATAAATAAGAGAATGACAAAACTCGACACCTAAAAACACCCAAAACTAAAGGCGATGTAGGCTACATTGAGGACATGCCAATTTCCAAACCGCAAGATATGAGCATAGAAACACGGCCTTCACATGCACCAATTGCTTCTTAGAACCTAAAAGCACACTTTCTCAATCTAGCTTCAAAGTTTTCAAACCTCAAACTGCACTTTCAATGATTAAGCATTTCCAATCTCAAACCTTGAGAAGAACAACCAAAATTAGCATTCATAAGGTGATACCATATGTTCTCCGGAAAAACGGTAGCTGCGGCAATTAACTTGAGTTACCACATAGCATAACCTTTTCTTTTCCTCTTTTTGCTTTTTCAAAATTTGCAACTCAATTTTCTTGTGACGAAATTTATTGTGCGAAGAAATTACTATGCGACAGAATTACTGCGTGAGAGTTACTGCGACGGAGTAACTGCGAACTTTTCACCTCAACACACTTTTACTTAGGCTTCCACCGACTTTTACTGCGACATGAATCTGATTGCGACCAACTCATGTACGAACAAGTTTTCACAACTTTATATTTCCTAGTCTAAGGACTTAGGAAAATCTAGGAACTTTTACACAATGAAATATTTATGGGTTCTTAATGTCTTTCATTCATAGTAAATGTAAACAACATTCACTCAGGTAAATATGGAGAAGATGTGAAGCTATCTAAAACATTCATTCAACCATAAACTTAAGGATTTATATTTCATGTGATGGCATAACAAAACTTACAGTCATAAATACAAACGTGGTAAAAACACAGAAGCTTGAGCTTCAAACTCTTCAGTGAGTTTTCCTTCTTCTTCTTCGCCACACTTCTCTTCTTTGTTGCTTGTCTGTCTTCTTTTTTTAGGTTTACAATTTCATCTTTCATATAGAAAATTTCTGCCGACTAACCCACTTAACATTTAAAGACTGTAATTACTCTCTACCTAGAAACTTAGCCTCAGAAACTAAATTCTGCTATCATATATATGAGAGATCTGAACTCTTGATCTTGTTAGACTCTCTGACCCTCTCTGACCTGCTATAGACTCTCACAGAGTCGGTTGATTTGATTATGGATCAACGAGTAATTAATATTTCCAACACTCCCCCTTAATTATGAGAAGATAGTAATTTAAAAAACAAAATGTTTTCAGAGCAGAAAACATGCTCTGTTCATGACAGAGTTCACTAAATAGAACTTGTCATTTCCAAATAACTTCGGAGATACTGAAATGTATCCCCTTGCCAATGGTTTTGTAACGATGTCTACAAGTTGATCTTTAGACCTGCAAAATTCTAAACAAATTTCTTTGTTGTTCACCAACTCTCTTATGAAATGATACCTTGTGTCAATGTGTTTGGTTTTCTTGTGAAACACATGATTCTTTGATAAGGAAATGGATGAATTGTTGTCACAGAAAATGGTTGTTGCTTCTTGCTATTTCTGTGATAGATCTTTTAACATTCTTCTCATCTAAAAAGCTTCACATGCAGTGCCTATAGCTCTGACATACTCTCCTTTTGCTGAAGATAGAGTTACTATGGGTTGTTTCTTCAAAGCCCACGAAACAACACCTATACCAAGATGAAATGTGTACCCACATGTGCTTTTCCTGTCATCTATGCAGCCTCCATTGTCACTGTCACTATATCCTATGAGTTTAAAATTTTCTGAAGTTGAATACATTATTTCACGATCTTTTGTACCACTTACATACCTTAGAATTCTTTTACATGCTTGCCAATGTGAGTCTTTTGGTGACTCCATGAATCTTGAGATTAGACTTACTCCATACATAATGTCTGGTCTTGTTGCCGTTAAATACATAAGGCTTCCAACAAGCCTTTTAAACAACATAGGATCTACCGTTGATCCATCATCATCTTTACGCAATTTTAAACCTGTTGGGGCTGCCTTGCAATTTGACATATTAAATCTTTCTAAATTTGTGCTTGCATACTTAGACTGTGATATGAAAATACCACTTTCATATTGCTAGACTTCAATGCCCAGAAAGAACTTCATGAACCCCAAATCATTCATTTCAAATTCACTTTCCACGACTGTTCTAAATTCTTTTATGCCAAAATCACCAGTAAATATTAAATAATCCACATATAGGAAAACAATTAACATGTTACCTTGCTCATTCACTTTGGTGTACAACGTTGGCTCACTTTCACTTCTGTGAAATCCATTCTCAATGAGATAGGAATCAATGTGATTGTACCAAGCTCTTGGAGCTTGCTTCAAACCATAGAGCACCTTATTCAGTATATACACTGTGTGTTCTTGTCGTGGAACTTCATATCCTTATGGTTGTTCCACATATACTTCTTCCTCTAAATAACCATTCAAAAATGATTACTTAACATCCATTTGATAAATAGGCCATTTTGCCTTGTGCGACAATGGCTAAAATAGTTCTGATTGTATCCATGCGTGCAACTAGTGTGAACGTTTCATTGAAATCTATGTCAGGTTGTTGTGTGAACCCTCTTGCTACCATTCTTTCCTTGTGCTTTTGCACATTCCCATCAGCATCTTGTTTCGTCTTATAAATCCATTTGATGCTAAGTACATCTTTATCTTTTGGTACATCAACCCATTCCCATGTATGGTTGTTCTCAATGCATTCTACTTCTTCATCCATGGCTTGTGCCCAAACTTCTTCTTCAACAGCTTCCTCAAATGTTAGTGGATCATCTATTTGAGAAGATAATGCAAAGAAAGATAAGGAAATCGGTGTACCAGATTCATATATCTCATGAAGACTTCTTTTCTTCACTGGATTTGTTGATGTCGAACTGCTTGATGGAGTCTGTTGTCCTCTTAGTGTGCTTATCGGTGTAGCTTGAGCTGTGACTTGTGTCGTTATTTCTTGTGCTGAGCCATGTCGCGGTGTCATTGGATTTGACAGTGTTGCAATCGATTGATTTACTTGTGGTGTTTGAACCACTTCTTCCTTCATGTATTCATGCTCAACATTCGACAAAATCTTGACATTCTTCTCGACAGTTCCATCCCATGATTCATTCTCAACAAATTGAACGTCGCAACTAATAATTAATTTTCCTTGCGACAGGGTCATACAACTTGTATGCTTTTGTGTCTTCAGAATAGCCAACAAAATACATTTTTGTCCCTTCTTGCCTAACTTATTTCTCAGCCCATCTGGTACATGAGCATATGCAACACAACCAAAAAATTTTAAATGAGAAACACTATGATTCATACCTATCATGCTTCTTGAGGAACTTTGTTCTTCATGCTCTTTGTTGGACATAGATTCATAATGTATACAATAGTTTCAACTGCTTCACCCCAATATTCATTTGGAAAATGCTTTGCTTCCATCATGTTGTGCACCATTTCCATAATGGTTCCATTCTTTCTCTATGTGACACCATTCTATTGAGGTGTATACCGCACAGTGAATTGCTTCTGTATGCCATGTGTTTTGCAGAAATTTAGGAATTCATTTGAAACATATTCACCGCCTCTATCTGTTCCTAGAATTTTTATGCGATGCCCACTCTGGTTCTCCATGAGTGTCTTGAACTGTTGAAAACAACTAAATGCATCATATTTATGTTTCAAAAAATATACCCATGTTTTTCTTTAGTCATCAATAAAAGTAAGAAAATACTTGCAACCACCAATGGACGTTGTCTACATTGGACCACAAGTATCAAAGTGCACAATCTCAAGTGGTGTGCACGCTCTGTATGACTTTCCAACAAGAAAAGTCTCTCTATGCTACTTGCCAAAAATGCATCCTTCACAAACTCTATTTGGTTTGTCGATCAATGTCAATCCTTTACCATATTATTTTTGTGCAACAACTTCAGTCCACCAAAATTCAAATGTCCAAATATGAAATGCCATAGCCAAGAATAATCTTGAACTTCTGTTTGAAATGCAGCCTGAAAATCAGCACTGTATATTTCTTTCTTGTCGCAGTACATGAATTATTCTTTACTTTCTGCCTTGAATACAACTTCTGTATTGTTTGGAACTATCCTCAATGGAAACAAGCGATTGCTTGTCATTGGCACTCTTGCTATCAGTTGGTTGCTTGGACATACATCTTTAATCACATAGTGATTATCTTCCATGTAAACTCTGTAACCTTTCTGTATGAGTTGTCCAATACTCAACAAATTATGTTTCATACCTTCTACATGGTAAACATCAAGCATATACTTATGCTCCCCCAGTTTGGTTAAAATACTAACAATACCTTTTCCCAAAATAGTGACTTGGACATTATTTCGAAGTGTAACGTCAGTTTGAACTGAATTATCTAGACTGGAAAATAAATTTAAATTACCAGTCATATGATTACTACAACATGAATCTAAATACTATATGTCACATGGACTTTCGTGGATGGTATTGCATTCAATTGGGGATGCACATGCCATCAACATTGTGCTCGACGAAATGCTAGTGTTCATTGACTAATTCTGGCTTTTCCTTTCCTTGGTCATATTGCTTATTCTTTCATTCATGTGCATAATGACCAAATTTTTTACAATAATGACATTGAATCTTTGATTTATCAAACCTATGACCACTTTGCTGACTTGTGTTCTGATTCTGTCCTCTACCAGCAACATCTACAGGACTGCTGTTGCGTGCTCCTTATGAGAAGTTACTTCCTCTGCCTCTGAAATTATTTCCCCCCTGCCTTTTCCACGGCTTATAGATGACTGTGTTGCAAATGCACCTTCCAATGATGTTTGAGTTCTGTCGAGCCTATGTTCATGATTGATGATTGAACCTTGCATCTCATCAATAGTAAACGTTGTCATGTCTGTGTGTTCTTCCAAGATCACAAACAAGGATTTGAATGTTAGGGGAAGAAATATGAGAATTTTCTCAACCACCCTTTGGTCTGTTATGGTTTCTCCATGAGATTTCAATTTATTTATCAAACCAACAAATCTAGTATAAAATGAGTCTACTAACTCTGAATCTTTCATGGACAAAGATTCAAAATCTCTTCTCAGAATTTGCATCTTTGAAGTCTTTACGTTGTCCAAACCTTTATAAGCTATCCCCAATGTGTCCTATCCCTGCTTTACGGTAATTGTTGCTGCTACTCTTGGGAGTATTCTTTCATGCATGGCTTGATGTATGTAGAACAAATCTTTTCCATCTTTCTTCCTCTATTCCCTTAGGATGTCTTTCTCACCTTGTGAGGGATTATTGTATGTCATTTGATCTGCTGGTTTTGCATAACCATTCTGGACAATATCCCAAACATCTTGACCTATAAACAAATCTTTCGTTGTTAGAGACCAATATTCATAATTCTTTCCTGTAAAAATTGGAGTTTGTAAACTCGACATATTTGAACCGGAAGTAGAAGCCATTTTTTAATTTTTAACTTTCCTTACAAAATTACTTTTTCCCTTTTAGGACAATTTTTTTTTCCTAAACTCGCTTTGATACCAGATCTTGTGAAAAACGGCGACCGCGGAAATTAACTTGATTTACCACGCAACACAACCTTTTGTTTTCCCCTTTTTTCTTTTTTCAAAATTTGCGACTCAATATTCTTGCGACGAAATTTACTGTGTGAAGAAATTACTGGGCGACAGAATTATTGTGCGAGATTTACTGCGACAGAGTAACTGCGCAAACTTTTCACCTCGGCACACTTTTACTTAGGCTTTGATCAGATTTTACTGCGACATGAATTTGATTGTGACCGACTCATGTGTGAACAAGTTTTCACAAATTTATATTTCCTAGTCTAAGGACTTAGGAATATGAAAAACAGTTTTTACTGCGATAACCTAGGATTAACTGCGTCACAACTATATTGCAACTCACTCGCAATATCATATAAGAAAATAATAAACAATATCTGTGTTGAACCTCTATGCGTAAATCTAGGAACTTTTACATAGTGAAATATTTATGGATTCTTGATGTCTTTCATTCATAGTAAATGTAAACAACATTCACTCAGGTAAATATGGAGAATATGTGTGGATATCTAAAACATTCATTCAACCATAAACTTAAGGATTTCTAGTTCATGTGATGGCATAACAAAACTTACAGCCGTAAATACAAACTTGGTAAAAACACAGAAGCTTGAGCTTAAAACTCTTTAGTGAGTTTTCTTTCTTCTTCTTCGCCACACTTCTCTTCTTTGTTGCTTTTCTGTCTCTTTTTTTTAGGTTTACAATTTCATCCTTCATATAGAAAATTTCTGCCAACTAACCGACTTAACATTTAAATACTGTAATTACTCTCTACCCATAAACTTAGCTTCATAAACTAAATTCTACTATCTTATGTACGAGAGATATGAACTCTTGATCTTGTCAAAATCTCTAACCCTTTCTGACATGCTACAGACTCTGACAGTGTTGGCTGATTTGATTATGGATCAGCGAGTAATTAATATTTCCAACATATGTATATTATACAAAGTAACCAATGTTGAAATGCAAAACAATCCTACTTCAAGCTTATTGTAATCCATATGAAGTTGGAGACCACACAAAATTCAATAATAGCAACACCAAAATGCCTAATAGCAAGACGACCGGTTACCTCTATTTGAAATGCATATGAAGATCCTCTCCACACCTATGAATACTAATATACTAGACTCAAAAACTAACAATATGCACATGAATGATAACATCGACATTCAACTCGAACAAAAAATCACCATTTAGTAAGGATTTAATAAAATTATAAATATTTTTAGCAGTGCAAGCAAACATTAAAACTTATAGCTTGTTTTGAAGGTTACTGATTATTGAATTGGATTAGTGAATAATCACTATGATGACCTACAAGATCTATAATAGACAATGAATGGATGTATTGTTAAGGCACTCCTGTCACTCGTTCAAAACTGTGTGGGTGTGCCTTTACTTTTAGAAGAATCCTTTTGCATGGATTTTCACATGCCTAGTTGATAGTATATGAAAATATCTCTTTTATTCATGCTATTTCCATTTGTAGATTAAATATCCCTCATTTGCATTTACATTGTTTTCCTATATTCTGATAAGCTTTGCAAAATTGAAGGGAATGCATAGAGCTCATTTTTATTTACATTGTTTTCCTATATTTCGATAAGCTTTGCATAATGGAAGGGAATGCATAAAAGGATAACACCAAGAAACTAGAGAGATTAATAGAAACCACCATAAATAAGTATCCATTCTATTTACTCTCACAATTTTAAAGTGACTCTTTTTAATCATAGTTTCAAAGTGACTTGTTTTTAACCTGCATGATGCATATTCTTTTGCTTCGATTATTTACGTAACCATTTTTTTGTGTTTTCGCATCTTGCCTACATTAAAAATGGCATGTGAATTTTGTTTCCCTATATTAAAATGGTACTTTCCCCTTATTAAAATTTCTTATGGTTTCTCTATTTTAAAACTGCATTTACATAGGTTGTTAAAATCACATTGCAGTTTTCTTATTATTTGTGTTTTTGTTTCTTGCACATTCCCTATGTGCAATTAAAAAAAATTGGATTGCCTATATTAAAAATGTGGTTACCTATATTCAAACTACGATTGCACATGGGGGTTTCCTGTATTGCCTATATTAAAAAATTTGTTTCCCTATCTTAAAAATTGGTTTCCCTATATTAGAAGCTTATATTAAAATTGCATGTAATCACCTATACTACCTTGCCCTAAATTAAAATTAGGTTTGCTCGTGGTTGCACCAATCAAGTTAATTTGTGAAGATATTTTGTGAAATCCCACATCAGGGAAGTGTTTCTAGATTGTTTTATTTTTATAACTGATATTATAGTTAGTTTGAAAAAGAGGGAGTACCCATTGCATGATCTCCAAATAATTATTTGTATTCCTTTACTTTTGTGAGCCACAATATGGCTTATGGATTTGATGGAAATATTAATTATGAACCGATGTGCATGGCATCTCCATCGACTCAGTCAATGAATGTATGAGTTCATACATCACTTCTACTTGTATTTATTTAGCCATGTAGTTTTCTACAAGTCAAACTAATAGGTAGATTTCAGCCAAAAATTAATTTATAGTCATTAATGTTACTCGATAGCTTCTAAGAAATGAAAATATTAAGTCTTTGTATATTTAGATGAAGTATTAGTAAAACAAAGGGTAGTGATAGAGTTCGATAAGTGTTGAAGAGCTCAAGATTTTAGTATAAAGAATTTGTATAAATTTGTTGAGATCCCAAGCTCTAAGTAAGCAAAGAATCTATTGAAACATTGAACATCTATCTATGGAGTTGTAGCTCCTCTTTTGTTGTGGTAATATATATATATATATATATATATATATATATATATATATAT
>LPNX010932931.1:298166-324462 GCA_001517045.1 Pseudotsuga menziesii
CCTTTATACCTCTTCATTGTCAAAATAAAATTTTTCAGTGAAAGATTTTAGTGTTGTGAGATTTCCTTTGTTTCTAGATTACTAGGATCTAGTAACAGGACTTGCTTGGACAGTCCATCTGCTTCCATATTCAGCTCTCTGTAAATGTGAGAAATTCTAAAACCTATGAAGAATTCTAACAATATTCTGATAGCGTTCAATAGTTGTTGTAGGTGTGGAGCATTGATTTGGATTTTCATGTTCACCCAGTCAACCACCATCTTGGAATACCCAAACACTTGTAATTGTGAAATGTTTTTATTGATGGCCACATTTAGGATCAATTGCAGAGCTGCTAGTTCAGCCTTATTATTTGTGCAGTGACCAGGAGCATACTTTGCTTGGATATTATGATTGGATGAAAGGTAAAGAACTCCTCACGATCCTCCTAGAGGAGGATCCCCTTGACTTGCACCATCAAAAAAGGCCCATGGTATAGCTTTGTTTATTTTTGGATGGATCAGAACTCTAATATTTTTCTCTTTCTCTTGGGATTTGTGGTATTTGACCCACTGAATCACAAAGGATGATGTTACTTCAGGTGGGATCAACTTATTATTGAATATAACAGTGTTTCTTTCCCACCAAATTCCATAAGATAAAAGGGAGGGGAGAGCACTATATTGACATACTGATTTATCTGTCCACCATGCATATGCTTTGTGTTCAAGAGAGGTACCCGGAGTCCCTTGATACTTCAGCTCTGAGCATGCTGCCTTCCATACAGATTCTGGATAATCACAGAAATGAAACAATTGAGCAACTATTTCCTCATCTGCAATACAAAGAGCACATCGATTTGGGCCCTTCCATCCTCTTTTCTGTAGATTGTCCCAAGTTAAAAGCTTGTTGTTGAGATTCAACCATAGGGTTAATTTGGCCTTTAATGGCCCTTCTTCCCTCCAGAAATGCTTCCACCATTCCCTCTTGTCTCCCTGATGTTGCTCCCAATCCCAAGTCTTGTAGCCTAATTTGGCTGAGAAGTCCCCACTCACAGGGTTTTTGGTCCACACCAATTTATCTTCTTTCTCCTCTTCTAGATGAATACAACTTGACTTGAGCAGTGAAACATATTCCTCTCATTCCTCTGTAAGTCCTTTCTCTAGTCCTAAAACTTCTGATTTCTTCCAAATAGTTTCCCTTTGTAATGACATTAGGCATGCTTGGTTTATGGTCGAGATCCCTAAGCTTCTTAGTTTTTATATTAGACCTTCTGAGAGTTTAAATACCTCCCCTACTCCTGACCAGGGGTCATCTCCTACCCTTACTTCTCTCTCATTTCCTACAAACCATGCCAACCAATTACCTACCTGAGGGGAGGCTAATACCAGTGCCTTCCATCCTCTAGACCCGTTTTTTAAGGATTTGTCTCGTTTCCTTATCCATTCAAGGATGGACCCATTTGGGAAATATTTGGATGCCAGGACTCTCCCCCATAGTGTATCAGGGTTCTTGATAAGGTGCCACATACTTTTGGAAGTCATAGATTGACAAAATTAAAAAATGTTCTTAATGACCCATCCCCCTAAATATTTTGGACTAGATAGCATCTGTCATCTAGCTAAAGGGACACCTTTCAAATGTCTATTAGCAGACCATAAGAAGGAGAAGAATTTTTTTCTTAATTTATGAAGGATACCTTTTGGAATATAAACAATTGTGGCCCAATAGACCGGGATGCTTTGGAGGATTGCCTTCAGAAGAACCATCCTACCTCCCCTAGATAAGAACTTATATGTCCAAAATCCAATTCTCCCTTCAATTTTTTTATTCAACCACATCCAGTCTTTAAAGGAGTAATCATTAGGTTTGAGAACAAACCCTAGGTAGTTAAACCCTTATTCCATTGAATTTATAATGTAAGGAAGTTCATCCCTAACCCTGCTTCTTACCTCCTCTAGTAGACCATTTTCAGAGAGAATTGACTTCTCCACATTGATGTGCATTCCTGTGGCTTATTTTAGTAGGTCAAGCATCTTATCTACTTCCTTTATGTTTTCCCAAGTACCCTCGCCCATCATTACCACATCATCCACAAACAGGATATGAGATAATTCTTCTGAGTTGGTTACCATAACACCTTTAAAAGAGCCTTCTCTTTTTGCATGTTTGATAATTCTGCTTAAGGCATCAGCTATCAATAGGAAAAGAAAGGGAGAAAGAGGGTACTTGTCTGAGGCCTCTTGACTCCCTAAATTTTTTTGAAGGTGATCCACTGATTAGTAATAGAAACGAGGCTGACTGTACGAAGCCGATAATCCAGTTTACTGTCTCTAAATCCAACGCTATCTAAATCATTACCGACCTAAGAAATGTCCAATTCACCCTATCATATTCTTTGGAGAGATCGAGTTTTAAGGCGAAGGCTAAGATTTTAGTCTGCTTAATGGTATGCATTGCTTCCTGAGCAAGGGATACCGCATCATGTATTTATCGATTGAACAAGAATCCAAATTGATCTTTTGTTATGACCTCACTCAAGATTGGCTTCAGCCTTTGGGCTATAACCTTTACAATTATTTTGTATACCACATTGAAGCAGGATATTGGCCTGAATTCTTCAAAGGAGGAAGGGTTTTGCTTCTTAGGGATGAGAGCCAATAAAGTGGAGTTCAGGGCTCCTAGTACTTTCCCACCCCTTTGGGATTCTCACACTGCCTTTAGAAGGTCCTCCTTAACTAGTTCATAGAACCCTTGAAAAAATTCTATGGTGATCCCATCTGGACCTCGGATTTTTCCTTTCTAGAGTGAGTACACAATTTTCTCTAGCTATTGTCCTATAACCTCTTTCTTAAGGGAGTTGTTCATTTCTTCACTTATCAATCTTGGAAATAGATTGACGACCTTCAGTATTTCTTGAATATTTCATCCTTCTGGTTCCTTGAATAAGTTTTTGAAAAATCTCTCCATAGCCTCCGTTTTTTCTTTAAAGGAGCTCACCATTTCTCCATTCATGTCCTTTATTGTCGCAATTGTATTCTCGTTCCTTCCATGGTTGTCAAAATTGTGAAAGAACTTTGTATTGTTGTCTCCTTCTTTTATCCAAATGGATCTACTTTTTAACCTTTGTAGCTCTTCCTTCCTGGCTAATAGTTCTTCTCTTTTTAGTTTTTTTTACTTCACCTCTTTTAACTTTATTTATGTGAAGACCCCCGTGTTATTTCGCTCATAAATCTATTTTAAGGAAGTTTCCACTTCCTTGAGTTGTTTATGTTGGTTCGTCGAGTAAACCCTAGCCCAGGGTTTTGTCACTTTCTTGACTTTTTGTAATTTTTCTGAGATTTGTTTCATGTATGTGACATTAGGGTTTTCCTCTAATGGTCTCCATGAATTTCCTATCAACTTATGGTAGTCTTCCTCCATCAACCACGCAGGGTTAAATTTGAACGAAGATGCTGGTTTTTTTTCTGGGTTTTGAATTTGTAGGAGAACTGGAAAGTGGTCTGACATAACTCCTACTTTGACCAAGGTTTTTATTATTAAATACCCAGAAAGAAAATTTTCTGAAATAAAAAATCTATCTAACCTCTTAGAGATTGCCTAGTCCCTGCTTATGTTGTTCCTCCACGTAGGGGTTAGCTTTAACGGTTGAATGTCCACCAACTCCTTTGATTCAAAGAGCCTAGCAAAGAAAGTACTCAGACCATCATGGAAAACTAAGGTTCCCCAATTATCTTTTTCATAAAGGGTTAGGTTCAGGTCCCCTTCGAGTATCACGTTCCTTGGCTCTAGCATTCTTGAGGAGAAGAAGGATTCCCAAAAACCTTTTTCAATCTTAATAGGGTCCGTATAAATTGTACAGTGCAAAGGTTGTTCCTGTAGATTTCTCCTTAAGAACTGTTTTTAGCACTATGCTATGCTTTTCCTCAAGCATTTCCTCATACTCCTGATTCCAGGTAGTTAACAAACCCCCAGAATGTCCTTCCGACCTTATGTGGCCAAAAATCCAACCCTTCAACCATGGCTCCAAAACTTCCTTTGCTTTTTCTCCCTCCATCATTGTTTCTTGGATGAAAATGATCATTGGTTTTAGAATTTTGATCATTCTTCTGAGAGATTTTAGTTTAGGGGAGCTCCCCAACCCCCTTGTGTTGAAATATAAGACCAACATCAGGACACTCTGTCTTGGGCCTTCCTTGCTCTAAGGGCCCTACCAATTGTTTCTTGTTTTCCATTCTTCACCTCCACCTCAGCTTGTGATTTGGAAATTGCAATATGAGATCTCCTGCCCAAAGTGACCTTGGGCACCTTGTCTAATGATAACCCTCCATTCAACCTTGGTCTTTATCAGCCGCCACCTTTGACTGTGTGTTGTAAATCTTATGTTTAATCCATGAAGGGGGCTCTTTAGGGGACGCCACCTTTTTTCCTTCTCTACCCTCATTACTACAGATGTCTTTACAATCTTTAACCATTATGATCCCCTTGTTTCCCACATGCATGACAATTGTTTTTTCTGCACCGGGTTCGGGGTGGTTCTCTTCAAAGGAGTCACCACCTCTCTACTAGCCTGTGGGACAAATGTCCTCGGAGAAGGTTGTTCATGGCTTGCTAAATTCTCAGTATGGACATATGTAATGTTTTCAGGACTAAGTTCCATCTTACCCGGGAGCGCAGAGAAGCTATCTTCTGTCGGGTTTGATTTCTTCTCCCCACCCTTTGACAGGCTCTCGCTTCTTTCTTTGTTATGTACAGTCTTTTCCCCCCTTTGGATTCTGAACTGCTATTTCCTTTAGTCTGGTTTGGGGCAATCATTTGCTAAGTGACCAAGCTTTCTGCATGAGAAGCACCAGAATGGAATTTTCTAGTAGTCCAACCTTTGGCACCACATGCTCTGATGAAACTCCATGTGAATTTCTTCATACGGCCCATCACACATGTCTACTTCAATGATCATTTTGGCACACCTCCTGTCCACCTTCTGTTCCCATCCTTCTTATAAGGCTACAAATTTTCCAATTTTATCTCCTATTGCTTCCATTGTTTGTTTTTTCCAAAACATCATGGGTAAACCTAGTAGAATATCCCATATTTTCTGCGTGTTTTGTGGCTCCCTATTAGCATCAAAGTCCACACTCCAATTCTTTACGATTAAACTTGAAGGCCCCCACTGCCAATTGTTTTCAAGTAAAAGTCGCTTCTCTACCTTTGTTTTGACCCGGAACAAAATCCATGCTCTCGACATAATGTGAAACATTGGTAGCTGCTGCATATAAGGAATCCATTTTCCTTCCATCCACCTATGGAGAGCGGCTTATCCAACTATTTTACAGCAAAATATTCCTACCAAAGCCAGCGATAGGTATTTAGGTACTTCTGTTAACCATATCTCTTTCCCTACTATTAATGTCGCTGCATGTTTCTTACCTTTGGCTCCAGCTCTTTTCCTATTCTCATCATTTTTTGAGGAAGTCATCACTGCACCCTCTTTTCTATTGAAAATATCATGCCTGAGTTTCTTTTGTGTGTGAACAATTTGTACGATGTCATTAGCATTTGCCACTTGTGAAAAAATGCATCTTTTCCTTCCGGTGTAGTTGTGTCATAATTGACCTCGTCGATCACCATCATGAGCATAGAACTTTAAAACCTAAACAAAATTAAAACTTAGACCTTTAAGATCATAAAACTTTAATTTCTCTGTCCTTCACTTCTGCTCGCATTAATTTCCCCTGAGCTATTTTCTGACCTCAGAGCCCTTAACCTTTAAGGGACCCACACACACACAGATATATATATATATATATAGTAAGTTGCATAAAATTATATTCAAGTACAAAAAATATTACATGCATAGTGTTTGAAACACGTGTATCCATAGTATCGGGGTAGAGACTGTTAGGATTTATAATCCTCCCTTATCCAAACTGGTCTATTAGATTATATTTACCTAACTTAGGAGTCATTTAGTTATTATTGGGTCCACTACTACCATTGGGTCCACTTGGTCTAATGGGGCCACATTTACTAGTCACTAGAGTGTGGGGAACACCGATAGAGGCTAACTGAAACTGAGTGCTCTTTCATGCATTAGTTCAAGTTCCTCCTAGACCAATCCCTACAATTTCAGAGCCAATGGGAGTGTCGACACCAACCTCCTTCAGTTGTTGGCAGTTGGTAACTAGTTAAGCTTAGTTATGCTTCAGTTACATTTAGTTAGATATCCTCCAATTTAGTTCGCGCCAATTATGCATGTTTGCATGTGGGAAGGTGCCAGGTCTCACCTACCACTGTATTTAGACTAGTTTGATTGATTGCAATTGATTGAGAGATTGTACTAGGCATCTGGTGTTAGCTAGTTGAACTCCTCTAGTGATTTAGACACTTCTAGTTAGCCATGCAGTTAGATTGAGCTTGTAAATTTGAATTCTACTTTATGTATTACCATTGTATACTGCTAGGATGTAATGAAGTTTATATTGTAATTATACTGAGAAATACTTATCTGTTTCCTATGAGATTTGTTTTCTTCAATGTGTATTATTCATTCCTTTGCACTGCATAATAATTAAGAATCTAATTGCACTCATTACCTGAATATCTAATGGAACAATAATTCTAATATGGTATCAGAGCCTCCTTAGGAATGCTTCAAGTCTGTTTACTCTCCATTGTACACCAAAAGCAGCTCGGTTTACATAGAAGTCCTACAAAGATTTCCATGCTTCCTTTGAATTCAATCAGAGTGGCAGTGTGGGCGTGACAAAACCTAAAAAAGTGTACATGTCGAGAGGGAAGGATTGATTCTGACATAGTGTGAATTGGTTTTGTTTTTGCATTGAATTTCTATATGTGCTAAGTAGCTTGATTGAAGATATTGTCTGATCAGAAGGAGAATTATGGATTATCAACATTCCACACCCCAGACACTAACACCCTTCAATTATGTTGATTGGAGGGAAGATATGCAGGTTTCCTTGCTCAACAAGGGCTTGTTCAGGATTATTATGGGAAGGCTTGTTCAGGATTATTATGGGAAGGGAGGCTGAACCCCATTATCCACCTGAGAAAAACAAGTTTATGAACTTCTTAGATGAATCTTTTGGATTTCTATGTACTCACATATCCAAAGACCTCATCTTTCACCTTGAAGGTTTGAGGACTCCCAAAGAATCTTGGGAGAAGCTTGAAGTCTTGTTTGGTAAGCAAGATGATCTTTGGGGACACTTTTTGGAGAACTATTTGATATCCTTACAGCCAAGCAATTTCGATACCATACAACAATTCTTTACAAAATTCAAGTCTCTTGCACTTCAATGCAAACAATGTAGAATAGAAAGAAAGGATGAGCATCGTGTGCTCTCCATACTCATCCAACTAGGCATTGAGTATTCTATATTTGTCTCTATCTTCTATTATGGAAAAGCTTCCATTCCCAATTGAAATATTCCCTCACTTCATAGTTTTGTCAAGTCCTTACTATAGGATCAAGAGAAGTTGGTCTACATGGGAGTCCTCTAGACTTCCAAAAACTAAGCTCTCCTAGTGACATAATCTACCAAAGCGCAATCTAAAGGGAGGCATAAGGGGAAGGATCCTAAAGCATCTGATTCGAAGCCTAAATAGAATCATAATACTTCAAAAGGAGCTTCGGGCTCCAAGAAGAAGAAAAATATTTAAAAGAAGACCTGTGTCCCTATTGTATGACGGGTTTTCATCTAGAAGACTCTTTAATGAAGAAGCAAGTCGACTGGTTGACTGCTGTCCTTGAACAGAACAACATTTCTCTTCCACATAGAGAAAAGAAGTATGATGTTGGACCACAGACATAAGATCATGAGAGGTGCCATGCCTTGAAGGCTAGCCTTACTCAGTATACAAAATACTTGATTGACTCTAGAGAATTCAATCAAATGGTCTCCTCCAAAGAATCTTTCTCTACCCTCACACTATCAAAAGGGCCTAATATTCATGTGGGAGATGACTCCCAAATTCTAGCAGCAGGATGAGTTTCAGTTAAAATCCAGCATGGTGAGTTCAAAAATGTTCTCTGTGTGCCCTCCCTTGCAGCTATTTTGTTGTCAGTCATCAAATGACCCATACAGGATCTCCTAAGAGAGTTACATTCGACTCAGATTCAGTTGATATCACAGAAAGAGATATTGGAAAACTCATAGAGAAAGTTATTCCAAATCCTTCTACTAAAGCTTATGAGTTATCACATTTTTTTCCTGTCTCACCTCCTACAACTTTATTGACTCATGGTAACAACACCAATAAGATATGGCATGAGATATTTTTTCATTTCAATTTCAAATATCTCCAGCAACTCCGCAATGATATAATGGTTGAAGGTTTGCCTCTAATCCAAACTTCCGATGAAGTATGTTCTGGTTGCTTGGTAGGTAAGAATCCAAAGAAGAGGTATGAAGTTGGGAAGGCACATAGAGCTTCCTCTATACTTGATTTGATACATAGTGATGTGACAGGACAAATTCCCACAAAATCCAGTAATGGTTACAGGTATTTCCTCACTTTTATTGATGATTGTTCTAGGTACTGTTGGATCTACTTTATGAAATAGAAATCAAAAGTTTTTGAGATTTTAAAAGTTTTTAAAGTTATGGTTGAGAATATTTTTAGGAAAAATATCAAGTCCATAAGGTTTGATAAAGGAGGAGAGTACATTAAAAGATATTTCTAGCATTATTGTGAATCAGAAGGGATTTGAATGGAACACTCACTTCCATACACACCATAGCAAAATAGTGTGAATGATAGGAAGTGAAGATCATTGAAGGAGATATAAACATGTCGTTTCCATGCCAATAATCTCCCTCATTCTATTTGGGAAAAAGTTGTAACTTGTGATTCATATTTGTAGAATAGAGTGCCTCATAAATTAGTGTTTGGGGCCACTCCATTTGAACCACTGCATGGGCATAAGCCCAATGTCTCTCATTTGAGAGTTTTTGGTTCCAAAGCTTGGGCCATAATACCCATTGACAAGAGGAAGGCCTTCCAAGACCAAATTAGTGAATGCATTCTACTGGGATATGTAGAATATACAAAAGCATACAAGTTGATGGAGGTTGCAACTACGAAATGCTTCATTGAGTGGAGTGTTCATTTTGAATAAGATCAGTTGTGTGAGGCACCGCCATCTGAAACACAAGAAGGTATAACCACTCTTCCACTACCTTTTGATGATGATGATTTGTTACATGTTTCAGATTCAAATGAAGAGGATCAAGACCAACATGATCTTGTTATTGAGGTTGAATGTCATGAGATTCTAGATCCAAATCTAGTATCCATTCCAAACCAAAGGCCTAAGCCTAGATGGGATAAAAATCTCATTTATGCAGTTGGGGATGGTGTTGGGAATCCAAAAGATAGAATGAGAACTAGGTCCCACTATCAGAATGAGCATGTTTCTCTTTCCCTCATGGATTCGCTCCCTACATAGTGGTGCAACAAAGTTCCAAGAAAGTTCTACATGATGATAGCAAATGATCAACCACTTGGCCCACAGAAGAAGAATTTTGATCATTCTCCACCTCTTCCATATAGAAGAAACACACAGATTCATTAGTTTAGAAGGACATTGATAGATTCACATGCACAGATTCAGGATGATGCTTCACAGAAGAACCATACCAACAATTTGCAGCAGAGTTTTTGACAAGTTATTATTCTAAGGGGGAAGCCTCGTTTCTTGTAAAGGTAGCTTGTATTTTCCTATTCCTTNCCGAGTTAGGATTCAAAGGGGGTGTTAGGATTTATAATCCTCCCTTGTCCAAACTAGTTTAATAGATTATATTTTCCTATCTTAGGAGTCATTTAGTTATTATTGCGTCCACTAGTACCATTGGGTCCACTTGGCTTAATGTGGCCACATGTACCAGTCACTAGATTTGGGGAACACTGATAAAGGCTAACTGGAACCGATTGCACATATATGCATCAATATAGGCACCTCCTAGACCAATCCCTACAATTTAGGAGCCACTAGGGGTGCCGACAGAAACCTTCTTCAGTTGTTGGCAGTTGGAAACTAGTTAATCTTAGTTATGCTTCAGCTACATTCAGTTAGATATCCTTCAGTTCAGTTAGTGCCAGTTATGCATGGCTGCATCTGGGAAGGCGCCAGTTCTCACCTACTTCTCACCTACCATAGCAATTAAACTGGTTTTATTGATTGTAACTTATTGATATACTAGATTAGAGATATGTAGTTAGTCAATTGAACTTCGACGATGATTTACACACTTCTAGTTAGCCATGTAGTTGGATTGATTTGGTAGATTCGAATTCATCTCTCATGATTCGAATTCTCATTTATGTATTACCATTGTGTACTGTTGGGATGTAATGAAGTTTATAATGTAATTATACTGATCTATACTTGTATGTTTCCTTGATATTTGGTTTTTTTCAGTGTGTTTTATTCATTCCTTTACACTGCATAATGATTAAGAATCTAATTGCACTCATTGCCTGAAGATATAATGGCACAATAATTCTAAGAGAGAAAATAAAATGTGACACCTATCCTAGACTTGCACTTTGTGATGGAAACCAAGTATCCCTAATCAAAACTATCATAGCTAACTGACATACTAACAAAGCCAACAAAAAGGAAAAAACATAGAGAATTTTAGCAAATCCTTGCACCTTACGGCTTTCTCCATGGTTCCTTAACAATGAGACACGACTTGAAGTAGTCATCGTCTTCACTTGAGGGAGAAGGTTTAGGGTCCTAATGAGGATCCACTCTAGTAAGAGGTGCTAGAATCTATTGTGGTGGTCTATCAGTTTGCACACATTATTCTTCAGTATTCCCCCTTATCGCCACATCGGGTGGAGCCTCTGCCATGCGTCTTGTGTGCTTGGAGTCCTGACTCTGGTTAATTTATTTGGTGGGGTCTTTTTGGTTCATAATTGGTGAAGGATGAGGATGTTTTCTGACCCGAGGAGCTATTGGAATCACTGGAAGGAGGAAGTGAGGGCGCACGATTGTGTTCCTAGAGCAGTTGGGAAAGAACATTCTTCATCCCCTAGTAGTGGGAAAACCTTTGCCTCAGAGGTTGCGTTGTGTGATGATGAGATAGGACCTCCGCTTCACAATCATCCACTACTCTGTAAACACTTAGGGGGATATGGGATATGTACCCTGTGGAAATGGAGTGACACAACGTTGTTGTGATTCGTGCTCCCTTGGAGTTGATGCCCTTGCAAGGAATTGCACTAAGTCTTATTGGCATTGTCGGTGAGTGTATTTCTTGCTTGTTGTCTTTTTTTCTCTGTTTGGCCTGAGAGCTAGAATTCCATAATGCAAGGGAGCAGCTAGAGAGAATACGGATAATAAACAATTTCCCAAGCCAAGTCCGTGCGAGGGAATCAAGCAGGGTGACTAGATAGCTAATCCGAGTGACAATGGACATTAAATTCATGTGATGCATGGAGAGAGGCATAAAATCCAAAGCCTCTGCAAGGCGACTGATTGTATACGGTAGAATTCCTTCCAAGACGGATCACCCTTTGTGGGAAGAGGGATTCATAAATACCTGGGATATGGTGACATCCATGATGAGTGGCATTTATTGAAGAGTCTCACCTCCCACCACGTTCCTCCTCGAGACACCCACATCTAGGGTAACATATATTTTACTCTGTGTTTACTTATAATAATATCTGTAATTGCACACACCTTCTTCATTTTAAGTCGTGTGAATGTTTTTAACATTTACCAATTTAGTATTTCCCTTTGTGAAAGTTTTATTACCACACAGTAATATTGGGAAAATCCCTCCCATTTATGTTATGGTGAATATCTTGTATTTATGTCGCGGTGAATTAATACTTTATGGAATAATTATTGTGTTCTTTAAATTTGCATGAGACATATTAAATTAAGTGTGAAGTGAAAAGTGTACGAAACAAAATAAAAAAATTGTAATGTATTTATGAACAAGTGAAACTATTTTCAATAATTGTTTTTATAAATACTTCTATAACAACGATTCATTTTTTACTACACAGTTCCGAGTATTTGATACCAGATCTAGGTTATTAGAGCAGGTTTAGGAAGAGTTGAAGCTCTGTTTAACAAAAAATACTAAGAAAAAAAAATGCTTCCACTTCTGGTGCATAACTGTCAAGCATACAAACTCAATTTTTATAGGAAAAAATTATGAATTTTGGTCGTTTAACATGAAGGATTTGTTTAGGTCTTAGGATTGGTGGAATATAATTGAAAATGGCTATGTATAAATATCATATCAAGAATCATATAATAGTACAAAAGCAAGCCAAGGAGGCATAATAGTATAAAATAGTACAAAATCAAGCCGAGGAGGCAGTGGATACACTACAAACTTCCTACCAAGGTATGGATAAAGTAAAAACATCTAAATTACAAATTCTTGGAAGATATTTTGAAAATGTGTCAATAAATGATTCAGATTAAGTAGAATCCTTTTATACTCATCTTATTGGCCCGATTAATCAAATTTCATGGAGAACCATCAATGATAGAAAGGTTGTTGAGAAGGTACTTAGAAGTCTTCCTTCTAAATTTGTTCCTCTAGTTGTGACTTTGGAAGAGACCAAATATTTGTCCCAATTAATTGTTGACAAGTTGTAATCCTCCATCATCGACCATGAGCACATATTAAATAGATCAAACACATCATTGGAAAATTCATTTACAATGTATACATTTATAAGACATGGAAGAGGAAGGGGTTTATCTTATCTTAGAGACAGAGGAAGAAGTTTCTCAAAAAATGACACAACAGTAGTCCTGCAAATGTTGCTACTGAGAGGTCAAAATCAAAATTCTGGTCATCCAAGTGGCCAAATATTTGACAAATCATGAATACCATTCCATTATTGTAATAAATTTGGGCATTATTCATATGAATGCAAGAAAAAAAAACATCACCAGAATAAGCAAGCTCAAAATCAGTCAAGCAACGTTAGCAATTCCACCACGACAATGTTTATGGAACATGAACCTCACTTGAATGTAATGTTTCACAAGAAAATATATGTGAAATATGGTATTTAGATTCAGGTTGCAATAATCATATGATAGGAAATCCATATCTATTTTCCAGTGTAGATAAATCGGTTCAAACTGATGTCACACTTGGAAACAATATCAAAGTCACTCTTTTGGGAAAAGGAAATGTTGATATTTTGACCAAAAACTGGGAGCAAAAAATTATGCCTGATGTATATTATGTTCTAGGCCTAAAGCATAATTTAATGATTATTGGAAAACTATTCAAGAAATCCTACATAGTGTATATGGAAAATAATCATAGTGTGATTGTGGATAGGTATCCAAGCCATCAACTCATAGATAAGGTATATATGGCAAGAAATCATTTGTTTCCTTCAAAAAAAAAGGCATGATATGGAGGGAAGGATTGAGCAAGACACAAATATTTTGGGCTCTAGTGTTGCATTGAGATCATAAATTAAAGATCCAGACAAGTCATGTGCTAAGGAACAAAAAGTCCATGGCACATAAATGGAAGCAACATTTCCATCATAGGTTCTAGATGAGTCTTAGCTTTAGCATTTCACAATTGGAAATTTAAATTTTGATGGGATGAAGCTACTACATATGAAAAATATGGAAGGTTTTCCATTGATTGAGAAACCTGAAAGAGTTCGTGAAGGTTGTATTTAACAACACAAAATCATTTTTAGTTGGCAAGTCAAATAGAGCATGTGCACCACATGAATTAATGTGAAAAAATCCTCTTGGATATGTGTCCCACCAATTAATGTGGAAACCAAATAAAAGAAAAACTAATTGGACAGTTGTTGCAATAGGTGATAAAGGAATTTAAAGCAGGGGACACTTGTCGCATCGACGTGATGGATTTTTAGCCAATCAAAAGCTAGAGTTATCAAATGATGAGGCTATAAAAGCGAAATTTGAGGAAAAATACATGCATTTTGTGTTCATAATATTTGAATTCGTTTTAGGTATAATTTAATGAACCAAATTCAGATTCAATATCTCATTAACTCTTGCACAAGAAATTATAAAACAAGGTAATATGCAGAGGGAATTTCAAGCTAGTATAGTGAGCAAAAGGAGAATCCAGGCAGATCAATAAGACATGGGAATGATAAAAAATGTACAAGATCCTATGCACAATTTGTTGGTTCCTTTTAGGGTTCAAAAATCATCCAATATGAAGTATGATTCCGGGCTCCTGGGAGTCCCAACATATGCATACTAGAACTTTTACAATTCAATCTCCAACAACCAGGGGTGAGTGGATTTGGATTAGGAAGATTTCATATCTTTGTTATGATTTTATATCAATAAATAGTAGGTTTATACAGATATGGAATCAAATTGGGAGGCTAATAAGTTTGCATTGTCCAAATTAGTCATTCAGACTACTCACAAGGGATCATTTCTGGGCTTCCCGGACACCTAAGGATGGCCAGAAAATATTGGTTTCAGTTATGTAACATAATTATAATCCTCTTAATATGATATTGAAACAATAATTAAATAAATTGTTTGAGTTAATACCAACTAGCACACAAAACAGTAAGACTAGTCAAATTTGGATTGAAATCTAGACTTGGTTGAATTGTCTCATTTAAAACTCCACTAGAATGCTTTGAATTTTCATAAAAATTGCATAGATTCCTTATGAAATCAAATAAATGGTTATAGATTTGAAAGGAGTATCACAATAAACTCGTAGATAGCCTCCTCTAGCATTTAAACAATAGATTGGCGAAAAAGTCTAGAAATCTATGAGATTGGAATGTTAAGCTTCTCAGCTCTTTGCAAGAGAATGAGTACTTCTTTGGACATGGTATACATATTTTAGAAAGAAATTAATACATAATATATATCAATGAATGGTCAGAATTCCATTTATAGTGACTCTATTATGGCCATATCAAGCTCAAAATTTACAGAAAGTAGAGAGGAGACAAGAGATTCACTGAGATTTGAACAAGATATTTTAAACACTAATGAATGGTCTTGCAATTGGATGGAATAATATTCAAAACTTGCAATAAAAATACATTAATGACTACACTATAATGATTAACAAATATGTATATGTTTGTTAAGGCGCACATCACCAAGCACTAGAAAGGCTCAAGGATCACACATACATAATTTCAAAATACTAAAATATGTTATAGTGATGTACTATCATTATTTTATAGGAAACTTGGCTTCTAGGTCGAATTCACTCTCCATGTGGCCCACTTGCCTCAACCCATGCACCCACATGAGTCAAAATGAGACTTTCCATCTTTTACATTGACATGCCCTTTTAATTCATTTAGAAATTGTGCCTTCATTCCTTTAGACTAACTTTTATTTTCTCACTTTAGGAAACTGCTCCCTCCTGCCTTTTTGCTGACTTTCCTTTCTCCTTTTTGGAAATTCTGCCCTTCTGACTTCCAAAAGTTGTATGCTTTTCATGCTGAGAATTTTTTATGTAGTTGCCTGTTTTGTGCATGCTTTTCTAGCTAGCTACTTTTGTCATTCTTTCTATCGTTTTCTTATTTTCTGGATCTTTCTTAATTTTTCCCTAGTTTCCAATTAGCGTGACAACCCAATGGGTCCAAAAGGCCTCATGCAACCCCCTTGGCCACTTAGCACATCCACCAGGTCCAAAAATTAATATTTTCATAATATAAAATATTAAGGTATGAAAATTTTGTCCTAATTTTAAGAGTTCCGTACAAGGATATTTATTATCTAACAAAATTTACACCCCCCCCCTCCACCCCCGGGTTTAATTAATCTAGTCTTCCACTAGGAACCATGGGGTTCTCAGGGATAGGGGTTTCTCCATGGTGTTATTAAGATGAATGGGGACATTACATATATTAACAAATAAAACGTTTCTCTCCCTAATTTCAAGCACCGAGACAAATCTAAGTTTCAAGGTAAGCATCGAGAATTAAAGGGAAGTTCACAGGGGCATAGAGTTGCACTAATGGAATAATAAAATAAAGAATGTTTTGAGGTGTTAATTAAAGCATCGTTGTCATCACATAAAGAGCTCGAGCTCAAGCTCAAATGAAAAACTCCCTGAGGAATAGTCGAGCAAGATTTGTGAACAAGTGATAGGTGTGATATCAAGCATTAACATGGAGAGTTTGTTAGTGCTAGTTCATCTTCATAGGTAATGATGAGGCCAACAGTTTGATGAGAAAGTGTTAGGTTTTTAGAGTTGATATTGGTATTATGATATATGCATGATCATTTTGTTTTTATAAGAATTGATTTCTTTATGCAAAGAAGCATTCAAACCTCTAGCAGATCAATTACCAGAGGATTATTTCCATATTTTATAGCATTTAAAGCTAAACAATTTCATAATTTTAGGACAAAAAACAAATTATTTAGATTTAAATTTGAGGACATAGATAGAAAAATTCAAGGAAGCAAATCCAAATTTGGATGTGGAGCTTTAGTTGATGAAGATTATAGATGGAAAAATATATGGAGGTAGAGGAATAGGGCCACTTCTTTAGGAATAAATATAGTGTTCGGTTTTAGAGTCCCAGGAAGTCAGTAAATAGGTTGCAGTCCAAGGATTTCATTGAAAAGCATTTTCCTCCAACATTCCTAATTTACTATAACGTATTGGAGACTTCATTAATTTTTAGTATGTTGTTTTATTCTTAGTTCCCAAAAGTTCGTAATAGATGGAACATTGAAATTTTTTGTAAAATTCATGATTTTCAATATAAAGGGGGTTGGGGTTAGTTATGGGTTTTGGGGGTAAACTTCTATAATCTAATATTGTATATAGAAACTCTATTTTCATATGTCTATATCCCATGAATAAAGACTCCAATAAATGTAATGTTTAGTATGTGTTATCTCATGAGTGTTTATCTTCTTGTTTTATTTGGATGTGATGATTATAGTGTAGCATACGTTATAGTTCCAAGTTGTAGATTCCAAAAATGGTGAAGGATTCACTGTGGATGGCCTATTTCTCGGTGTTTTATTCAAATATTTTTGTTCTTAGTTGGAAATGGTTTCTAATTAGAGGCATTGTACCTTTGTGGTTGTGTCATTCAATCAAGATGATTGAATGATATATTCATAGTTATGTTTCTCTTTCATGTTCATTCTAAGTATCTAAGCATTGTATTTAGCAGCCTTCTCTTTATGGATATAGTATACGAATAAGAGATTTTCTTATGAGATGGCCATGCAAATTTGATATACCCAATCCACCAACCAACCAACCAACCAACCAATTTATTATTATTGAGGTGCCTAAACTTTGTGCCTTTGTATTCAGGTGCAAACTTTAGGACTAGCACATACAACCTTCGAATGGAATCCATATCGAACTCTAGTGCTATGTTTTGGTTTGCAAATGTTGTTCATCGTGATTGAGCCTAAAAAACTAAATTTAGGGCCTAATATCTAAGTGCTTTACTTCCCTAATAATGGAACTTGAGCTCATAAAGGTTAATTTAGGACTTAAGTGACTTGTTTCCCCCTTTAACCATGTGTAGGTGTCCAAACCCATTTCCACTACAAACAACTTACTCATGGCACCTACATTCCTTTTTTATGCTAAAGAATCCCAATCATAGACTTGAGAACTATTCTTGATGCGAGCTAAAAAAAATTCTTAGTTAGGTCTTGTGTTTTGGATTAATCACAAAAAAATTATCCCTCTAATGTGCCAAAGATACACCATAGGGGCTCTATTGGTGTTTCAAAGAGGCATTCATGGTGATATAGCCTATGAAGATTTAGGGGTTGTAGGTTTTGTTCATTGCACTTAATACTAAGAGGTTTCCTTTACAAGACAAGGCTCTTATTGTCCTCCCTTGACATCGTTGGCTCACAACATATCTATTCATGGTTCCCATGAGCCCCACTTAGAGGTGAACGATACACTACAGAGGTCATATCTGATGGTTCAAGGAATCATCCATTGTGTTTAAGCATGAGAAACAAGGTTTATAGTTGAAGTATCTGGTTACCAACCCTTGACTATGCTCAGGGGCCTAAAATCCATTCTTGATGTCTAAGACCTCGTAATGCCACCCATATTCAACTTAGTTGCTAAAGACTCCTATAGCCTGAACTTGCATCATGCTTTCTAGATTTTTTTCATGATGCTTGAGATAAAATATGTTAATTAAGGCTTAAGGACCTAGTCCCCCCCTTGAACTTTTTTACGCCTTGGCACCCATTTTTTGTACACAAATCTTGATGATGGTGCATGCACCTCACTTGAAATATGCAAATAACCCCTACAAAATGCTCATGTGTTGGTTAAAGGAATTGTTAAAATATATCGAGACTTAGAATATTCAACAATATCAATAAAATTATTTTCCTTCTCCAATTTTGGTCAAGGTCCCATGACCCATCTTTGATGCAAAAATCCTTTAAACAATGTCCCTACCAACTTTGATGAAAACGAACCTTAAAGATCACTTGTGTTGTTATTTTCAACTATTGATAATATGGGTTATTGATCCTAGGAAACTACGTTTAGTTCCTAAGGAATAATGTTTTCCTCCCCTAGTCATGTTACTTGAGATTAAGAAGGTTCAATTAATGTTTAAGCCCCTTATTTTATCCCTAACCATGTTTAATCCTAAGGATAAATTTCTACTACACAAAACATACTCATCATGTTTGTATCTTGCTCAAATGCTAATGAACATCAACAATGGCCCTAAGAATTGTTCTTGGTGTGGGTCAAAAACACATTTCTTTCTATTTGATGAATTCCATCGTTTAACCATGGAATACATATCCCTTTAGTAGGATAGAGATGCCCTATACGGGTCTCATGTTGTATTTTAAGGATACATTGATGTAATTATATAACATGAAGCTTTGTGTGTTGTAGATTTTATTCCTAGAAATTGAGCTAAAAAATATTCATTTAGGGCACATGGATCTTGTTGTCATCGTCTAACCCTAGATAGAACTTTGCACCTATTCTTAGTGTGTTCTTAGTTCACAACTAGACCATATCTTTGTTGGAGGTGAGTGTTATTCTAAAAAGGCCAAATGTGTTGGTTCCAGTACTCATTGATTGTTCTTGGGCTTGAGAGGAATGTCTTACCTTTGGATGCTCTTATTTCCATATCCCAACTATGCTCAAGAACACAAGACCCGTTTATTATGCCCAAGACTTCATAATGATTTCAATATTAAACTCAATTGGTTATAAATATTGCATGAAGAGGGATCGTGTCATGGTTTTTATATTTCTTCCATGGTGTTTAACCTCAAGAAAGTTAAACTAGGGATTAATGTCTTTATTTCCTCCTTAATTACCATGCTTATGCCTCAATACCCATTTCCAATACACAAAACCTACACATGGAGCATGTATCAAAGTTGGAGCCCTACAAAAAAACCCTTATAGAGAACTCACGTGTTGGTTCAAGGACTCATTCAAGGTTTCTAAGACCAGTAAGATTCATTAATATCTTAAAGAACTTTTTTCCCTTTCTCAAACATGGTTAATACCCTGTAAGCCATCCTCGATGTATAAAACCTCATAATGACATAAATATCCAATATAATGCCAAAGTCACCATAGAGAAGACCTTGGTTATGGTTTGTAAATGTTGTTTATTATGAGTAAGCTAAAAAAAAAATATGTTTAGAGCCTAAGAGATAAATGTTTTCCTTCCTTGACCATAGCATTTCAACTCAAAAAGGTTCAATTACGAATTAAGCTCCTTTTCCCTAACCTTGTTTAGGCCTCACAACCAATGTATTAATACATAGAGGAATGTACACACTTTCAAACACACACTTTAAAAAAAAACATAGTATATAAAGGGAAACATAGAAGGATGCATGGATGATGGGACATGTGTAAAGGTTCAACAAAGGTAGAAGAAATTTAAACAAAAATATGTGAATTCTTTTAAAATGCCAATGACTTTGATGTCTTATAAAACCACTTATCCCATATATATAGATAAACTTCATAACATACCCATGAGATAATAATTGGAAGTCAAATTTTTGAACCCCAAATCCACGTAGTAAAGAAGGGCAGTTGATAATAAAGGTGGATGATAAAGAATGTCACTGTACACCTTCTCATGGCCTCACCTCATCCATCGAGAGGAATTTGATGGGCATTTGCCTATTTTTTACCCTTTTTCAGCCAATGATGTTTTGTTAAACGGTTAAAATTTTTGGTAGAATGTTGTTTTGACCATTTAATTTTTTACAAAAACATCATTATGCCTCTAAGTTTTAACTTCTAAGCCAGGTCCAGGGCATCAGTGTTCACTTGGCACCATCCACTTGAAATATGAAATGTCATGACCCATGTTTAATACCATTGAATGTATAATTATGTAAGGAAATATGAATACACCTAATTGGTTGTCCTTGATCCATATTTAGTTTATTGATACTTTAAAACTACAACAATAAAATGTTATTATTGACAAGTACATATTTAAGTAAAAATTTTAGTGAATGGGAATGTTAAACCCAAAACGTCAAAAAAAATTTATTTGACATCTAAAATTTTAGTGAAATTCCAACACTGCATTCATCAATTATTAGAAAAAAACAAAACAAGTAATGAAAAATGGTTGAATGGGTATTTAATTTAGTTAACCAATGGCGACATCAATTATTAGAAAAAAATTAAATTGTTGGATGGGTATTAATTTAGTGAACTAATGGCAACATGGAGCGCCTTATATACTGGATAGACTCTCCCTCGGGAGGGGGGCCTGTCAAATGGACACCGTTGGATGAGATATCCAACGGTACCCATTTGAGAGGCTCCCCTCTCGAGGGGAAGTCTGTCTAGTAAATAAGGATTGCCATGGCGACATCGTCTACTGACAAACAATATTTTGATAGTGGAACTCTAGATTTTGTTTAAAAATTGTATTATGCTATTGTTGTCTACGTAAAGATTGTTTGATATTACTAGACGTGTTTGTCCACTTGTTCATTTGTAATTGTTGGCTACTTTGTGTTTGTGAAAAAAAAAATTTAAGGGGTCAAATGGGCTGCTACAATATGAGACAACTGCCAAATGATCCACTTGTAATCTGACTACTTAAATTGTTATATGGGAAAATATCATGCTACTGACAATACATCACTCAAACACTTGTATATTATTATATATTTTATAGTGCAGAAAGTCTCCAAGATGTGCTGAATTTTTTTATTTTTCCAGATGTCCTCAACTTTTTCAATAATTTTTAATTTTATTTTTTCAAATATGATCAATCTAAATATATGCTTTGCACATAATACTGAAAAGCGCATTTAGTGACGTAATCATGATGGCCTCGCTTAAAAAAAATGGTGCAGCCTGGCTTAGCTTTAGTCTTTGACAAAGTGTCTTGTTGTGGTGTACTAATCAGTGATTTCTCTCAGTTTTTACAGAATTTTTGTCGCATAAAAATTAATACTAATCTTCTAGCTATTTAGATAAATCAAATAAATAAATTAAAACTTAATTTACTAAGGATTATTTTGGTAAAATTTAATTTGCCAAATGTTAAGTACATTGTGATAGGTTTCCCAAGGTGATAGAAAAAAAAGGAGGTTTAAACACTGTACTGCAAACAATATGGAGGTCCCTGTTTGTCCAACGTTTAAACACTGTATTACATCTTGATTTTACATTATATCTGAATTTGGATGAGTTATCTACATTATGAGGATTGAACTGATTTGAATGGAAATCTGAATTTGGATAAATTCGTTGCATTATCAAAATAGAATGTATATTAAACTAAATTAACTATATTTTTTTAAAATCTGATATGAAAATTGTACTCAGCTTGATATAACTGGGCGGTCTGTTTTTTGGCAGCCTGTTTTCGAGTGAGGGACAGTTCCACCTATTTCTGGTTATTTTTTTGGAATTTCGGTTGTCTTAAAATGGGATTTTCTTTTGAATTTATATGATTTATTAAAATGGGACAAAACCCCTGGAGACACAGTTCCATGGTATAGATCTGCAGCACATAGATGTAACTACCATTCCACCAGATTTTATAACCGAATCCAAGGAAAAAAAAAATTGGAATTTGGACCATCTGGATCATCTTAAAATAGGACATCTTAAAATAGGACAAAACCTCTGGAAACACAGTTCCATGGTATAGTTCCACAACACATAGATAAAACTACGATTCCACCTATTTTTATAACCGAATCTAGGGAACAAATCACTGATATTTTTATAACCAAATCTAAGAAATAAATTGCTAAAAAATCAGAGCGAAATCCAAGAAACAAATCGCTAAAGAAGTGCTAGCCAAAACCAAGCCAACTAAACTTGAGTTTACCGCTTAGTTAATATTAAAATTTATTTTTTACTTTTTCACACCGACCTCTTTTTCTTTTTCCACTTGTCGAGTGAAACTTGTTTATCTCCTGACTAGACAAGTCTATCAACTTTGGTCAGCCTTTCGACTCAACTGATTTACTTCAACTTACTTGTTGGTTCTACCGACTAATTTTTCCTCGACCACTTGCCACTTCGAAGTCGGTTGACTTCGACCTCTAAGTTAGCTCACCTCTTCGACCTCTCAAGTCAGCTGACCTCTTAGAACTCTCAAGTTGGCTTACTCAAGCGACCATGTCGGTTCACTTTGGTCAAAATCTACAGAGTATGTTTCTTAGTCTAAAATACTTAAGAAATTACAAATGCTTTTCACTTGAGAGTAAGATGAACTAAAAATAGACACATTAAAAATTCCAAAGAACTTATAAAAACATATGCCCAAATATGTAGGAAGACTTGAGTTGACCAATGTGTCGTAAAACCTGGAACTTTCAGGCGGTGATAAATTTATGGGTTCTTTGATCTCTCACTTAATTGCTAAATGTAAACAACATTTACACAAGTAAATTTGGAAATAGTGTGCGGCCAAATAAATATGCATTCAACCATAAACTATTTCATATATATAACTATGCGAAAATAACAAAGGTATTACAAACTTGTTTGTCCAGACTTGTCGGCTCACCGACTAATCCTTTTATAGAGCTTCAGCTGTTCGACTGAATCATTTACATAGAAGCTTCAGCTTCAGCTTCTCTTTCTCTCCTTTCTCACCAAGATTTCTCTCTACTGTCTAATTTGATTTACATTTTGCTTCTTCTATTTATAGGCAACCTGAAAATTGCTTCTACATGAATCGACTGAATCTCCATTAAAGACTGTAATAACTATCTACCTAACAACTTAGCTTCAGAAATAAATTCGACTGGTTTACATTGCCAAATCATGGACTCTTCCCTCTTGTTAGACTAACGGACAAGATCTTGACTGATACATAATTTGATAGAATCGGCTAAGAGTCAGGTACGGATTTGCGAGTAATTACTTTTTCCAACACTCCCCCTTAATTATGAGCAGATGGAGATTTTTAAAACAAAATTTAGAAAATGTTTCAGAGCTTAGACATGCTCTGTTTATGACATAGTTCACTGTGGATAACTTGTCATTCCAAGATAACTACGTGGATATTGGAAAGTATCCTTTGCCAATGGCTTTGTAAATATGTCTGCAAGTTGATCTTTAGACCTGCAAAATTCCAAACAAATTTCTTTGTTGTTCACCAACTCTCTTATGAAATGAAACCTTGTGTCAATGTTCTCTTGTGAAACGCATGATTCTTTGATAATGTTATGGTTGAATTGTTGTTGCATAAGATGTTTGTCGGTTCTTGATGGTTCTGTGACAAGTATTTTAACACTCTCCTCATCCAGACAGCTTGACATGCAACACTTGTCGCTACAACATACTCTGCTTCAACTGAAGGCAAAGTTACAATGGGTTGTTTCTTTGAAGCCCATGAAACAACACTTGTACCAAAATGAAATGTGTACCCAGATGTGTTTTTCCTGTCATCTATGAATCCTCCATTGTCACTGTCAGTGTAACCAATGAGTTTAAATTTTTCTAAGGTTGAATACATAATACCAAGGTCTTTTGTGCCACTTACATACCTTAGAATTCTTTTACCTGCTTGCCAATGAGAGTCTTTTGGTGACTCCATGAACCTTGAGATCAGACTTACTCCATACATAATGTCTGGTCTTGTTACTGTCAAATACATAAGGCTTCCAACATGCCTTTTGAACAACATAGGATCGACAGTGGATCCTTCATCATCCTTGCTCAATTTCAAACCTGTTATTACTGGTGTTGGGGATATCTTGCAATTAGACATGTTAAATATTTTTAAAACTTCACTTGCATACTTTGTCTGTGATATAAAAATACCACTTTTAAACTGTTGAACTTCAATGCCCAGAAAAAACTTCATAAGCCCCAGATCAGTCATTTCAAATTCACTTTCCATGACTGCTTTAAAATCTGCTATGCCAAAATCACTAGTAAATATTAAATCATCTACATACAAGCAGACAATTAACATCTTACCTTGCGCATTCACTTTGGTGTACAAAGTCGGTTCACTTTCATTTATGTGAAATCCATTTTTAGTGAGATTGGAATCAATCTGACTGTACCAAGCTCTAGGAGCTTGTTTTAAACCATAGAGTTCCTTTTTCAGCCTATACAATTTATGTTCTTAACCTGGAACTTCATACCCTTGTGGTTGTTCCACATATACTTCCTCTTCTAGATAGCCATTTAAGAATGTCAACTTAACATCCATTTCATGAACATGCCATGTGTTTTGTGCAGCAATGGCCAAAATTGTTCTGACTGTATCCATGCATGTAACCAGGGATGATTTTAAGGAACCATACTTTTTTAAAAGTGTATAAATGTTGGCGAATATTACCAATTCTTAAAACACCAACTATAAAATGATTGGCGATATTTTTCAAAAAATATTTTAATTTCAAACGATTTTATATCGTTTATATAATAATTTGGCGATTTTTAGGGTGAAAAAATTTACCCCATCAAAATTGGGTGAAACGGGGCTTCAAAAAATGCAAAATGGCGAATCTTTTTTGGGAGAAAAACATGGAAAAATAGCCCACTGGGCTAAAATTCGCCCCTAAAATTATCCCTGCATGTAACATGTGTAAAGGTTTCATTGAAGTCTATGTTGGGTTGCTGTGTGAACCCTCTTGCTACCATTCTTTCTTTGTCCTTTTTCACATTCCCATCAACATCTTGCTTTGTCTTATAAATCCATTTGACACTGATTACATCTTTGTCTTTTGGTACATCAACCACTTCCCATGTCTGGTTTTTCTCAATGCATTTTGTTTCTTCATCCATGGCTTGTGCCCATATTTCTTCTTCAACGGCTTCTTCAAATGTTAATGGATCATATATAGGAGAAAATAATGCAAAGAGAGAGAATGAATTTGGTGTATCAACTTCATATATCTCTCGCAGACTTCTTGTCTTCACTGATTCTGTCGATGTCGATCTCGACGAAATGCTTGATGGAGTCTGCTATCCTCTTGGTGTACTTGTCGGTGTAGCTTGAGATGCTACTTGTGTTGATGGTCCTTGTGCTGAACCATGTCGTGGTGTCGTGGGAGTCGACGGTGATGTGACCGGTTGACTTACATGTGGTATTTGAACCACTTCCTCTTCCATATCATCATTGTCGACATTCGACAAAATTTTGACATTTATGTTGACGATTCCATCCCATGATTCATTCTCGACAAATTGAACATCTTGACTGATTATCACTTTCCTTGCGACAGGATCATACAACTTGTATGCTCTTGTGTCTTCAAAATAGCCGACAAAAATACATTTTTGTCCCTTCTTATCTAGCTTTCTTCTCAGCTCATATGGAATATGAGCATATGCAACACAACAAAAAACTTTTAAATGTGAAACACTATGATTCATACCTGCCCATGCTTCTTGGGGAACTTTGTTCTTCACACTCTTTGTCGGACATTAGTTCATAATGTATACAGCAGTTGCGACTGCTTCACCCCAATATTCATTTGGCAAATGCTTGGCTTCCAACATGCTGCGTGCCATCTCCATGATGGTTCTGTTCTTTCTTTTGGCAATACCGTTCTACTGAGGTGTATACCGTGCAGTGAATTGTTTTTGTATGCCATGGGTCTTGCAAAAATTCAGAAATTCATTTGACACATATTTACCTCCTCTGTTGGTCCTTAAGATCTTGATGCGGTGTTCACTCTAGTTCTCCACGAGTGCCTTGAACTACTGAAATTGAACTAAATGCATCAGATTTATGTTTCAAAAAATATACCCATGTTTTTCTTGAGTAGTCATCAATAAAAGTTAGAAAATGCTTGTAGCCACCAATGGATGATGTATTCATTGGA
>LPNX010932931.1:335727-366788 GCA_001517045.1 Pseudotsuga menziesii
TCAGGGTAAGTAAGTTCATATCCTCACCATGAAATATGGATTTGATTCATATCATTTTGTGGGTATTTATCTAGTTGGCATGTCTGCAAAATGTGGTTTTATTTCTAGTCTTTTCCATTCCTTTTCTGCATCATGTCAAAATTCCCATGAATTGACAGTTCAAAGCTAGACTGTGAATGTTTTTAATAGTACAGTTGTTAGTTTTTCTTTGATAATGGAAACTTTTTGGAGTTTGGAGCTCAAATGTTCTATAGAAAACTATTTTTGTTTTCTCATAGTGGTTTTGAGGCTACTAAGCAGAGCTTTGTAGCAATTGTGGAACGCTAGAGCTTGTCTTGAGTTGTACATGCATAATTTATTTTAGTAATTAGTGAGACATTGAGCCCGGCCATATCATTCTCTATATAAACTAACGAAATCCCATTAGATGCATCAATTCTTACAAATTCTAAGTGTGGGCAAGCTTTGCAATAGAATAACACAATATTCCCTATGCGGTTTGCTCTTTCTTGTGTCCAAGATGGTAGAATTTTCTCCCAGGAGGAAAAGAAACAGTAATGAGGGCTACCTTGGAGTGCTTCCTAAGAAGAAACCCAAGCCTAAACCTAAGGAGAACAAATTCATGTTCAGGTTTTTGCTTCATAATGGTTTGAATTTAACTCTGCAGTTGGAGGATGCCATTGAAAAGATGTCGGTCCCCTAGTTTGTAAGGAATGTTAGGAGAAAAGCTGAGAAATAAATAATACAAAAGGGGCCAAGAAAAATCACCATAAACCAAACTTTAAAATGAAATATTTTAAAGAATTCATAATAAATTATGAGCAAAAAATTGTATTGTTAAATTTGCAAAGTTGTTTTTATACAATATATTTCCTTTCAGTTCATGTGTATTTAATTTTTTTGGATTAAATTATTTTTTTTGTATTTCCTTGCAAATAATTGAAAATTTTATTTACTAAAACTCTGTTTATATTTTGATAATGCTTGTAGGGTGGCTCTTTGCATTCTGATTGTTGGAGAGCAGAGGTGGATTTGGTTCTTAATAATGTGGCAATGAATGCTTCAACGAATTTGTCAATCCTGTGGTTTTGTGACGAGGAAAATATCTCTTGTTTCGAAGATGCACCATCTTTCACCCCCTTACCTATCTCAAGGGATTGCACTATTTCGTAAGGGTCTCTCTCTTCCTCTCTCTTTATATGACATATAAACACATGGTTGTAGAATGCATGTTGATGGGGTGAGTCTTAGAGTCAACAAGAAATTGAAGTATTCTCTTATAAGTTTAAAAAAAATGTATTAATATGTGCGCTACAAAATAATTCCATGAGCTCCTCAAACCGCATTCTATTAGAACAAATATTTCCATATCTAAATATTATTTACTGGAATTTTTTTTGTTTTTTAGTAACTAGGGGAATCCACAACTGGAGCTAGGTTGGTACTTGCGTGACACGAGGTCCAGAAATCCATTCCTGCTACCACTATACCCCTAGGTGCCCCACACCCTTCGCAAGACAGCTACCACTATACCCTTAGGTGCCCCACACCCTTCGCAATACATGGGACACAAGTAAACCCGGGTGGGATTTGATCTCATGACCTCCAATTTACAACAAGTGACTTCATAACAACGGAATCACCAATGAGCAACACCCTTGCGGGCTATTATTTATTGGAAAGTTAAAATTTCATAGATAACAAAGATTTATCCGGAGTATTTAGTGACAATTTATTCATATAGTAAGATAACATGACTCTTTCCTCTATTTTTTGTTTTATATTGTTTGACAAGATGGTGGTATTAACAGTGTCCACACATTTCCAATAGAAACCTATTTATATGTGTATTTAATATATTTATGTCTTAAAATTTAAAATTTGTGTGTTGTTTTTGTTTTAATACAATGGCTAAAGAAATCTTGTCGAATACAAACACAAGTTTCCACATTAGTGAGGAAACGATCTTGTAATATAACATTTAAATGCGAGTTGATATTCTGGTGGAAAATGTGTGTTGGATAGATTGATTGTTGATTTCCTTTGTAGGACATGTGGAATGTGACTCCAGAACAACATCTCTTGGTGGAATTACCACAAGAAAACACTTTCCAGACATCATTAGCCGATTTAATTGTATGCCCATTTTTTTTTTCATAGAGTATTTTGATATTTTCCATGCCTAGAAAAATGACCACTTGTGTATAGGTTTAGGAATGGATTATTTATTTAATATATAAATTTAATTTCAAGCCAACAAAGTGGTTTTCCATTTATTAGGACAACTCTTTGCAAGCGGTGTGGGCCAATGGACCTGGCGAAAGGCGATTGATAAGGTACAGGTTCTTGCATTGCCTACATTCACCCTAGGCATTAATATTTTATCTAATTTGCTTTTACCTGTCATATAATATAACTTTTCTATGTTCATTTCTACCCTCTTAATCATGCTTCATATCCAATGTTTGTATAGAAACATAAAAATATCATACTTATCTGTCTTTATTGTGTTCTTGTTGTACCATTCCCTGCTTTTCCCTAGATTTTAGAGTTCCTGCCTCATTTTTCCATTGCATTCTTAGGAGCATTGTAGTAAGTAGTACTAGTGTTATGTTCACCTATTATGCAGTGCACCATGCTCACATTTTGGATAGGTTTTCCCTATGTTTAACTACTAAATTTGATTGTTTGTAGCTTTCCCTTGGTTACCCGCTATCATGTGGTTCTTTTGCACTAAGAAGTTATAATGATAGTGGTTCATGGTTTGTCCTGTTTTTGCAGAGAAATTGATGAATAAATAGTTTCATTGGAGATTTCAGCAGAAGTGCACATAACCTGCTAGTCTCAGTCTCTCAGAATACCCTCTCTAAGAATAATTTGCTCAACATCAATTGCAATTGCCTTTGTGGGTGCTCTACATATCCTGGTGTTCGGTCACATAAAATCTTGATAGAACCTCCCAGACTTGAATTATTTGAGTTTGAAGCATGATTGTTCTATAGCAAATTGTTTCTGTTTGTTCAAAGTGGTTTTGAGGCTACTAAGCGGAGATTTGTAGCAATTGTGGAATGCTAGAGCTTGTCTTGAGTTGTACATGCATAATTGCTTTGATTAATTAGTGAGACATTGACCCCATCCATAGAGGTCTCTGTATAAACTAACGAAATCTCATTGCATACATCAATTCTTGTAAATTATAAGTGTACGCAAGAATTGCAATAGAAGAACACAATATTCCCTCTACGGTTTTCCATTTCTTGTGTCTAAGATATAAGAATCTTCTACCAAGAGGGAAAGAAGCAGCAATGAGGGCTACCTTGGAGTGCTTCCTAAGAAAAAACCCAAGCCTGAACCTGAGGAGAAAAATTTCATGTTCATGGTTTTTCTTCTTAATGGTTTGAATTTAACTCTACAGTTGGAGGATGCCATGGAAAATATGTCGATTGTCGAGTTTGTAAGGACTGTTAGGAGAAAAGATGAGAAATAAATAATAGAAAAGGGGCCAAGAAAAATCCACTAGGGTCCTCAAGTCTATGTGGAAGATGCAATGGGAGAATGAATAAAGATGGAAACATCATATGCAATGATTCTCAGAACAAGCCCATGCTCGTAGCTCTGCAGGTTCATCCCTGAACTTCCTCCCCTAAACTATTTCTTTAGTTTTTTTATAAGTCAACAAAAATGTATTTATATGTGCGCTACAAAAGCATTCCATGAGCTCCTCAAAGTGCATTATGTTAGAACAAATATTTCGATATCTAAATATTATTTCTTGGGAAGTCAACATTCATAGATAACAAAGATTTATTCAGAGTATTTAGTGGCATTTTATTCATATAGTAAGACAACATGACTCTTTCCTCTGTTTTTTGTTATATATTGTTTGACAGGATGGTGGTATTAACAGTGTCCACACATTTCCAGTAAAAACCTATTTATATGTGTATTTAATATATTTTTGTCTTAAAATTTAAAATTTGTGTGTTGTTTTCGTTTTAATACAATGGTTAAAGAAATCTTGTCGAATACAAACACAAGTTTCCACATCAGTGAGGCAACAGTATTTTAATATAGCATTTAAATGTGAGTTGATATTCTGGTGGAAAATGTGTGCCGGATAGATTGATTGTTGATTTCCTTTGCAAGACATGTCAAATGTGACTCCAGATCCAAATCTCTTGGTGGAATTACCCCAAGAACACACATTCCATACAACATTAGCTGATTTTATTTTTGGTTAAGTGCCCTGTGACTTGTTGGGCGAACCTTGGTTATATTATAAGTGTATTATGATAGATTTCTTGGTTTGGTATGGGAAGCTTTGTTGGGGTTGAAACAGAGGTATATTTCCATTCTATAGCATTTGTATTAGGATTTTCCTATTGAATATTTCTTAAGTGGATCTAGTTATTAAGGAGTAGATTGGGTTTGAACCATTCAACCATATATACTCTTTAGTCACTAAAGCCTCCATGAGATCCTCAATTGACCCCATATGCCTAACTTGGATTTGTTAGGCACTAATCACATCTTTTATGTCATTTTAAATATTAATTCATATTTCATTTTCTATTTTATAAGATCTGAAATTTTTTTCCATTTACATGTATTAAACTCATCCCTGAAACATCAAATCGCATGGTAGGTTTTCCCCAGTTTGTGGTTGGGAATTACCTTCTAGAAATCTGCTCTATAGCGCTGATTAAATCTGGTCTAAAACAAAATTAAAAGGTTGATTTACAGGGTTGAAAACTTCAGATTAATAAGTGAAATTCCTAGATCTTCCCTAGTTTTAGCCTCATGTGTACCTTATTTCAATCCTAACTAAAGGTTAAAACATTATGATGTCAAAAATCTTGGTTGCTGGTTGGAAAAGACATATCATTTGCAAGTTTGTAGCAACATTTAATTTATTGATTCAGATCTCAAATTTGAGGATATTTTCACATATACACTAATAAATTCTCAAACCCTGATTCTTCACTACTAAAATCCCTTGTAGCGTCAACTAGTCCATTAATTGTATCAATCCATTTAACATTTTCTTCTAGAACTAAATCTTGTAATTGCAAATAATGCATCTCAATAGAAGCTAGAGCCTAGAAACTATTTCCTTTACAGGATAGATATGGTGTTAACACTTTCCATTGCAGATAACATTGTAATACCTGCAACATCTATGATATACCCCTCTTGAATGGTGCTAGAGAGACTTATTGTAATTTTCAATTTCTAATATTTTATGCTTGGTTTGACAAGCGAATCCACAGATACACTTCAAGAATAAGTAGTCGATAAATCAATACCTTGGATAACTTATCCCATTTAGTTATTTCTAGTGGCATGATTTTATGCCTAGAGTAAATTTTGTAAGAACTTATTCAAAACATAACATATATTGTATATTGGTCTGATGTACACATTTCCATGTCAGTTTCTAATTACTTGATATATTTCCATACTTATTCATCATAGCCAAATAGGGTCCTTACAAAATGGCCTTATTCAAACCCTCTGTGCATATGAGAATTGTATGGTTTCATATGGGTCCAATGTCCATCCTATGAACTTCCAAAGTTTTTATCAAGCAGATAGAAAGGTGATAGAAAAGAACAACGACCAAAAGTTCAGTAAGGAAATATAGCAAGACCATTTTGTAAGGACCCTATTTGGCTGTGATGAATAAGTATGGAAATATAGCAAGTAATTAGAAACCAACATGGAAATGTGTACATCATACCAATATACAATAGATGCTATGTTCTGAATAAGTGATTACAAAATTTACTCTAGGCATATAATCATGAAACTAGAGATAACTGAATGGGATAAGTTATCCAAGGTATTGATTGATCGACTGCTGATTCTTGAAGTGTATTTCTGGATTCGCTTGTCCATAGACACAAAAACTACACGAGACTGCTCATCAATCACAAGCACTTATATTGAATATCCAAAACTATGGAAAGGAAGGTGCCTTTCCAAAGTTTTAATTTCTTTTTTAAACCTCTAGGTTTCACCTCAATATCGACGAAGGTTCGTTGTAGGTATTGCAAAACCATCGAAACCTCGAGTGGATTTCCATGGTTTTTCGTGGAAAAAAATTCTGTTCAAATTCCAGAATTCATTGATAGAGAGACAATCGTTCGTCTAAACAGTTCCATGGTTTTGCGTGGAAAAAAAATTGTCTAGCATTTTTTGGCCATATTTTCGTCATTATAGGGACAAATGTTTTGTCGATAGAGCGACGAAAAGTAGAAAATGAATTAAAAAAAATTGATTTCAAGGCCACTGTATAGAAGACATGTAGCGGCCATATTTTGTTGCTATATAGACGACTTATAAATTGCATTATTATATCTACAAAATAAGTTCCGGTAAACATCAAAACCATTATCATTGCAAGTGAGACGACAAAACATGGAAATAGCAACGAAAAACCATCACAAATTTGCTCATATGTATTAGTGAGAGTAAAAGATTTAAGAGCTGAATTGAAAATGGTTAACGAAGATAGTGAACGCATATTAAGAGCACATGAAGAATTAAATAATATTATGTTAACTAGGATACATAATAATGAATAAGAAAGGAATAAAGGACAGGAAATAAACATGACAAGGGTTGCACCTTATAAACGTAAGGTAAGAAAATTGGAATTTTCTAATCACGAATCTTCAAGCGAAGAATCAGCTCAATAAATTAAGGAAAAATACAAAGATTCTAGTGAATGTAGCAATAGTAATCAAGATGAATATATATATATATATATAATCCATATGAAGAAATTACCGGTGAATTTAAAAATATCAAACCTCATATGTTCAATCGAGAAATTGAAAAAGGAGAAGTAGAAGATTGGTTATCTGGGATGAAAAAGTACTTCTAGATCTATAATTATTCCGATGAACTAAAAGCAAAAATGACAATTTATAATTTGAAAGGAAAAGTTGATATCTGGTGGCAAGACATCAAAAAGGTAAAAATCCATATAGAACGTTATGTAACTTGCAAAACTTTTAAAAATTATTTCAAAACAAAATATTTATCAGAACAATATTATGAGGAAAAAGATAAAGAATCATATGAATTATGATTAGGTGCAATGAAAATTGGAACTTTGCAGCAAATTTTGAAGTTTATTACGTTATGTACCATACATTATTGATGAAAAAACAAAACTTCAATGTTTCCTTAGTTGTTTACCTCTTATGTTTAAACAGAGAATCGAATATGATAATCTGAAAACTTTGAATGAGGCCATGCGAAAGGCAAACTTCTGCTATGACCAAAATAAAAACAAACGAGAAAACATACATAATTCGAAAAATAAACAACGTGAAAATTTTGAACAAAAATAGAAAGGTACTAAGTTTTATAAGAATTATGGAAACAATTATCGAGGATATCAAAGGAATAATTTAAAAAATTATAAATAGCAAAATCCTGCAGCAATAAAGAAATGGAAGTACCCACTGCTTTTAATAAAAATACTGCACAAAGGGAACCATTAAAATGTTGGGAATGTGGTGAACCACATGTTCCAACTGCAATAATTTCCCCCAAAAAATTGAATTTTTGGGCCCCGCCTTTTATTTTCGAGCATCTAGACGACCTAGGAATGTTTTATTTCGACCCAAGTTTTCCCAAGGCTCGGCTATTTTTTGAAAAAAATTAGTCTTTTGCATATCCATATTGGATGTCTAGTTGACTAGTCTTCAGATAAAGCGGAGGCATAGTCCACTGTCTATCTGATGTGTTTATCGAAAGCTTTTTGAGGTCTACGCTGCTGTATCGGAAGTGAGTTTGTCTACCCGCTCGGAGATAGTGTGCCGAGGTTCCAGTGTTTTAACATAAAGTTGATCCGATGGATCGGATGTTCCTTCGACTATCCTTTTTCGATGCTCGATTAAGTGGGAAATCTCGCTATCAGTTTTGTTTTCGGAACAAGTCAGAGTGTTAGTCTATTTGCCGACTGACCTTGCGGAGGCTTAGTTGTGAGTTGATCCAAAAATTAGTGTTGTTCCCTCCGATATCGAAGGAGATAGTGACTCCGGCTTCTGGTGTTACTTTCCCTTCCGATGTACCAAGTGAGAAGAGTGAGTTGCAGCTGATACTACGGTTTTCCTCCAGGGTTAGTCTCCCGACGGAGGTTAAAGGGTTTTCCCACCATGCTAGCTATCTGTTTCTTGTTTGAGGTCCATATATCACTGTTTTTGGGTTTGTGACTTCTCATTTTTCACAGTGGTAGACATCAGACTCGATTGTGCACAGCTGTTAGGTTTTGATTCATCCTCCTCTACGCCCGCAGAAGGTGTCCCCTGTCCAGGTCACCTGCATCGTCGTTTCCAGGTAGGATTTATTCATGATTTTGTTTTGCTTGTTTTTTGTTAATGTTTACATTGCCAGGGTAGATAGGGTTATGTTTCCACGGTACTGTAAATATTTTTTGCATTTTTGTGGTTTTTCTTGCAGTAAATTTTACTTTTACTGAGGGTTCATCCCGTTTTGCTGTGAGCATTTCATTTTGGCTAGTGAGTTTTAGTCTGTTTGCCACTGTGCATTATGAGTATGCCTGGGATAGTTTTGCAAGATTTTAGGGCACGGTGCAGATGAGCGTTTCATTATCTGCACCACCCTGTTCTTGATTGTTCCGTCTTTATCCTGGGGTTAGAAAGTCATGTCCTTATTAACAATAGAGGGTCGTGGGATGTAGGAGGATTGTGAAACTAATAGGGGTTTGGGCATTTTTGTTGAAGCAAACAACGGGGTGAGTTTTTACCTCAGTCGAGGTGCCCATATAGGTTCTAGGAAGTTGGAAGAGATTAGAGTTTTGAGCAAGCAGAGTTTTGGGTAGGTTTGGAAGCATAATTTTTTTGAAAGTTTTATTTCCTTTGCTAAAATATCTCATTCAGAAGGACTGTGGTATTGACATAAATTTCCAGCATGCATATCGAAGAGATGGTAATATTTGTATGTTTTATTGTTTATCACTATACTAGTTGCTAGAAATAGTAAACATGGTGCGTGGTTGTTACAGGTTGATTTCCAACACAACAATATGCCAAGAAAATAGAAGAAGAAATCCCATGTGGCTGAAGAAGAGCCTGAAGTAGAAGTGATAACCAGGGTGGAAGTCATCTATGAAGATACTAAAGCTATTATTGGAGTTGAGCCAGAATATAAATGGGGAGAGGTATAGGATGATTTCAAGCTAGACTATTCCAGATGCTGGTTTCGAAGATATGCAAATATTGAGAGGCCGGCCCTGATGAAAGTGGCTACCAGGCTTGAGCTTTTTCCATGTTCAAAAGTGATAGGTTGGATTATTCCCAAGGCAGATGTAACAAGGATGATCCTAGAAAATACCGAGAAGCAAGGTTATGCTCCATACAACCCTGCTTATGTGTCCATGGCATATCATCTACCATCACCACAGACTTATCTAACTAAAGGTTGGTTAAAGGAGTTAGGTCTAGACTTGGTAGAGACAGTGAAGAAAATGATGATCCCAGGCAGAAATTTTAGGACAAGGACTTCTAGAGAATATGAGACATCAACTCTCCATACTCCATATAGATTCATTATGTTTATGCTGAACAAAATTTTTGGAAGAGCTAATGGGAAAAGTTTTAAGCTAGGTTGGATACCTGTTATTTATTATGTTGCTACACAAGGGACTATTTTTAACTAGGCAAGCATAGTATCCAACAACTTGTCGGCATGCATAAGCGCAACATTGGGAGGAGTATCCAAAAATAAGTCTGAATTTTACATGAGTTCTATTTTGATTGATTGCATTATGTGCACTCAACCTTTCCTTGCATTAAAGTGCCATTGGGATAAGGACCAAGCTCCAGTGTATGCAGCTTATAAATTGTTTTGGGCTCACAAATATTACAACTATTATAAGGAGATCGGTGAGCATTTCATCATTCCTTTATACACTTTGATTTTCTTGGTAGAATGCAATTTCATGTCAGAAGAAGCTTTCAAGGTCATGCAAGAATATGGAAGTTATTATCTAACAGAGGATGGTTTATATGTAATAATGTATGGTGGTTCGAGAGCCCCTTCTCTGCTCTTGAGATATGCTACTGATTATGTACTCCATAAACAAGCTGTTAGACAGTTATATATTGATGGAGTAGGGATTTTATTTTTTGAACAGAAAAAGGCAGTATATCCTGCAATGCCCTTTGTTGTTGGAAGTTATAAATTTTCAAGGGTGAAGAATGCAGTAGATTTTTTCAAGGAATTGGAATACTTTCACTTCGGTGAAATAAACTTCCATAGAAATGACTCCGAGGACAAAGTAGCTAATTATTGCAAGGAAGCTGGACTACATTTTGAGTACACGGATTTTTGGGACAAAGATGAGGAGACTTTCAAGAATGCTAAGAACATGATAGCCTTAAGAAAAATATTCAAATAGAAGATAGCTACCATTGGTGGTAAAAGAAAGCTTGCTGAGAAACAGAAAAGGAAAGAAGAAGAAGAAGCAAAAAAGAGGCAAGAAGAAGCTAACAGACTAGTACATGAGGTAGAGAATTGGCTGAGAATAGAGGAGGAAGAAAAGAAACAAGCTGCTGAAGAAGCAACAAAGAATATTGAAGAAGAAAAGACAAGAAAATAAGAAGATGAAATCCAGAAAAAGCTGGCAGAAATTGAAGCTTTCATATTAGAAGGTGTCCAAAAGGAAAAACAACAAACATAGATGACAGTTGAAATATCGAGAATAGAGACATTAGAAGGGCAAGACCCTACAGATCAAGGAAAGGATCAGTCTTATATAGACCCATTAGAGCCTGTTGTTACTTCTAGCAGTATAGTAGGAGAAGGTTCGGTGTCAACTTATAGAGTTGAGTTAATTGATTTCATGCCAACTAAAGGGGAAGAGGTGCCAGATTTTAATACTATATTTTATGACAAGGAGAAAAAGATAATTGTCAAAAGAACCGAGAATAAAGTGGACACTGGGGGTAATCCTGGAATAATGGTGACTGATAAGACAGTGGTCCATGGTACACACAAGGATCCATGATTACTAGCGAGGACTGGGGTAGCTCTAACCCTAGCCACTGAGGATAGTGTGGACAGGATCATGACAGACCTAGAAGAGTCTCAAAAAAAGGGTCACTCAGTTGAAGGAGACTTTGAAGAAAGAAAGGAGTGAAGGTCTGAGTTTGAAAAGGAAGTATAAGGATATGATTAGTGAAGTTAAGGTATCAAAGGAAAAATGTCATACTTCACAGGGTGAGAAAGAAGATTTGGTAGTATATACAACAAATACAGAGAATAATGCCCGGACCACCTTGTCAAAGTTTGGAAAGCTACAGCAGCAATATCAGAATTTGGAAGCCGAGAAGGATAATATTAGGTTATCAGTTGAATAATTGGATAAGGAAAAATGAAGATTAGAAAGAAAAGTGACAGAGCTGGAAGAGTAGAAGACCATCACAAAAGGGAAGGATAAGCTATATGAGACTCAAATAGTAGCCTTGGAGGAACAAAATAATTCACTTGCAGCTTCACTGAACTAGTTATGGAGTAGAAGGTTGACATTGAACCTTTAAAGAAGCATGCCCTTACACTCTGAAAGAAGATTCATCAAATGCAATTGCAGATGGTGGAAGAAAGATTTAAATTTCAACAGATAGACATCAGATTAGAGGAAATTGTAAATACAGCCTCATATTTTTTGGATAGAAACCAGGATATTTTGGAAACTCTACGGGTAAGGATGATTTGGGTAGAAGTAAACAAAGAATATCCCATAGATATATCTGTCAAATATATAAAGCAATAATACAAGTTGATTGATTTTTCCAGTAACGTAGCAGAAGAATTAAAGAAGACAGTGAAGAAAACAAAGAATGCATGTGCTGAATTTTGTAGGAGAGTGCTCATAACTTATAATCGTTGTTAGACCTCTGTGGCAAAGAGATTGGAAGTGCTTCCAGATCATGAAATTTTTTTGAAACATTTGCAGGAAAGATGCAGTGAAGATGAATAGGCCCTCCAGCAAGTCAAGGAGTTGGATAAAAAGATACTAAAGACTGAAATTGCACATGCAGCTGTGAGTATTCACTTGTTAGAGGACTAGTTGCACTTGATTCCTACTAGGATAGCGGGTGTAAAGACCTAGGATGCTCAGCATGAAATTACTATCAGATTTCTCAAACTTTCTGGTTTTGAGAATATAGCAGCCGAGGAAAATGTATGGAGAAAGTTCATGAACGAACAAGTTGGGCCCTCCTAGTTGAATGTTTTGGAATGTTGATAAATAATGTAATATATTATATTTATTTTTTGTTCACAAGCTAAAAGCCAATTTTTTGTAAAGGAAAGGTTGGAAGCCCAAAAGGCAACGAGGGGCAGCCCAAGAGTTTTTTCTTTTTGTATAAATATAGGCAAGCTTGATGTATCAAGGGACCTTTTTTTAGACTATCTTTGTGCAAGTTATTGTAAGAAGAACTATTTCATCTTATAATAAAGAGTTATGTTTCTTGGACTGGAGAAAGCACTTTGGAGTTTCAAATGTTTGACATGGACTGGTTGGATGTGAACTATTTATATTTCAGCCTTTTTTCATTAGCTGTGAGATCCTTCTAACTTATGAACTCTTTCATGTTATGAATGTACTCCTGTTTATTTCTGTGAAATTTACACAATCGTATTTAAGTAATGAATTTGTTAATTAACAATGAGTTATCTCTTTGTTTATTTGTCTATTGGTATGCATGTATTCAGAAATATTAACAACTATCTGTGGTGTTCTTTATGCATGTTATCCAATACATTACTCAACCTTAGTTACAGTATTTCTCCCTAGGGATAGGTTAGTGTAGTCTTAGTTAGTTTTCCTTTGTTTATGATTTATAAGCGAGAGAGGTAAGGTGAGAGGTAAGAACTTGCACATCATATTGTGACACTCCTCGTTATCTCTATCGATTGCATTTAGTTAGGCACTTGCATATCATACATAAACATAAAACTAAAAATACACATAAATGGTGGATCAGGCCGCAACCGGTAAAATAAACATTTTAAATGTTACTTGACCTACGGTAGCCGGAACATAAACCCGACAAATTCCCCATACCAAACAATAACGATCTAATTGGGAAAGCTTATTGGGGAGAATCCCTACTATTGTTACCTGCAATTTTCTAGGCCTCAACACCACATTATTTTAAAGATTGTCCTATAAGAAGGAAAAGTATTTAATAACGTACATACAATTTGAGAAGCTACTACAGTGGGAGATATAATAAGGAGCATGCCCAGAATCAGTGCAGAAATGGAGAATAGGAAGGAAGATCATCAAACATCTATGGTTGAAATTGAATGTATGTTAAAATATAAACCTATTTCTATATTAATTGATCCAAGTGCAAGTTAAATTTATACATCGCCAAGAATTGTAGATCTATATAGGTTGCATCACGATAAATGTGAAAAGTCTTAGTTAGTTCAACTTGCTACCAACACAAAGCAAAAAGTAACTAACTTCGTGAAAAATTGTGATTTTATTATGAATGGTTTTAAAATGCATGTTGATTTAAATATTCTACATTTAGGATCTTATGACATATTGATGGGAATGGATTGGTTAGAGAAACATAGAGCTATTTTAAATTGTTATGATAAAATATTCTCATGTTTTGATGATAAAGATAACACTATTGTTATAAAAGGGATTCCAAGGAAAGTCACAATAAGAGAAATTTCAAATTTACAAATGAAGAGGTCTGTTCATAAAGGTTGCAAAGTTTTTCCAGATTACATAATGGATGATAAAGAGAAAAATAAACAAATTGATTTAGAATACATTCCAACTTTAACGGACTTTAAATATATATTCTCGTAAGAGATTCTAGGATTACCTCCTAAAAGAAATAAATATTTTAGAATTTATTTGGTCCCTGGGGAGGTGGCATATCACTATAACAAAAACCTACAATTAGTGTTCCTTTTAGCTTCCTTTTTAGCGTCCACTATCAGTTTTAGTGAATTTTTCATCATTTTTTTGGACAAAGTGGATGTTTTTCCATGGGATGGCGCTTTTAATGGCATTATTTGCGTCCCTTTTTAAAAGTTGGTGCTATTTTGGATGTTAATTAGCATCCTAATTAACATCCCAATTAGCGTCCCAATTTGCATCCCAATTAGCATCCCAATTAGCGTCCCAATTAGCATCCCAATTAGCATCCCTTTTTAAAAGTTGGCCCTATTTTGGACGCTAATTAGCATCTCAATTAATGTCCCAATTAGCATCCCAATTAGCATCACAATTATTGTCCCAATTAGCATCCCAATTAACGTCCCCATTAGCGTCCAGAAAAATATGATAACTCCATATAGGAGATAGCTCCTTTTGTCAGCAGGAAGTGTGACGTTAGAAACATAGCTACCATATCGGAGAGCTTGAAACAAAGAAGGAGTACAAGATCAAGAATGGTTGAGGAATCCAATGCTATAGAAGTTGCAACTACAATAGATCAACCTGATAAGAACAAAAAAAATTGTCAGATCATTGGTGTCTTAACATACTTTTGAATCTATAATATGAGATTTTATTAATGGGGATACTCATGAGAGTAATATAGAGGCTAACAATACATAAATTGTTTAGGGATCTAAGGGTTTTTAATGGCCATACCTATGGTTGTTGCAAAAATTATTTAAAAAAATATAAAATATGAGTGGAGTCATTCTTTAACATAGAGTAGAGATGTTCCTGAATGAAAGTGCTTAAAATCCCCCCATGCAGTCAACCCATGGAAAGATTCAAAGTCGATTGGTGGTAGACATGCATGTGGGAAGATGGGAATTGAAAACATGGTGGTAAGCCAACAAGGAATGATATTTAAATGCAAGTGCATGTAAATGGCTTTCAATGAGACTCCTTGCATTGATGTTTCACATGGAATACATCCTACAAATTAATGGTGAGGTTTCTCCCCACATGCGAAAGCATGGGAATGATCTAGAAACCTTGGCAAATATTCCTACATGGTATTGTTTCTTAATTGTGTAGGCATGGGAAGAGGCTTTAAACATGATTCTTTGTGTGCCTCTTGCATTGTCTTACTAGTTCTGAATTATTTCTCCATGGAGGAACACAGCAAGAAATGAGCTCACTCAAAAATTGACAGAATACAATAGAAAGGGCATCAGTACTAGCAGTGACAGAGATTTGTCTTATTATGAAACCCCTATTGGAAAAAATGCAGGGTACAACATAAGTAGTTTTAATGTGGGCAATGGTATTTTTTGTGGTGAAGTTATGTCTATAATGGTGGATGATTGGAGCCATATGGTTCATATGGCATGGGTATAGGTTCAAAACCCCTAACAATATTTGATGATCATGGGAATCTAGAAAATATTACCAAGGCTGCTCCAAAGGATGAAACACATGATGGAGGAAATGATGCACATAAACTCAGGGTGAACATACTCCTAGATTCAATTATTCAGACTGTCTTGGATGTGCTATACCAGGTCATAATCCTTCGTTGCTTTTGTTTTTTGAATTATTGTTCATGAATGGATTTATTTTATATTTGAAACTTCTTATGTTTCTAATTGTAAGTCGTATTAGAGATTCAGAGTTCAAACATAATCACTTGCAGCATGAGTCAAACACTTTATAAGTAGGTAAACTAACATGAATATTGGGTATAGAGTACAAAATTAACACCCAAAAAATACACAAGATGAAGGCTTGGCCCAACCAAAGTATTTCTTGCATGATATCATTCTTAGAATTTCCCATAAACCGTCTGTTGAGAGAAAATCTTCTTGCCTCTGTTCATTGTTCTCCCTCTTTGTAGAGGTTGTCCTTGAATGTTGAATTAAAGTCATTGATTTCCAATTTGGATTATGTTCCAAAATTGAAGCATTAATACAAGGTTTGTTTCATTTATTTTCTTTTTTATTTCTTAATTCAGTTTGACTCCCCACCTAGTCCCTTTGAGAAAGAGAGAAGGGTAGTTAGTTGAACTCCCTTGAAGTGCTTCATAATGGATGTTGGAGATTACTATCCTACAAATATCCAAGGGGTATTTGGGGAGTGTCACTTGAGGTTAAACCACCTTGACCTATTGTGAATTATTAGTGTCATTATTTAGCTTAACTTTCTCAATATTTTTAGCTAGGGGTGATCTTCTAACTTCTCACTCTCAATGGCATGATGATGTAGTTCCATTTTTATCCACTAGGTTGGCTATTAATCCTCTTTTATGCTTTTTTTATCAAAGCCTTCGAGTGGGCATCCTTAAAAGTCCACTTGTTATAAGAAATAGCCAAGTGAGTAGTCCGAACACAACATATACACTTGAAAGCCACTTGCTCATAGTCCAACGTTTGGGACCAGATATTACTTTCCACATTCCAAGGAATTTTCTTTGGAAGACCAAACCTCAGATCCACCTCAACACAAATCCTTGTATATGTAGTTTTAACGCTTAAAATGGTTTATGACGAGATTGAAATAAATTTTCACAAACACTCCTCAATAATGGGAGTTTGTTTACTAGAAAAGTAGAGAAAGGTTCAAAATCCTCTCCTAAACTAGGAGATACAATTTTAAGGCTTTAAACAATATTTCAGAATCCTCTACAAATTTTCATAGGAAATTTCTCAATAGAACTATCAAGGGAGTTTCATTATTGAAATGCAATGAGAGGCTTGTAATCCTCAACCACATTGGGAGTGAAGATAAATCCTTTATTTAGGGACCAAAGGATTCATTCAAAGGCCACAAAAACAATCTATTGATCCCCTAGATATGGGGGCTATTGTCTAGTTTCTTTCTTCTATCAAGAACTTCTGAAAACACTTAATGAAGAATAATTTGGTACATGGATGGATGAAGGAATAAATTAAAAAAAACCATCTTCTAGGATCTTGAGATCCAATAATGATGATTGATCTACTTCGGCCAAAAATTATTGAAGTAACAAATTAGTTCATGGGAGTTGAAATGGTCTTTCTTAGGATTGACCACTAGAGGGTTGAGATTGGTGGTTGGAGCCTTGAGATCACTTTCTATATTATAAACCTAAAATAGTGAGGAATATTAATGGAGTTGTACAATAATGTCTCTTAACATGGGATGATCCCTCTCGTTCCAAGAAGAGGTGCTTCAAACACTTGGCTTCATCAAAGTCTCCATGATACTAGCTAGGTTTCCCCATTCCAAGGGTTAGGAAACATACACATGTTGAGAGGAACCTAGGACAAGGATAGGATATTGTAGATCCCATCCCTTAATGCGAGGAGAGCGATGAGGAAAATGATCCTTCCCCCAAAGGGTTACAACATAAAGGTGCATGAATGAGGTCATGGTGTAATAAGTAGACTTACAACATGTGAATATAAAGGATTATAAGAAGATGAGTAGAGATTCGAGTTTGACATTCAAGCTACCCAAGATCCTAGGAATGAGTGGGAGGAGAGGGATTGGTGAAGGATGTGAGTAAAGTTTATCTATCATACAACATTTCAGACAAGATGTGGGTTCAAAATATCCTAGGGTAATACCACATAACAATATAAACAAGGAAGGAGCATGTGCATATTTTGATGGTGCTTCTCAAGCCACCCCTTTGATAGTCACGTATGCGGGATTTTATATTAAGTGACTCAGTTGATTTCCATTATTATGAAATGTAATTTTAAGCACATGTTGAAATTCATGAAATTTACATTTTGTTTTATTTTAAAAAATTGTAACAATTAATTTTACAATATATAAATTTGATAGAATTATATTTACACTAAATGTATCATGAATTATATTTTCATGGTTTCTGCATTATTTTTTTTAAATATAAATATCATTAAAATATTATTATTTAAAATTTAGTTTTAAGTTTTAAAAATAAAATATATATTTGTATTTAATAATTTATATGTTATTTTCATGTGTGTGTGTGTGTGTATTAATACTAAAATTTCTTTCATACATTTTAAAAATATAAATATCATTAAATATTATTATTTTAAATTTTAAAAATAAAATTTTATATTTATATTTAATAACTTNCCCTCTTGATCAAGAAAGCAAAGCTTGGACGAGTGAGTGTTTCTTCAATGGACTCTGCATCATAAGATGGAACTAGCCCTAGCACTCGTTCTAGTGCTGGATATGGATTTAATCGAGACAAGGATGCAGCAGGTTTTGGGGTCACCCCCTGAACTAAGTTGGCTTCTGCTCGTTATGAATCTATACAGGTCTCGCTCTTTGGATCTCCACTTGGAAGCTGTTTTGGGAAAAATGTTGGCTTTAAAAAATAAAATGAAAAGGAAAATTTTGCTTAGTCCATAACATTGCTTTCATCTTCAAAGGGTGTTTATTTCAGTTTTTATTTTGAAGGGGTACTTCTTTATCCCTATGTTGTTGCGCTAAAATTAGGTGGGTTTTGATTATAGGAAGGGAACCAAGAGAGATTAAAACACTTATTTGTGGCCAGTCTACATCTAAACACCATGGAAAAATTACAGTTGTCCCGTGGAGATATAGTTCTCATCAAGGTATGCATTGGTATTGGTAATTCCTCGCCTTGTGGGATTTGATCTTTGGTTTATTTGTGATATTTTGTTCTGATTTTCACACCTGGTTTTTTTTTTAGGGAAATAAGAGAAAGGACATGTTTTGTATCACTCTCGCCATGAGACTTGCAAAGAGCCCAGGATTAAAATGAACAAGGTTGTGCGTTCGAATTTGAGGGTTCGGCTTGGCGATGTTGTTTCGATGCACCAGTGCTCCGATGTAAAGTATGGAAAGCATATACATATCATGGCAATCATTACTAGGAATTTATTCAATGCTTATTTAAAGTGTGAGTCTTATATCTTTCCCGATTCGATATATTTTCATATTTTCTCTTGTTAAATGAATGAATATTTTTTTTATTTTTGAATTTTGCCTCTGAATTCTACCTTGCCAAGGTTTTCGTCTTTTATTAGGGTCTTTCACCTCTAGAAAAATTATCTCAATGTTATGTTTGGACCAAAACAAGAATTTGTCATATGTTTTTTTAGAAGGGAAAAATCATAATTTTAATCAATATAGAGAAAATTTACATATCATAGATGCATGAACAACATTGCAAAAAATCATCCCGTGCATTCAATCAAAAAGAGATTCTTGTCCACCAGAATTTTTCAAATTATTTCAAGTGAAAATTATTCCATACTGTCTACTGGAAGGAGCTGTGTTGTCCAACCAAAAACTACCTAAAAGATAGCACTGGAATTTGTCCACAAAAAAGTGAAAAAGATTCCAAAAAGTCTACAGCTGCTATGTCAAAAAAAAAACTACTTGTAATCATTTGAAAAAACTTTATGAATGATAGCACTGAGATATTCCATAGCGTGGACCTAAAAGTTAGCACTAAACCTAATATTCCAAAGTGGTTGTCCACCAAAACAATGAAAAGGATTTCAAACTGTCTACAGCTTCTTTGTCCATTTCTTGTAATCATTTGAAAAACAGTCTGAAAGATAGTGTTGTTATTACATACATCGTGCCATAATAAGTGTTCTTAATTTTCTTTCATGAGAAGTAATCATAACTATCTACTGCTTCAAGTTTGTCTAAGGAAATGCCTACAATCGTTCAAAAAATGCCTTTAATATTTTGATGATCTTGAGATTCCAATCTTCATCTATAGAAAAGGAGTGTGAGGAATTACTGTGTCTACTCCTGAATGAGTTTCCACTATTTCCAGAGTGCCTTTTGGCAGATGAATTCCTTCTTTGGATAGTACATCTGCTTTGGAATTTATTTCTCTGTAAACATGAGCAAAATAATTTGTGTGAAAGTATTTACCAGTCTGAGTGTCTCATGTAGAAGAGGATTGAGGATACAACTATGCATCTGGAACTCTCCATACCTCCATTGGATAACAAGTAATTAGTCTCTATAAACATGTAATGTAGAAATGCTAAAATCAGTTGCTAACCACACAGCCAAACGCAAGGACCAAAGATTAGAAAGGTTTTTGGAGTTCGCCTCCTGCTTTAAAATGGATGACATGTTTATCGGAGAGGAAGATAATTCCTCCAACACCTTCGAACTAAACATTGTGTTAGTATGCACCATCAGAAAAATCCCAAGGTTGTCCTTTATCTATGTAGTCCAATTGCATCTTTCACGCTTTCTTTATCTTCAGAAGTGATTTGAAAGAGACAGCAATGTTAATGCTTCGAGTTGCAACAGCTAAAGGAGGAAGCCTCTTATCGTCAAAAATGATTGTTCCTTTCCAACCAGATACCACATGACACCATTGGAGGTAGGGATTTGTGATTCCTTGTTCTTGTATGAAACAACCAATTTTTTGAACTTTCCTCTATGGATTGATTTCCTTAGATTGGCACAATCTCAAGGGTTGATTCAGCCTCTTTCCATACTTCTTTTACAAATGTACAATGAATCAATGTACAAAGGCTGCACCACCCAGGACTGTAAATTTTTTACCTTTGTAAGATATCCCATGTTGGGATTTTGTTGTTCAATAATAGCCACATAAATATGCATGATTTTGAAGGAAAATCCTCTAGAATAATTTCCACCACCACTTGTGAGGTATTATAATCTATTGCTCCGAAAGTGTTTGTATCCTTCTTTAGGTCTTGTAAGAGTGTAAGAGATGGAAGCATTCCTTGACCAGAACAATACATTTTCTTTAGTAGTCATTATAACCATACTATTTTTAAGAATTTTTATATACCTATCCCATAAAACAGAATCATTACCTTTGACTCCCAAATCTACCCATGTTTTCCATGTTTGATGCCTAATTGAAGAGCTTTTGTTATCTGCTACAAAGGAGAGCAAGTGACGTATTTTCTCTCTTAAATGGAGAATCATATGAATCAGCAATCTGTAAAAATCATTACTGTCAACCTACAATCAATATCAATTCCCCACCTTCCATATTATCCATCTATCAATCAGTGGAGAAGCTTCTAGGAGAGCTTTCCAGAAAACGGAGGTGTTTGGCATTCTTTTTTTTGGCAACCTTATCCAATCTTCAATTATCTTGGGGCTATATAATTTTTCTATATTATATTCCTACAAATACTTGTTGATTGGATTAGACACCACATAGTCTTGGATTCCAATGCTCTTGATAACAAGAAGACATTTTTTAATCCCCAACTGCCCATCGATTTGGGCATAGCCAATTTTTCCCATTTAACCAAGGGAAGCCCTCTTTTATTTTTGTCTCATGACTCGATAAATTTAAAATCTTGACATATAATACATCATCAAAGCTTCTAAGGTTTACATAAGAACAGACAACTCCTCCTCAATAGAGCCATCTATTCCAAATATTTATCCTTCTTTCAATTTGGAAATCAGCCACTACAAGTCCCGAAATTTATATTTATTTTTCTCTAAAAAAAAGCCAAGATAATTTGAGATTTTGATCCATCATTGGCTGATAGGGGAGAACAGTTACAAAAAGGATATTTTCTGTCACTTAGCTTGTAATAAGAATTGGAGGATTTCTCCATATTGATCATCATTCCTATGGCAGACCAGAAAAGGGTGATGTGATCTTGCAAATACTTTATGTCTTGATATTCCCGAGCATTGAAAACTAGTATATCATCTAAAAAAGGAAGATGTGTTAGAAAATATGCATTATCATATTTTATACCTTTAAAGTGGCCTTCATGACATGATTTCTTAATAAATCGATTGAGGCCTTCAACTACCATTGGAAAGAGCAAAGGTGGCAGTGGACATCCTTGTCGAAGTTCTCTTCCAGGAGTGAAAAAGTGAGTAGCTAATTTGTTTAATAAAACAGGATAAGAAACTGTGGATATACAACTCATCACCCATGAAGTGAAAGAAACATAGAATCCCAACTATATAAGAATTATTTGAAGAAAAAACCAACTAACTTTGTCAAAATCCTTGGAGAGGTCGATCTTTACCACCATGGCTTTGAATTTTTAGATTTAATTGTATTCAAAACTTCTTAAGCAACCCCAAATTCTTCGTGATTTTTTCTCCCTTCTAATAATTCGAATTTCTCCTCTGATACAGATATAGTGTTAAAGAGGAACGGTTTCAATCTGTAGGCGATGACTATATAGATACAGTTACATAAAGAGATAGGCCAATGTTGTTCAAAAGGAAATGGTTTGTCACTCTTTGGAATGATAGCAATAAATATAGAAAATTGAATGTTAGCAGAATCTTACTACAGCTTCTTGAGTCTTCAATAACCAATCTGAGATCTTCTCCCATGTAGTTGAATGCATCCTAGAAATAACTCAACTGGCATGCCATCGGGTCTCAGTCTTTTTCCTTTCTAGAAGTCTTGGAGGATACAAAATAGTTCCTCTTAGTTTACCTCCTTTATTAATTCTTTATTATGTTCAATTCCCACAAAGCTTGTGAAGATGGATGGTACTTGGAGTACTTCACCAATAGTTCCCTTCTGTCCTCATAGAATTTTTTTAAATAATTTGATCCTGCTTTAGCTAGCTGCTAGACCTTTGTGTCTTGACAATATAGAACCATCCTCTTGTTCTATCTTGCTAAATGTGTTGTGCAGTTTTCTTAACTTAGTGAAATTATCTAAGTATTTTGTATTTTCATCTCATGCTTAAAGCCAAAGTGCTCGATTTTTTAGCCTCCAAATCTTCTCTTTGTCTACTAAAAGATTTCACTTTCGGTTTTTTGATAAGATTTCCTCCTTTGATGTTTCTAATAGGTATTCAAAGCCATCATTGTTATACAGTGCTTCCAGATTGTTGTCTATCTCATTTAAAAGCTAATCATCTCTTTGAAGTTTCTCTCTGCGCCATATAACTGAGGCTCCTTTGTCCCTTTTCATGTTTCTTTGGAATTGAACAGCAACAGTATCTCTTCAATTTCTATCCAATGGATGACAAATGTCCTTTATATCCTTGAGACATTCACCTTATTTTTTAGTAAAATCTAGATCTGGAAATTTGCCATTAAAAGTCTGATTTATGCTTTATATTATTACTGTAGCATTTTATTTTCCAAGATTAAAATGTTGTGGATGATAAATGTTACATATGCTATAAGAAGATCCTTCTAAACCATCCAAGGACAATCATCATAAGGATTGACCAAGTAGTGCTACATTCAACAATACACACTACAATTGTTTTTCAAAGTCATAAACCAAATTACTTACAGTCCGTTACAACCTATTGTATGAAAAAATGTTTGTAAAAACCTATACACAATCTCTACAATAAACAGGGAAGAAATCAGACTTCTAGAGAGGGTGTACTCTACAATAGAGATATATCCACAGAGTTAAGAGTAATTGCATGAATCCTAAAACCCTTCCAGACCACTTAAAAAGTTAGTGTGATAAGAGGGCAATGTGAACATAGCAGTACGCTCATTAGAAAGATTCAGATTTAGTTGTTAGAAAGAGTCATTTTGACGTCTTACCAATTGTGGGGAGTCCTTTGACCATAGATTGATCAATGGAAAAAAAAGAGATGGAAATCAGTTTGACGGTGTTTCACCTCATAATACTAAACATGGAACGGGTCACAAAACCAACTTATAAGGGCTTTCCTTAGAGGAATTAGAAAGAGAAACTCTGTCAAGCATCAACTACTATTTCTGAAAAAGCTTCCTGTACTATGTTGTTAAACACCAACTAAAAGTTCCTCTTCCATCTAAATTACTTCCGAGAGATTATACCCATATATAGGGAGAAACCATGTTCAAAACAACCGAAAAAGTAGAAATTTTGGGAGATAGAAAAAATACAACATAAATATAGCATGCAATCACTTCGTTCATTTGTGACCAGAATAAAGGCCATATGCAAAACAATTGACCCTATCGTAAATATCATTTAAACTATAGCAATCCTATTATAATTTCCTTTTAAATTAGCCTTTCCTCAATTTTGAAAAAGAATTTGGCAAGTATCTTCAATTCCAAGTTTGATTTGCATAATTACTGAATATATTCACGAATAGGACAAGCCCTTCACAGAAAAGGAACAAACCATGATGCCTCCAACCCTAGGTTCATAGTTACCTTTGACCACCAAAAGGTTCAAGTGGACGATTTATATCTTTCTTCAGTTGTCAGTAATTGGTATGAGTGAAGTTACTTGATAGCCATGGCCCTAATAATTAATTCCAGGTAATAAATACCAACTAAAAACTAAAAAGAGAACAAATTTATTTTCTTTCAATAAACAATTAAGAGAGATTTACACAACTTTGCATAAAATTGTGGACTTCTAGCAATAGCATTTTCAGCCTTCCGTTAAAATCAAGGTAACAGAGAAACTGCAATCCAGTCACCCACTTGATTAGTAATCAAGTTTTCAAAAGTTTCTCAGAATTTTCTGCACAATCCCACAGTTAATAAGCAAGCCCACTGAAGACTCTTTTTAACTACAGTAGAAAGAAATCAAAGATTCAAATCCAATCATATAAACCATAAACGTAAACAAACAATTCCAATTGAAATGAACACCTAATGTTTTCCTTGCTAATGTTCCACATTTAGGTCCGGGTCTTATGGGTCCTCAATTCAACACCTAAATTGTTTTTATAAAGCTCCATGTGTGGATGAATAGAAAGGATCCAGAGTAGGTTCCAAATCAAGTTAAAAAGGTCAAAATTTTTGTCGCGTCATGTGGGTATGTGGATTTAATGGGGCGTACTGGGAATATGGGGAATGTTGGGTACCGCCTTTCTTGGCATATGGATTATTGTTTTCAGCTGCATTATATATGATATTATACCAATTGTTTTAGCTTATCAAAAAAGGTGATCATAAGTAAGATGTGCATGGATTCCCAAAAATCAAAGAATATGTTCTCCCATTGGTTCCAAAAGGTAAAATAAGCCATTAAATCCTAGCATGTCCTACAAGTGAGTACCAACCTCAAGTGAAAAATAGCAGAGGCCTTAAGAAAGATCATGGGAAGTCTGGGTTAGATAAGTTTAACAAAGGGAAATAAAGATACATCAACCCTTGACAACAAACCTTGACCATAAAGATATATCAAATAAAAACATTAAAAGCAGACCTTGATATTGATATATCAAAGTTCAAGAGAATATCTTGATGTAAGGAGAGGCTAGACCTTGAGCAGGAATGGGGTTTACGCTAGCCATTATGTGTTTAGGGTTTTTTAATTTTTTCATTAAACGATAATATTTTGGGGGATCAATTGGTCATAGAAGCACTGGAAGTTGTAGGATCCATTTGAAAATTTCAAGAATTGTTTGATTTTTCACAAGATCTGCTTGAAAATTTCAGGAATTTTATTATAATTTTTCACAGGATCTGTTTCATGGGACCAGGATATGATTCCTTCTATAGGGGATCCATTTCAATGGTAGATCCGCCTCGGATATGTATAGGATCCATGTATCTACGGATCCTACACACTGTGGTGGTGGATTCGGTAACAAAGGAACATAGTTAGAAATCTTCAGGATGGTGTAAGAAGGGAAACTTTTCTATAAACAATGAATGACATGGGTCTGATTTATCATATAGTCGAGAGAACACTCTAAGCACTGGAAACTGTACCTTGTTCAAGAATGAGAGGAAGGACTAAGTTAACTCTTGGATGAGGTAGGCACATCTTTGGTTGGTTAATACAAATTTTATGCTTAAAATGGTCATTGGATGATGGTTTTGTTGCATCTTGGATGCTTTGTGTGACTATGATTTCAAATGCTAAAATTATTTGTCTCATGGTTGCCACCTATGTAATTGCATTTGATGAATTTCTTCCAAAACAATTGAAATTTGTTGAATGTGAAGGAAATTTGATTGTGCAAATTGAATTTCAAAATGTTGGCAAATTTCAAATATTAATTGTAATTTTAAGAAGAAAAAGAGTTAATTAGAAAAACTTGAGTCAAATATTTTGTGAATTTGACATGTTTTTAATAGATTTGAAATTTAAACAATTGTATTTGTTTTTTATTTGGAATATGAAATTATAAAAAAATCATATTTCTTCTTTTCGAACTTAATTACAAATTTTATTAGACTTTTTTACACTGACCAATTTTTCCTAAATTTTATTTTCGCCAATTTTGAACTAGTTGACTAGGTTGCCACTAATTCTGATGCAAAATTAGAGAAATTCAACTCAAAAATAATCACATACATTTGAAGCCTAAAGAGTAGAATAGTTTTATCAAGCCTTATATGTATGGAGAATTTAGTTCCTCCACTAATTTTATGGATGATTGTCTTGTCTTAGAGTGCTTTGTAAAATGCAGATTCTATTATTACAATATTGTAATGCAATAGACAATTTGACATTAATTTAACTTCTTATTGTGAACAATAGTTTCTTATTGTGAACACAATCATTCACACCTGGTATGCCAGTGATTTAGTATGAATTTAATTAAAGACAATTTTATTCCCACAACAATAGTGCAAAATGAACCATTTGAATGTTGTTAATTTCATCAAAAAGTAGATAATGGCAGGTGTTAAAAATTTCATATGCTTAGCTAAGACATCAGTATTTCATTTCATTTTTCATAACAAAAGCATATAAACAGGATTACTGAAAGATAGACAAGCACAACCATACAAAAGGAACACAAAGATTTATCCTGGGAAAACCCTAAAGGGAAAAACCCAGCAAAAGCTTCCTCAATATAGATGCCCCAAAAAGATAAAAGATAAAACCAACAAGGAGATCAAAGCCTGATCCTCCTCCTTCTCTAGATACTTCTCTTCTCCACTAATGCACTACACAAGTGAGAGTGTGTGTCCTAAATGAGGAGCACTACACCTCTATTTATATTCATCCGTTCACTTAAGTTAACTCATCTGTCATGTAGGCTCGACTTAATCATGTAGGCTCGAGTTACACATGTAGGCTCAAGTAACCACACTGGGGTGCTAATGACCCACCTTTACAATTAGAGGTGACTGCCTCATGACTCTTATTAGTTCTTCCGATTAGGAGCATCAGGGTACATAGTAATGCAAGTGGTTCTCCTGGTAGGACCATCGGGGACCACAAAGAAATACATATAGAATATTCTTCGAAGTTACAATATTTCAACACTCCCCCTTAACGAGAAGGGTATTCTATAACGACATCAACAACAACAATAATAGGAGAGAGATAGAGGACATCATCAACATCATCAGGGTGATACATCTATAAATCATTGGAAGCTTTTCAACATCATGTAGTCTTCATCTACAATATTTAGTCTTCAGCATCATCAGTACTTTGACCACTTTGATCAGCAACATCTTCAGCATCTTGACTCTTCAATCAGTAGCAACATCTTCAGCACTTTGACCTTTCGATCAGCAACATCTTCAACACTTTGACCTTTTGATCAACAACATCATCTTCAGCACTTTGACCTTTCGATTAGCAACATCATCTTCAACACTTTGACCTTTCGATCAACAACATCTTCTTCATGAAAACATCATGAAAACATCAACATCATCATCATCATCAAAATATCAGCATCAAAATATCATCATCGTCACATTCTGATCTTTCAATCAGAATCATCATTATCACAGCCTCTGATCTTTCGATCAGAAACATCATCAGCCGAACATCATCATACTCTAACATCAACTCATCATCATATTCTGATCTTTCGATCAGTACGTCATCATCATCATACTTTGATAATACAACATCATCATCATTAGGATCTCATCATCATCACATTCTGATCTTTTGATCAAAAACATCATCATCGTCATCGCATTCTGATATTTCGATCAGAAAAAATCATCATCATCAGTAACATCATAATCATAAGCAACTTCTGATCTTCTGATCAGAAAACATCATCATCATCATCATATTCTGATCTTTCGATCAGAGAACATCATCATCGTCAGCAACAACATCATCATCATATTCTAATATTTCAATCAGAGAACATCATCATCATCATCAACTTCTAATCTTTCGATCAGAGAAACATCATCATCATCATATTCTGATCTTTCGATCAGAGAACATCATCATCATCAGCAACAGCATCATCATCATATTCTGATCTTTCGATCAGAGAACATCATCATCATCAGCAACAGCATCATCATCATATTCTGATCTTTCAATCAGTACATCATCATCATCATAAAAACATCAACATGATCCTTCCTTTTGGAATTATGGGATTTAGATCTTTACAGAGTTACCAATGATCCTTCCTTTCAGAATTATGGGATTTAGGTCTTTACGGAGTTACTAACGATCCTTCCTTTCGTAATTACGGGATCAACACATTTGTGGAACTTAGACAATCCTTCCTATTGGAATTATGGGATCAACACATCTGTGGAACTCAGACAATCCTTCCTATTGGAATTATGGGATCAATTCAATGATCCTTCCTTTTGGAATTACGGGATTTAGGTCTTTACAGAGTTACTAACGATCCTTCCTTTTGGAATTACGGGATCAACACAGATATGGAACTCAAACAATCCTTCCTATTGGAATTACAAGATCAACACATCTGTGGAACTCACACAATCCTTCCTATTGGAATTACGGGATCAATTCAATGATCCTTCCTTTCAGAATTATGGGATTTAGGTCTTTACGGAGTTACTGATGATCCTTCCTTTCGGAATTACGGGATCAACACATATGTGGAACTCAGACAATCCTTCCTCTAGGAATTACGGGATCAACACACGTTCTTGAGTACCAAAGTCACCAGATCCATTCTAAACCGAAGTTCAACGATGATACAATCCTACCACATTCACGGGGACCGAGATATTCAAATACATTTTGAACCAAGGTTCAGGGATGATGAAATCCTACCACATTCACGGGGGGCGATACCTCCGGATACATTTTGAACCGAAGTTCAAGGATGATACGAAGACTGAAGTCACCGGATCTATTTTGGACAGATGTCCCGGGATGATACAATCCCTCTTCATTCTCGAGGACCGAGGTCACCGAATCACTTTTGGACAGATGTCCTGGGATGATACAATCCCTCTTCATTCTCAAGGACCGATGTCTCCAGATCACTTTAGGGCAAGTGCCCATGGATGATACAATCCCACTGCAACATCACTACTCCCCCTTTCAAGGAAGGCTTTTTCGAACAACACCAAGCTTGTCTCGAAAGTGTTTGAACTTTACCCGAGACAGAGGCTTCATCAGTACATCATCATTCAAACCATCATCATCTACATCTTCAGTATGTGAATACTGAACTATCACCATATGTATCTCCAGTATGTGAATACTGAAAGCATCATCATCTATATCTTCAGTATAGAAATACAGAATCATCATCATCTGCATCTACAGTATGTAAATACTGAAACATCATCTATATCTTTAGTATGGGAATACTGAAACATAATCATCTACATCTTATCTCGTATGTAGAAATACCGATTTTTTATGTGTTACAATCGGAACAGAGGGTTCTTTGTCATCACAAATCTGGTTATCACATAGAATCATTGTAGTATCCATCTTCAATTCAAAGAGACCTGATATCAGCTTCCAAAGCCATATGACTTCACAACTTAGTAGAGCAATCTGCTATGTTTTTTTCTTCAGCCGTGCTACGAGAAACATTAGACTGTTTCTTGCTAAACCATGAACTCATAGCAGACCCCAAACAAAACCATCTACCTAATGTGCTTTTCCTATCTGAGATACTTCCAGCCCAATTTGCATCTGTGTAGCCATACAATCTATACTCATGGCTACCATCATAGTATAGACCAAAGTCTATAGTCCCTTTCAGATATCTCATCACATGTTTTGCGGTTACTAGGTGAACCCATCTTGGTTGAACAAGATATTGACTTAAGGTGTTCACAGCAAAACAAATGTCTGGTCTAGAATTTGTTCAGTACATTAATGACCCAATGATCTATTTGTAATGAGTCACATCCACTAACTCTGATGAGTCATCAGCTAACAGCATTAGGTTGGAGTCCATGGGTGTGGCCATGGATTTGCATTCCAACATATTGAATCTCTTCAATACCTCTACCACATACTTTCCTTGGTTGAGAAAGATTTCTCCTGAACTTTGTCATATTTCTAGACCTAGGAAATAGTGCATTAACCCAAGGTATTTCATCTCAAATTCTTCTACTAGTTTCTTCTTGCTTTCCATGATCTATTTCTCCTTCCCTGTCAAGAATAAGTCATCTGCATATAATAACAAGATGACAGGTTCATCTTCTACAACCTTGAGATAAAGGTTAGGATCAACTTTACTCTTGGTAAAGCCCATAATTGACAGGAAACTATCTATCCTTCCATACCAAGCTCTGGGAGCTTGCTTCATGCCATAGAGGGCCTTCTTCAACTTACATATATGAGTCCCTCTGTCTTCAACTTCAAATCCTTTCAATGTAAAACTCTTCCCCAATCATACCATTAAGGAAGGATTTTCTTTACTTCATCATGGAAGCAACTACCATCATAGTTCTGAAGGAAGTGTATTTTGTTTCCTGGAGTAAGTGTCTCTTCAGAATTAATTCCCTCTTTCTTATAGAAACGTCTAGCCACAAGTCTTTTCTTACTTCTATCAGAGACATATTTTATCTTGCAAATCCATTTGTAAGATACCACATTCTTGCTTTCTAGTTTGACTACTATATCCCAAACATCATTCTAGTATTCTTTTATCATATCATCTTCCATGAGTTCATCTTGTCAGATCATCAACATATCCTAGTCTTCTGCATTCAACTTTGAAGGTTGGAACCCAAAAGTCTCGATCCATTAGGAAGCTGTCCATCATGTCATACCGTGTCGAACTTAGATATCTTCTGTAGTCACTCCCCCTGAAGTGGAGTATTATAATCTTCCTTCTTCATTCTGTACAGGTGGTTCTATGCTTGATATATACTGGTCAATAGAGTATGTCATGTCATAGTCTATTCTTTCTGAGGCAAACCATGAACCTTGCTTTGTACACTTGTTCTTGTATATCCATATGGAGGATACTACATACTTTCCTTTATGTCTCGAAATCATATCGTATACATCATTCCCCAT
>LPNX010932931.1:373576-519638 GCA_001517045.1 Pseudotsuga menziesii
GCCGCGACTTTCGTCGCTGTATCCACGCCTAACTGTCTCTATAGCGACGGAACCCTTTTTACAACAGTCAAGGCGTCGATACAGCGACGTCCAAGAGTTTAAGCGCGGTTATGTTTGATTTTTTCTTTAAGCGCGGTTCTGTTTGATTTCACAAACCACAATATTCACATTTGACAGAGGTTATGTTTGTTTTTTTTGTGAATTTTGTACGCTGGGAATGAGCATGTGAACGATTTGATTTGAGAAATATATCTTTCAGGGTATTCAGATCCGATTCAGGACCTCAAATAACCAGCCATGGATGATCTTTCGAGCCCGAAACAGCGTCTCTCATGGAGGAAAATCAATACATCAGAGATGAAAACACATGATAAGGAACGAGATTTGTGGATTTCAATAAGTGGGAAGGTTTATGATGTTAGTAAGTGGTTAGACAAGAATCCTGGAGGGGATCTGCCTCTTTTGAATCTGGCAGGCCAGGATGTGACGGATGCATTCGTTGCCTATCATCCGGGCTCCGCGTGGAAGTATTTAGATCAGTTTATGATTGGCATTCATGAAGATTACGAGGTTTCTAAGGTTTCTAAGGATTATCGTAAGCTTCCGGGGGAGTTGAAGAAGGCTGGGCTCTTCAAGGGGCCTCTGTTAGTTTATTTTTTGATAGGTTTATGGATGATGGCAATGCTGGCTTTGTGTGTAGTGGGTGTGTTGTTTTATGAAGGGTTTTGGCTTCATGCTGGCTGTGGGGTTTTGTTGGGGGCGGTGTGGATTCAGAGTGGATGGATTGGGCATGATTCAGCTCACTGTGGGCTTGTGGGTCATAAGAAAATCGATAGGATTATTCAGTTGGTGGCTGGAAATTGCATGTCTGGGATTAGTATTGGATGGTGGAAGAGAAATCATAATGCCCATCATATTTCATGCAATATTCTGGACTTTGATCCGGATTTTCAGTATGTGCCCTTGTTTGCAGTATCTTCCAGGTATTTTTCTTCTTTGTATTCTAAGTTTTACGAGAGGAAAATGAATTTTGGAGGTCTTGCTAGATTTTTTGTGAGTTACCAGGATTGGAGCTTTTATCCTGTCATGGCCGTTGCGAGGGTTAACTTGTTTGGGTAGTTGATTGCTCTTCTTTTGTCTAAGAAAAGAGTTCCAAGCAAGGGTATGGAGCTTGCATGCATTGTCGTGTTCTAGATTTGGTTTCCATTTTTGGTTTCCTGCTTGCCCACTTGGGCTGAGAGGACAGGGTTTGTTTTGTCCAGCTTTGCTGTGACCGGGATCCAACATGTTCAGTTCTGCTTGAATCATTTCTCTGGTCATGTCTACATCAGCAAACCTTGTAGTAATACATGGTTCCAGTCTCAGGCAAGTGGGACTGTTGACATCTCATGTTCTCCATGGATGGATTGGTTTCATGGAGGTTTGCTAATCCCTAGGGCCAATTCCATGTACCATATGTAAAACAGATAAGAATTTTCACTTGTAGTGCAGAAATTGATGCTTTCTTCTGCCCTAAAGACAATCAATTTTTGGGCTGATATCTTCAAAAAGGTAAATTTGTTGCAGCCTATTTGTCTGGGGAAAAATATGCTTCTCTTTTGTCAATATTTTTGCATATTATGTTTTATTTCTAAGCATTTTGTTTGAATGTGGGAACTGTGTTGTTAGATTTCCCTGTAATTGTCAATATAAAGAAAGAGTATGAACATCCTGGGTTTTTGAATTTTTTTTTGCAGCTTGAGAAAAACATTCGGCTCATTGCGCTAACAGCAGGTTGGACTAAACATGTAGATGATTGGTCCCCTCAAGTTTCTGCTGCTCATACAGGCACAAGTGTTGCTGTCACAACTGCAAAACAGGGAGGTAATGGAAAGAGACTTCAGAAAAAAAGTACCCTCATAGCAATGACTGCTCCAATTGATGACGGAGTTTTTAGGAATTTTTATTGGTGTAAAGGTGGAAGGCTCTCCACCTAGGTACTTCAATTACCATATGCAATAGCAAAGCGAGCTGGACGCCAAGGTGTGTGCTTCTCTGTACATTGACTAATACATTCTATTTGGCATTAATAATATTATCTTATCTCACTAAGAGTCTAATGTTGCAACAATTTCTGTCAATCCAGGTGGAACAAGGAAAATATCTGGAATTCTTTATGTAGAAGGCTGTGATTTCCCTAGAAGAAGTAGGCAGTATACTTGGCGGGAAGCTATTGAAAGGGCTAGGAGTGTGTCACAGCTTGCAGTTCAGGTCTGTCTGTTTTTTGGTGTTATTTAGTTGCTTTCAAGAAATATGAAATGTACATGCAAACTGCTTAAACCATTTAAGATCTGAAATTAGTTTTTTTTTACATGCTGGACACGTTTGCAGGTTAGGTATCTTCATGCTTATATTAAATGGAAGGATCTTGTATATCCATAAGATTGTCATGATGGTAAGGCTGTGGACAAAGAGGGCATTTCTTTCAGGAATGCCACCGTTTGTGGGAAAATATATGAAGGTGGTGAGGCTAAGTATTTGTTGGACTTTGGAAACCAGAAAGACATTCCGATCTGTGCTGTCAAACATGGTAGAAAAATTGAAGAGATTGAAGGCAGTGGAAACAAATACTGGTTGGGAGAATTTCATGTTCCTCTGTATGTATTGAAGGCCTTTGAAGATGGACTTCTCCGGGATTGTCCAAAGAAGGTTTCTAAGAAAGTTTGGAAAGGTCCGAATAGGCCGATGAAAGGAATTGGAATTAAGGATATATATTCATTCCTTTTATGTAAGGAAGAGATGAATGGAAAGTGTTCATGTGCCCAGTGTGGGAAGGAGGTATTGGTCAGGTATATTCTCTTCTTCTGGTGATATTTCTTTTCTTCAAAGACCATGTCTAGACTCTATGCATATAAATATACAATATGTAATGTTATTTAACTTCTGTTGAGTCATTGGAGAACAACCATAAGATTTGAGAATCAGGAAATTTACATTCTTGGTATTTTTATCCTACCTTTTGTCAACATTGTTGTCTGGATGTAGAAATAACTGATTCCATGTAGCCAAGAATGCTTTTTGATACTACGTGGATACTTTATGCATTTTTATTTTTTACTTGATTGTAAATTTGTATCTATATCCTTTTTTATCTGTGCCAATTAGAAGAGAGTTTAAATGTCCTATGTAATCAATAATTATTTTATACATTCATTTGAAACTTACCTTTGACTGTTAGCATCAATAGGTTATTATTGAAAGTATTAGGGGAAAAGAGAGAATATTTCCATTGTGAGGAAAATGGAAATGAAAGTTTCAGTTCAAGTGGAGAGATTAAAAGGAGTCATTTTGTATTGGCCTTAGTAAATTTCTGAACTTTTGCGAAACCAGTTATGTTCTGTTTATGTTTTTTCCCCTTGTGTTAACACCTGGAGAGCACTGTGGATGTTTCCCCAGAGCCCCATCAGTAAGGCCACTCTACGGAGGACATTACCAGAGAGGTTATTGGGTTGTACAGGCATTCCTAGATAAGATGATGATAGTGACTGATTCTCCTCTCTTATGGCTTATGTTACTGATATTTGTGTTTGTAACTTTGTACAAGATAACTGGTTGTATTTGATATTTAGTACCTTCATTTTTGTTCTCTTAGCTTCTTATTTTATTTTGCATTTCTAGGAGATGACTTTTGCACTCCCCTTATTGCCATTTTGATACGTTGTATAGTAAAAACAGCCCCTTGGACCTGTTTTGGTTATCAATGGACAATAAGATGATTTCATTTCAGTTGAGTTTGACTGTTCTAAAAGGGAAGATTTTGTTTTCTTTCTTTTCATGTAGCACTTTCATTGATTCTAACATGTTCTGTTTGAATGATTTTCAGGAAATCTGTTAAATGCAATTTTTGTGAAGGTAAGAACGATTATTTAACTTTTTTAAATGCAAAAGTATTCTGAAGTCTCTCTCTTTTTTATTTGTTGTTTAAGCAATTTTATATCCCATCTTTCTCTTGATTAGCCACAATCAAATATTAGTTTGGGCCTTATTTTATCAATCATTTTTATTCGAGTTTTAGCCATAGGTAAAAGTTAAAACCAGAAAATGTTACATAGAAAGTTTGAGGGTACATTTGTAGATTTCTATTAAAATGTCATTGACCTCCATGGCATGTGAAACTATACCTAGACACAGCCTTTGCAGTTTAAGACAGGTATTCTTTAACATTCATGCCATCTAAGATGATATTGCATGATCTGTAAAATTTCAAATACACGTGGATGGTGAGTGACTTCACACATTTGCGTTGTGATGTAAATGTGTTCAAAATCTGAAGTTCATCTAAAAAGATTTCCAGGCATTTGGAAAGCTCGCTTGTCCATTAATTCCAGAGTGTTTTGGTGGTTCATCCTCTATGAATGGTTTCCACTCCTTTGAAGATATTCACTATGTATCTTCCATGAAAATTTTCCAAGAAGTCAACATAGTGCAACTGAATCATTTAGTTTTGACTTACACTGTCAAATTTCTTGTATAAAAATGCAACAATTTCAAGGCTAGAATTTCTCTCACTACCTTAATAAAATCATCCAATGTTGTAGGATGGTTGATCCTTTGTTTTGTCATTCTAGTGGCATAAATTTTCCAACACACATAGGCTTTCCATATATGCTTTAAACTTCCAAATTGTATTACTTTCTAGATCAGAATAGTTGCCATCATTTGAGACAAATCGAATCTTTAACTTTGACCCTGGTTTGCAGGGTAAACAGGTATAGTTGGAAATTTCCTTTTCCAAAAGTGTTCTAATTGATGTCTTTAGTTTCAAACCATGTGAAAACAGTGCCATATACCTCTACTATTTTTATCACTAGGATGAGTGTGATCCTACATTACTATTTTTTAAAAACATTTGCTTCAGTGGCATTCCCTCTAAACATATTTGAAGTGTTTATCATTGTTAACATCCTCTCTTGCTGTATACACCTACCATTCCTATTCTTTTCCAGCATGTTAAATTTAAAGAAACAAATTTTCTAGCATCATTTCTGAAATGTGGAATGAATATCATTTCGTGTCACTTGTGATGAATAAAATAACTTTATTGCAATTATTTGTTCCCCTGGCGTGATAGGAAGAAAAATTATCGGAGTTCTATGAAGTTTGCAAAGGTCTTGACCTTAGACGTGGATTTAAATTTCCTACTCTTGAACAGGTACAGATAATTTCATATTGAGTGCAACTTTTTAGTGTAGTGGCGTGTTGCTGGACATTACAGATGTGCATGGTTCTATGTTATACTTACATTTTGTTCTTGTGAATCAAATTACTGGATGAACAGCCACCAGCATCATTCATTTCTGCAATGGAAGAGTATGTTAAAGATTCCCCAAGATCATCATCAGCCCATAGAGAGTTGGTATGAACATCTATCCTAAGAGAGTATATAGTTTTTTGAGGACACCCAAATTACGTTTTGTTTGTTATTTCCAAAGTTCCATTTAACTTTCTAATAATTATTTCTGTTCTAAAAAAATATTAATTAATATTTGTTGTTTCTTGAACAGAAAACTGAGTTTGTTCCAAAGGTTTTAGCTCTGGAGTACAAGAAAAAATCAGAGCCCCAGGATGATGTACTGCCACCACCTCCTCCACCTCCCGAACCAGTCAAGGAAAGTCTTGCACCTGTACAATCTGTGCCAACTGTGACAACTGATCTTTTGGTAAAGATTCGTATTATTGCTCTCATTATATTGGAAAATTGTATACATGGTACAGGAATACAACATTGACTGTAGGATTTGACTTGGAAAGATGTTGATTCTTGTGGTTTCTGTCAAATGTGAATATTGTGGTTTGTGAAATAATTGGAAGCTCTAAGAAGTGCTTAACCAACTGTGAAATGACCTTTTTGAATGCTTGTCTGATGGCAGGGATTTGATGACATTAGTCCTGATCCTTCCTCACTAGAAGAAAAGAATGCTATGGCCCTTTCTATTGTTCCTACTACAGGTAATATGTTTATCATTGGTGCATATTGACCACACAGATTATTGCTATTTAGTATTTATAGTTGTCTTTGTTGACATTTTTCATTCTGTATTAAATTGCAGATAATTCTTCCAATGGAACCTCAAACAGTGCTCGAGATATTCCAAATGGAGCCACTGGTTGGGAACTAGCTCTTGTCACCACTTCAAGATCTAATTCTAGTGTGCAAGCGGAAAGTAAACTGGTAATACCAGCTTTCTATATAGATCAACCTGACATATAGTATTTGGCTGTATTCTGCATTTGATTGTACGAGTTATCAATTCATTTTGGCTTTTTATTGGTTGCAGGCTGGCAGCCTTGATAAGCTTACATTAGATATCTTATATGAATATGCAATGACAAGGCAGGTATCTAGCTACCATACAGGTCAAGTGGCACCAAATCCCTTTGAGGCTTCTCCAATGATGCAACCAAGACATGACCCTTTTTATGCTTCTCAAAAGATTGCTCCACCATAGCTGTACAGATGGCTTCTATGGCTTAGCAACAACAAGATTTTATGGCACAACAACAGATGATGGGGCTGCAAGTTCCTTCCAACCCTTTTGGCAATCCGTATACAGCAGCATATCCTTATGCTGCAGGGACTCCTTATCAGGCTCAATCTGGCCATTTCCTAGATTATATCCATAACACATATTTTGAGGTTGATTAAGGTCTAGAATGTGCCTAGAAATGCTTGGAATGGACTTGTCACCTAATCTAATTGATTCATGTTGAAAACTTACAAATATAGGAACCAAAATTAACTCAAAGCATGCTTAGAAGTGTTGAAAAATATTTCCAAATATGGGACTGATTTCTAGCTAGAAATATGGATCTGCTTGATTCAATACCTTCACCATATGTTGTCTTCTTTCCTGAATGAGAGCTTGTGTACATGGATGAATTATTCCATAGTAATTGCATGAATCTACGAACCCAGTGCAGAAACTAGAAAACCCAAGACAAACTTCAAACCCTCCAGATGGTTTTCATCGGCGGACAACTTGACCACCATATCAATTGCCCTCTTGATAATAGGATTTATTGTGGACTCACCATTTGCCAACTAAACTACAAAATTGAAGTATTCTTTCGCAGTAGGAACATCAAATGACAGGAATTCCTTCTTTAGACCCACAAGCAATAGCTGAATCTCTTACTGAATTAGAGACTCCTGTTGGCAAATTACCTACAACTGATTGAGCAGTATATCCTAGCAGCATTTTTTCCAGCCCTGAAGCCAAAGTAGATGAATCCCTGGATGAACATGTGATGGGAAACCATGCAACGAGGAGCTCAGAAAAAGTTTGTTTAGGTTCCCTGTGTTTTCTTTGCTCACAATTCCTCTAAACTTTGTCAGAGTTCCAAGTACAGACAGCCATGCCAACTGGAGGGTTGAAATCTTGTCATTTAATGCCCATGCAGGAGGGCTGTCTGTCCAACTGTGGTGACTCTTTCTCCTCTCCCTTGTGACTTGGCTAGTTTGTTTCCTAGGCATTCTCTCACTCTGTTGTGACATTTGATATCTAGCAGAGGTAGTTGGGGATGTAGTAGGAGGTTCTCTGTTCATGGTGCATGGTGCATGGTGCCCCTCCATATTGATATAGGAGTTGGTGCAGGTGAATCAAATCCAACTCTATCTTTTGCACTTGCACTGTAATATGCACTGTAATATGCAGAGTGTATGCTTATTTTCTGCTGCAGTGTATTTCTATTCTAGATATTAGTTGATTCTTTTTTAATTTATATTTTATCTGAACTTTCATTTTCACTGAATAGTGCCAGTGAAGAAGGAACCACTGGACTTGAGGCAAGGCCGAAGAAGGACCAATAGATTCCTTTTCTCCAGGAAATTTCTCTTAAAAGGATCTAGTTTCGGTATTGGAGGGCCTGAGTCCCCAGGGAAAGCCCAAGTATCAAGTGATTTGAAACTTGAAGGTTGGATTTGAGAAACAAGTTCTGTCTCTTTGAGCATCTCAGTATTTGTGCTGAAATTATATAGATTTCCTTTAGTTTTTTGGCACTGAATGTACCACCGTAACTTGCAATTTTAGTTGTGAGACTTATTTGTACAAAATCGCATGTCTTACAGGAAAATGGAAGCATGTTAAGAAAGGATTTCAGCTGCGGGAAAAGTCACTGCATTTTAGTGCTCCACTCAGAGATGGGTGAGCATGTTGAAAAAGTGCACTTCAGTATATTGAAAAATCCAATTCACACTTTTTAATGCTTGTTAGGTTTGTTAAATGCTTATGATTTTCTTGCAGATTTGTTAGCAGTTCTTTTGGATGGTGGTGGGGTGCTTTCCATGAGGTACAATCTATGCAAGCTATTGAGCAAATATGCTACAGCCTACAATGTGTTTGAGCTACAGATTTTTTGAAATGAAAATAAGGTAACTAAGTGTAAATATGCCTAAATGTTGTGTGGGAAATGACACTTTAGCTCCTCTTTTTGGTCAATAATATGCCTTAAATATTGTGTGGGAAATGGAATTTAGCTCCTTTTTTTGGTTAGTAATTGGATTTTCCCCGTTTCTACTGAACATTTCTGTAGGTGCAAGGTCTCCCTTTCAATCTTTAACTGGCTTTTACCTGATTATTCTATTAAACGTTTCTGCAGCTGTATGGGATGAATGAGACGAGTGGTTTAATCATAAAGAGTGAAGGAAACGACATCGAGCATTACGGTTCAGCAGGCACACTAGTCCCCAACGTGGAGGCTATGGTAGTTGATATTGTAACGGGGAATCCCTTGCCTCCCAATGCAAGAGGCGAATTATGCTTCCGAGGCCCTATGATTATGAAAGGTAAAAACACATTATGATGTGCTCACTGTATATCATTTATAGGATGATATGAATTTTCTTAGCATCCTTTTATGAGCAGAAAACAACATCAATCATCAGGTTATGAATTTTCCACTGTAGATGGTGTTGTTCTTATATATGTATATGTAATAGTCAAGTTCATCTTCTATAAATTTCATTTCATCAGGTTTCTTCTGAATCTTCTGTCCTTCATTTTCATAGGCGCTAATAACCAACATCAATGGAGCCTAACTCTTAGATTCCCCATCTTTGAGCCACTTCATTTCCTGAATGTTTATTATGGCATGAAAAATATTTCCAGGTAGCACCAGTAGAATTGGAAGCGCTTATGCTCTGCAATCCAGAGATTGAAGACTCTGCAGTAATACCGTGAGACTTCTTAGCTTTCCATTTCACTTTTTGTCAAGAGAGCAAAATTTGATTCAGTGAATAGAAAAACTAGAATAAATTGACACAAAAGAGAATATAAATCATTATTTTTTGTATTGACAATGGTGAGCGGATGTGTTGGCAGATACCCAGATGAAGAAGCAGGTGAAGTTCCGATGGCATTTATAGCGAAGAAACCTACCAGCAACCTATCAGCGAATAATAATGTAGTTTATATTTGAAATTTTTTTAATACAAAGAATCTTTCTTGGTCATGCCTACTTTCACAGTATGTCCAGGAGCAGTTTCTGAGCGTGCCCTGGCCATTTCCTACCTTCAAAATGCTCCCAATTTCCCTCTAGAGTTCCTGTATCATATTCATGGGTAAATTATCAAATTCTTAATGCTAGCCCTTAAGTGAGACTAGAATGCTTGTGGGATCATCTGAAAAAAATTGGATATCTCTGAAATTATCTGGGACAAACTATCATGATTTTCGGTCTTTCTTTTCTTTGTTTCCAAGTGTGCCCTGGTCATTTTCTGCATTCAAAACACTCCAAATCCCCCACCTGGGTTTGTTGAATCATGTTTATAGGTATTTATTGGTAAATGTTCATATTCTTATTGGTAGCCCTGAATTGCCCTTTAGAATGAACCTTTGTTTCTGGTCTAATTCCTGCAATGTTAAATCTTGTGACTACTATTATTACAAAGGAAATGCATGCATAGTTTTTGGAAAGGGGAAATTGCTATGTTGTGTTTATTAAGACATGTAAAATTTGAGCATAATATTTATTCAGGTTCTTATGGATTGAATTCTTTATGGCGCAGTTTGGTCGTCTCTTGAGAGGGCAATGGAACCAGTTGAGGACAGGGACTCTGGTGCTCCGTTGTGGAAGCATTATGTGGAGCTTTCGTCTAAACTGTTATTTTTCTTCTCCAATAACATAGTTGAGCATAAAATTAATGACATGGAAGTAGAGAGTATTCGAGATCCTGTGCATGTAGGAACTTTCTTCAGAAACAGAAATGATGCAGAGATGCAGTCCTGTGTTTTTTATTGTTTAATCAAATGTATCATGAAGGCAATGTTAGAACTTAATGTGAAATATACAGTAAAGAGTCTACCTATGCAAGCATTTGGCAATTCGTCAAGAGAACCAGGTATTCTGTCCACTGTGCTGTTGCTCATACTCAATAGTAAAAACCCCTTGTTTCGAGAAATTGCATCTTATAATGCAATGAAATGATCTACATAGGCGAGCAGGGCCAAGATGTAATCTGTAGCCCTAATCTTCAGTGGGCCAATGTCACTTCTACAAGGACAAACTCTTAACCTAACAGAACTATAATTGAATGTGGATCTCTCCTGCCCTATTTCTTGTTTTTCCTGCCACATGGAATTGGTCTTATGGCATTTGTAATTTTTTTTTTAAACAGTTATATTCGTGGATACAGCGACGGTAATTTTAAAAACAATTTCACAGCCGTGGATACAGCAACGCCTTGCCGTGGATACAGCAACGCCTTGGCGTGGATACATCGACGCCCTTGCGTGGATACAGAGACGGACAGGTGTGGGTACAAAGATGGCCAGGCGTGGATATAGAGATGGCCAGGCGTTGATACAGAGACGGCCAGGCATGGATATAACGACGGCTTAGACATCTAACAAAATATAGAACATTGTCGCTCTTGCGACGCAAATTAGGGGTCGTCTCTATTGCGACGAAATTGTTTCCACGGGAAAAAAAACACTTAGACGTGGCAACATCCATGCTTTTCCATGGATATTGCCACGTTTTTCCGTGGCAAAATTGATCACTTGTACTAGTGGCTTATGCCTCATTGCTTATGATGTTGCTTTGATGTTTTATTTTGTATATTGGGAATAAGACCCCACTGCACATGAGAATGATTATTTGTTTGATATATTGAGTGTAATCCAATTTTATATGTTTTATGTATATGATTTCATGTGTTGGGCATGGACCCTGAAGCACATAATTGATGATATTTTTGTGGTGAGTGCATTCTCTGAAGCACATGAGTATTTGATGTTTTGTGTTGAGCGAGAAGCTTTGGATCATGAGTATTTGATGTTTATGTTGAGCGAGAAGCTCTAGAGCACATGAGTATTTGATGTTTGTGTTGAGAGAGAGGCTCTGGAGCACATGAATATTTTAATGTTGTGTTGAGCGAGAGGCTCTGGAGCACATGAGTTATGAAACCTTTGTGTTGAGAAGAAAGATCTGAAGCACATAAAAAGATAAGAATTGGAAGTGTTGGGCATAAGCCCTGGAGCATTCCAAGTTGATGTTGAGCATAAGCTCTGGAACATTGGATCATTGGCCATTGTATCCCTAGGTGTATAAATACATCCTAGCATTAGTGTTGAGAAATGAGTTCTAGAATTGCACTAAGTTTGTAACTCCCTATTTTTTAGTGTTGAGTATGGGCTTTGGATAAACGCTAGGAGTTACTAAAAAAATAATGTGTTGAGTAAAAACGAATCTGATAAAACATTGATCGCATCTTACTTATTTTTAAGTGATTAAATGAAATTTTGAATTTTTGTATCTTATCAACTACTGAAGAACTACCATGTTAAACGAGGTAATCCAACATGAAAAGAGGTTTGGATTTGTCTAGCCTAGTTGACCTAACCCCTACCTGAAGGCCTTAATAAATAAGTGACTATAAGCTAAAAATAAAAGTGTCATCTCATTAGGGATCATGCTATATGATACCTAAAGTAAAAATGTTAACAATGATATATATAAATATATAGTTTATATATAATATGTATAAAAGAGTAAGCATAAGTAATAATACTAGTAACTATGAATAATAATGAAAGGTTCTATATATTATTATTATCACTAATATCAATTAAATATTAGATACCTAAAAGAGTCAAAGTAGGAACTAGTCAAAAGTTCCTAAGTTAAACTTAAATAAATATTAAATTTACCTAAATCAAGTAAGAAGGGTTATTTCAAGAAAACAAATGATTCTTGATTTAATTGCCCCTTTTCTTAAAAGTCTTTCTATAAAGACCCAAGCCAAGGAGAGGCTAGGGGATATTTTGATTATTCCATCATTCTACTTGATTATTCTCAAGAGAGTTCTTAGAGAGCATTTTTCCCAAGAGGAAAAGAAAATTGATACAAAACTTGTTATCCCAGATACAAAAGCCTTACCGTAGGAGCTCTAATCTACTTGAATGTTGGAACCAGCTCGGGGGGATCCATATTGAAACTAGGAACGCTTCGGGTCACGGTTGGGTGGAACGTGATAGTTCCCAAGTTATTCGGTTATCCAAACAGAGGTCAAAACTATCTATGTCCTTGTTAATGTTGTGTGTTTGAGTGTGCAAGGTTTCATCCATTAAAACAACTTCAACTTGCAGGTATGAGTTTTCTTGATCTTCCTTATATTTTATATAGGTTTTCTTAGTAAATGAAGGGATTAAATTCTTAAAGGATAAATAGTATCTGTATGTTGTAACTAGGTTATTTTGCTTCCATAAACTTAAAATCATCTAAGCTTATTTTAGCTTACATGTTCATGTAAATGCTAGATATAAATATTTTGTTATAGAAGCATTCTGTTTTCTTAAACATGGTGGCCTATTTAGGAGAATATAGATTAGATTTATTACTAATTAAATTGTCCTTTATGCTTTTATCAGTTTTCAAAACTGTAGGAAATTATATGGTTTTTATTATTTTTGCATTACTCTTCCATCTTTACTATTTATTTAAATTTTAGTCTTCTCTCATGTTGTAAGTTATAGACTCTATGAAGAACATCAACTAAGGTCAGATTATATTAATATTAACTGATAAAACTAGCAACCAAATAACAAATTAAAATCCAACTCTACATCTTTCCCTGTTGGCAGATTTCATATTTCCAACATGCTTATTATTTCAACCATCGAAACTATTATATATAACTATAATGATAAACATTTTTCTGAAATAAGAAATTAAATATCATTTCCATACTAAAAATTAAACATAACTAACATAGTTAAACCCTAAAACTACAATAAACATAACGAATATAATTCTTAAATAAACCCCATATAATATTTTCATTATAAAAATATCTGCATAACATTCCAGCCATCGAGACCTGTTAAGGTCCTAGCCGTAGGCCTAACTATCATTACAGATATCGCTACTATTTCCTAACCAAACCAACAATCAATTTTATACATAATACAAACCAAAATATTAAACAACTTATTCATCTAAAGGAGACAGGATCGAATCCTATTCGCATCTTTGCCAAAACAAAAACACACATGCTATATTGAAACACCAATCCATGCGATTGACAACCCATGATCGAATCCTATAGGCTCACATTATTTACAAAACAAAAACTATATCAAACAGATAACTAGGAATCGAATCCTGTAGGGATCGATTTTAAAACCAATGTTGTAAAATCATAAAGGGTTTGTATTACAGGTTTCCCATCAAAGATTACACATTAACCAAAATCTTAGACCAATATAAATTACGCTAACAAAACTAAATACACAGAGTAACATCCATCAAACTATTCACAGGATGTGTATTTGCATGAGGGTTGAATCACACCTACCAAAGCTCGACTGTAAACCCCAGCCCTACTCTGTCATAGCTTTACATTGTATAAAACAATTGACTGAACTTGTTTTGTTTTCTTACCAAGGCCAAGCCAGGCTCATGGCTGAGAGGTGAAATCCCTCCATAATAAACATTAAAGACAAAAACCCAAACCATTTCAAATGTCAAAAAGAATTTATTAAACCCTACTGTCAGTGTTTTTACAGCCACAACATAAACAAATATGCAACAGTATGCCAAATTATTAGCCATAGCCATAATTAAACCCCAGCCATGATAAATAAACCATACATTACTCATTTACAAACATTTACAAGTAAAATGCACATAGTCACGATTCTATAGGGTGCCATTGCAAGCAATGGCACTACCACAGATTAACACACCATTTAAAACCAAAACACAAAGCTCAAACCAAAACATAGAGCTCTCCATTAATCTATAAAACCATATGTTTAAGATACAAAACCAAAAACAATTACAGAGGTGAGTCTTTGTCTCGACATACATGGCTCAAAGTCTCCACACTTAAACTGTCACCAAAATAGTATTTACAAATGCAACCCTAGATTCCCATTATCGCAAAGGGCCCATACAGTTGAACCCATAACCAAACATTCACAACATTAACCCTTTCAACACATAGCTCAAAGCTCTAATACTCATTAGACACAGAGGTTAACAGGCCTATGCTATTGCAGGCCTCACCCGTGGAAGGGTAGCATAGACAGTCTTGATAGCCACCAACGAGCCATGAATGGAATCCACCCTATCACCTGCAAATCGAAATGAAGAACCGTTAGAATTATGTTAATCCTCAACCTGAAGCAAACACACGAAACCACAATGCAAAACCAGAATGAGAGCATACCTATTTCAGCATAGAGTGAGTCTATTACTCCATGCATTATTAAAAACTCGAGAGCCAAACCATGTAGACAACCAACAACAGTGCCAAATTAAACCCAATGACAACCAAACCAAAGCTTAGGGATCATTTTCTCCATTCCCCAAGGAGCCATAAATGTGCCACCCTGTCTCCCACCATTGATGTGATTTTACCCACATTCATATAGTCCAAACCCCAACGTTTGCGATTTTGCACCAAGCCCCCATCAAAACCCTCGTCGGCGTAGTTAAGCCATAGTTTCATGGCATATGTAATATGCCATGAAGAGTTTGTCACACAAACCATAGTATTTTCAAAACTTAACATAATGTTTTCCAACTCTTGTGACTTAAGCCTATAACCCTAGGCTTTACACTTTGTTATTTACATGTTATAAATTAAATAATAAAGCGATAAAATTATCATAGTCTCAATCCACAGTAATAATTTCAACCATAAAGATTCAGTTCTTATACCCCAACTCTGCGTAAACAATGGAAGTAGGAATAGTTAGTCCAGGACTTTAGTCCTTTTAACTTCAGTATGCATAGGATGTTACCCTAAGAGTTATTTCAATGTCATGGATCGCGAGGAGAATAGATGTAGGACCAGGATCCACCTTCTCTTCTACAACAACATTAAATCCTTCCTTCAACATTAAAATTTCATGACTTCATTGTCAGCTCACAATCCATGGTTAAGGACATCGTAAAACCTAAATTAAAATCCTATTTAACTCATTGATCTCTCATCCATCATCTCCTTTATTTTTAAAGAACCCTTGTGAATCCCTTAGGTCATATAACATAACCTTGGAATGGGGTATTAAAACATAGGTTGTGCCTTGTAAACGTTCCCATATCACATGTAGAACTTGCGGGGCATGTACGCCCATTTTATAATCTCTTCATTATAATCAATTCATTATAACCTTAACACATAATCAATACATATGTCTAGTTATTCATGGCACACGACTAGAGTAAGAAATAATTATAAAAAATAATAAATAGTTGAGAGATAAACCACAAATAATTAATAAATGAAATAAGTTTATTGTTTAGATTTATTTTATAAACTTCTTTCAAAATTCGAAAAAAACAATTATAAAAAGAATTGATAAATAAACTAGATACCTTATAATGCATAGATAAAAAGTTAATTAAAATAAACAATTATAAATAAATAAATAAATAATTGATATCTAAAAATGCATGGATAAGATAGTAATAGAAAATCAAATTAACCAAAAGAAAAAATATTAAGTACAAAACCTTCAATAAAATTTATGGGCACTCCACTCCTACAGCTAGAGAATCTTCATGATTCATTTGGGGACACTAAATTAGGTGTGTACATTCCACCTCTCTTTATTTTTTTATATTTTATACTTTTTAGTTTTTAAACCTTCCCTAAAATTTATGGGCATCTATGGTGAAACCTTTCGTAAAATTTTGGACATTATGCAATGAGACCTTCGATGAAAGTACCCTCGGTAAAAGGTGAAGTTCTAAGGTGAAAACCCTCAGCTAAGCTCTAGAGTGAAAGCCTTCAGTAAAATTTATGGCTCTGCCATGCAAAACTTTGGTATAATTTATGGGAACTCCACTCTTGCCGCTAGGCATATTCATCATTTATTTAAGGGCTCTAAATTACATGCATACTTTCCTTCCCTCTATTTTTTTTTAATTTTTAATTTTAGCTTTTTTTTCTATATACACTTTTACATCTTTACATAAATATGATTAATTCACCCTATTTTCCAAAAAATGTGAAAGGAATACCTGGCACAATTACCCTACATAACCTTTATGAATTTATGGAGTCAGTAGAGAAACATAGGGAAGAAGGAGAAGCTAAAGTTTATGAATAATATAATCCTTAGAGAAGCATAGGGAAAAAAGAGAAGCGAAACCCTTTATAGAGTTAAAAGCCATGATCATAATAAATTTACATCTTTTCAAGAAGAGATCCAAAAACAAATAGATGACAAGATTTAAAAAATGGAGAATAAGATAAAGATAATGGAGACTCGACTGCATGTAATGGATATTCAAAAAATACTCGAACAAGGAGAGGCAAATATAGTAGAAAATATTAAGTTAAAGGATAGGATTAAAGAGTTAGAGGAAAATGTTAACCCCAACCTAACCCTAAATAATATAGAAGGTAAAATAGATACCAACCCCATTAAAGAGGAAATGAGTAATCCCATAGCCTTAGACCATGAGCTAACAAAAGAGATTCAAACCTCATATTTTTTTGTTTAAAAGAGGAGGAAGAAGAGGATACATTAGCTATTGTCAAGACAGGACTTCACAATAGGTTACAAATTGAAACTATCAGTCTCATAGAAGAAAATAGGTTGGGGAAATTAATTGAAAGTAAATAAAGGCTGATACAAGTTAAGGTTAGCTCTACCGAACAAAAATACAACATACTCAGTAAGACATCAAGTTTAAAAGGCTCAAGGATATTTATAAATGAAGGCCTCATTCCAGAAGATCAAGATGATTAAGAAAGGAGGTCCAAAAGGTAAAAGAAGCTAGGAAGAAGGGAAAATGGGCATTAATCATAAACAAGAAAGTTGTTGTTGGAGATACAAACCAAAATGATAGTAATAAATTGAAATTTGACACACTTTGTATCTTCTCCTGGAACTGTCAAGGATTTTCATGGAGCAAAGGCCCTAAGTTAAGTTGGATCTCGAGTGAAATTGATATTATATTATTGGTTGAAACTTGGGAATACAAGGATTACAAGGTCCTTGATATAGACGGATATGTGTTATGGTCAATATGGAATAAACGTTCATGCCATAGAGGCATTGGGGGTATAGCTTGTTACATTAGGAAGACCATATCCTCGCGTGTTAGGAATTATAAGAAAGATCATTACAACCAATTTATTTGGATATAGATCACAAAAATTAATGATAAAAAAACCTACATAGCCATATGTTATTTTTCCCCTATTAACTCCAACTTTTATAAAAAAATCAATTTAGATCAAAATTGGCCTTATAATGGTTTAGAACATGATATTTCTAGTTTAAGGAAGAAAATATCATTTTGATGGGTGACTTCAATGCTTGAACTTCTAGTAACCAAGCTACTTTTTTATGAAACTATTCCAACCCTAATCCTCTTTTCTTAGATGAAGACCTTGATCCAGTTAACAAGTACAAAAGAAGTTATGAAGATCTAGGTGAAAATTTATTCGATTCCAAGCTGGTCGAATTTTGTAGTGCTCAATATATTATCATTCGCAGAGGTCTCACGGGATGGAAAAACTCTAGTCAGATGACTTGTATCCATGGTCTTGGAAGTAGTGTGGTAGATTATTTTATATCTGGTATCCCTCTATAGAACAAATTAATAGATTTCAACATCTTCAATGACCATGACGCTGACTCTGATCATAAACCTTTAGTTATAACTCTTAATATTGTTATGCGTGGCGATCCCAAGGAGGAAAAATATCATTGCCAAAAGCACCTGATCTTCGATAACAATAAATATGAAATTTTAATCCATGATCTAAAAAATGAATTGTTTCCTTTATCTAGTATGGAGAATATAGAAAATATCTACGATAATTTTGCTACAACCTTCTCATCATCCATTAACAATTTCTCTATTGAAGTCTCAACTAAAATGAGCAATAGTAGAACCAACCCTTGGTATGATCAAGAGTGTAAATATGAGAGAAAATAAATTAAGCAAGCTACTACAGATTCAATAAAAATGGACACCATAAATCACTACAAATCCTTAATTAAAAGAAAAAAGGAATTATTAAAGTAAAAGGAAGGAAAATCTCATACACTTCTCCAAGGTGGTTCCTAAGAAATTATGGAGGAAAATTCTAACTCGCAAAACAAAAGAAGACAATAAAATTGCTTTTAAATACTGGAATTCATATCTTAAAAAAAATTATGAATCCCTGGATATCAACGATAACCTTCAAACCCTTCTTACAACTAAAGATTTTTTCTCATTAGAAGACATAGATTTCGGGGTTAAGCGCTTGGAAAATGGAAAATCCAAAGACATTGAAGGCTACCAAGCGGAAATATTAAAAAATTGGAGGGCCTTTCCTCATCTCGCACATCCACAAACTCTTTAATGTAGTGGTCAAGAAAGGGTTTCCTACACCTTGGACCTAAAGCCTCATTATTTTTAATATAAAGAGTGGCGATAAAAATGAACCCTCTAATTATCAAACTATTATGATTATCTCTTTCTTAGCTAATTTATATGGTATTATCTTAGGAAAGAAGATCAATGAATGGCTAGAAATGGAAGGTAAGCGAGATAAAGGTCAAGCAATGAATCATTCAACCATGGAACACCTCATTACGCTTAGGATCATTGCAGAGGAATGTTGTAGTAATAAGTCTGACCTATTTTGTTGCTTTGTGAATTTTAGAAAAGCTTTTGATACAATTCCTAGAAATAACCTATGCAATAGGATAGAGGAGCTTAAGGTTCCTTTTGAGTTGAGAGCTATCATGATAAGGTTATGTGAAAAGTTCATTTCCAAGTTAAAGAATAATCAGGGGTGGACAAAGTATATAAATTGTAATATTGGAGTTAAACAAGGTTTCCCCCTCTCCCATGCCCTTTTGGCATTCACATTGATAATCTAGAAAAGTGTTTAGAAGAAGTAGATTGTGCCGGTACAATCTTAGCTGGGATAGTTATCATCCTCCTACATTATGCTGATAATATTGTTCTTGTGCCAAGGCGTCCTTCTGATCTTGATAAGAAATTAATGATTCTTAAATATTTTTGCTCTAACATGGATATGTCTGTTAACACCCACAAGACAAAACCATGATTATAAAATCTAAGAAAGACACCTATGCAAATTTTATTTATAATAGAAATCTAAAGGGAAGGGACTTATTACAACTATCTCATAATTGATATTCATCATAAGCTCAATTGAAACTCTAGCATTGAGAAAAGGATTAATGGAGGGTGAAAATATTTTTTGGTCTTGAAAATAACTGTAAATAAACCAATATGGTCATGTGGTATAAAAATAAGTTCCTCTTCGAAACTCTTGCCATCCCTATTATATTTTATGGTTGTGAAGTATGCGGGTGCAACATTTGAAGAGAATCTTGGAGGAAGATTGAGCAAATCCAGAAGCAGTTTATAACTTATAACATCAAAATTAAAAGGAATAATCCTTATCATATTCTCTTCATAGAAGTGGTTCTTTCCCCCATCGAGACAATGGCTATGACTAGGTACCTGATGTACAAGCATAAGATAAATAACATGGGAAATGAGAGACTTCCTAAAATTGATTTAAACTCAAGTCAAAACCAACTACACCTTAAACAGTGTTGGTGTAAAGATACCATGGGTTGGTTAAACCATTGGGGCATTGATGAAAAAGACATTTTGCAAAACATTGTAATGTCAAAAATATTATTACTTCTAAGCTTAAAAAGAAATCCAGGTGTGAGGAAAATTTAGCGTTTAAGAGAAAATTAAGATACTATAAGGAGATCATTAATACTAACTTGGAAGATCATAATTATCTCTCGGTAGTAACTAAATCACAGAAGAAAATTAATATAGCCAGTATTAGAACGAACTCTCATGAACTCCATAGTAAAGCAGGGCATTGGTATATTCCTAAAAATCCATGGGCAGAAAGAGTTTTCCATCTGTGTGAGTCTATGAGCATTTAGGATAAAAATAACTTTATCTTAGAGTTCCTTGCTTACACCCACATTAGATATGAGTTTCATATTATTTGATACAATACAAACCCTTATAACCTCCAAACTTGCGAAAACTATAGTGAGCTTGGAAAGCTTCTTAGCAAGATTTTTGAGCACAGGAACAAGATTTTAAAGTAAATCAAGTATTATCCTTCTTAGGTTCTGATAGACCAAAGTTGGTCTCAGTGGACGTTAATAATCCGTCATCATCATCATCATAACCATGGTAACCAAGTAAGTTAATAATTAAATCAACTGATATAGAAATTGAATTGATATGTTAGTTGACCTCTCTAGCTGGCCACATGTATCTGGGTGCGCCTTGATTCAATAGCACATGGGAATTCTTCAAAAGACATTAATTTTATATGTATCAAAACTTTCAAATAGTTAAAATTTGGAATTATTATTAATATAAATATAATTATAATTATCAATATTTTTAAATAAATATTGTATTCTTATTAAATATTTTTTTGATATAAAACATTAAAAAAATTATTTTGGGCGAACCTAAAATTATACTTTGCCTCAAATTCACATGAAAACTTATATAAACTTCACACTCACTAAATGTAGTACACTTTGTAAACAAAGCATGCATGGAAACAAAGTAAATATATGTTGAACAATGAGACCTTTTTTTAGGATAGTAAGATGGTGCAAGGCAGGGAGTTGATGCTTCCTTTCAGTTAGTGATGAAGAAACTAAGGAGTTGGGTCTCCCTTTCAATTGGTGTAAAGAAACCAGGAAGTTGGTGCTTCCTTTAAGTTGGTGCTAAAGAAACCAGGGAGTTGGAGCTTCCTTTCAGTTAGTGATGAAGAAACTAGGGAGTTGGTGCTTCTATTCCGTTGGTGATTAAGAAACCAAGGAGTTGGTGCTTCCTTTTTGTTGGTCCTAAATAAACCCAGGAGTTGGTGCTTCCTTCTAGTTAATGTTTAACAAAATAGGGAGTTGTTGATTCCTTCCTAAAGGATTTGGATAATCATTGTAATTTTTATTTATTGAAAGAATGTTCTTTCGTGGTTTTCTTCCCTTTTGGCTTTCCACATTAAAACATTGTGTCTCTTACATATTAATGTGATGATTGATTTTGTAGAAAGTTAATGTGGACAGTAAATAATAATTGAAAGTTAAATATGTCCTATATTGATTCACCACACTCGTCCCCTTCTTAATATAGTTGAATATTCCAACATGTTGTAAATGACAATTGAGGATGGAGACCAACCACGTGAGTTTTTCATCTCTTACATACTAGAGAAGAAATGAATGAAAGCTACATGTATATCCCTAGCATGATGCAACCAGTTGGACTATTTTTATAAAAACTCTGGAAGCACTTGGAAAGATGTATCGCCCAAGGGACCCATAATGGTGAAGGGCATGACTCAGTCTAGAAGGTGTTGTGTGGGGTAGGCATTGTGGATACAAGGGTATTCTAGATTATTAAGGTTTTTGTAGAGCATGTTGTAAGATTTTGGATCGACATAGAGATTAAAATTGATTGTGGGATAAGATATAGAAATATGTAGTTGCCTCCTTCACCCTGGTGGACTCATGGCCTGACTTGGAGGTGGACTATTAGCAGAAATAGTATATGTTGGATAGAGTGCATATGGTTGGGTGAAAAATTTCAATTACACATCCACTTGCTTGGATCATGATTTTAGATTAATATTTCCTCATATTGATCTGTTTGAGTCTTAAATGTTGTTAAGATTATGCTTGTGATTATTATGTTGTTAAATGCATGACTTTTATGTCTAAAGAGAGATTAATTTTGTTATGTATTTATCAATTTGATCATGCTTCTGCATACACCTTATTTGTTGTTATGAATTTACATAAGGCTTTCAGGCTTAGTTTAGAACTCATAATCATTCATACCCCTCTATGTTGTTTGCCCAATGGATGAAGATGTTACAATAAGATTGAGTTCACAACTCATAATCATTCATACCCCTTTATGTTGTTTGTCCAATGAATGAAGATGTTACAATAAGATTGAGTTCAGACCCATAAAACATTAATAAAGACAACCCAAGTAAGGTTTATATGTACTCTATGGAACCGTAGTGATAAATAATTACAAGTAATATATCGTCATAATAATTTTAAGTAAATTGTAACATAGCACTCACATTAAAAAACAAATTGAAAAAAATAATGAAACAAAAGTTATTCTAATTTCATCTTTCACATTAGAATGATTGCACAAATTCAATGTGTCATTGTCACTAAAAACAAATTGAAAAAAATAATGAAACAAAAGTTATTATAATTTCATCTTCACATTAGAATGATTGTACAAATTCAATGTGTCATTGTATGTGTAAAATATGAATGCATATTTATAATATATATGCATTATTTACTGTGACTATATCTATTATTTTAATATATTACTAATGTATTGTTAATATAATTCATTTTTTCTATCAATAGAATTCATTTTTTCTATCAAAATAAACATTAAATATATATAACTCAAATTAATTCATGTGAAATATGTCTAGAATACAATTTCAATCATCTCAACTATATCAAATTAATATGTATAACAATACCATACACACATTAATGTATGTACCCTATTAAAAATATTTATAATTTAGTAATATTGAATATAAATAAATTTAGTTTTGATAATTATGTATGTTTTACCAAATCATTTCTTTTATTTTATAAATATTAAAAAATATATTATAATATAAATAATACTTTCATATAATAACTCGTATGCTAATTAAAGCAATAAACCTATATGTAATAGAAATACTCATACATCAATATATTAATATGGAAAATACATACTATTTTCACACCCATTACTCAAAACCAACATACGTAAATTTTATTATATTCACGAATTAACTCATTAACTTATATGTATCTATTATTCTTTATAGATTATCATTTTGATTATGATAATTTTAGATTATTATTTTGATTATGATAATGTAAGGTGGTATTTAGTTTTTTTTTTTTTAATTTTGTGTTTAAAAAACTTTAAGAAAAGTATTCTTAAATCACAATAAGTTAAGGTTAAGAAAGTGGTTATTATAACAAATATTTTGATATTATCCTCTATTCTTTGTCACACACCACATACACATATATAATTCTTTAACTTTTATGAAAAAAACTATACTTTTGCTATTCCTTGGAATAAAAAGTACATAATCATCATCGTGAACTTTTTGTTCATACAAAAAATAGATAGTAACCATTGAAACCCATAGGTGTATACTTCCCCGCAATTAACAAAAATTACACATTAATCAACATCAAAACCCATATCTATCCCAAGGGACTAACACCCTAAAAAAAAATCAATATCAGACATCACAGACATATTCTTCCAATCTTATGTAGAAATTGAAGCTCTGATACCATGTGGAAACACAGGATAAAGATCTAGCTACAAGATATTTCTCACAATCATGCTCAAGAAAAATAAAGAGAGGAATAATGAGACTGAACACAAGAGAAGTGAAGAATGATTGGAGAATCTTCCACGAGTCTTCCATTGATTATTGATCAACATTAGTGTACATAAATAATACATCCTTGAGTGGTAAAATCAAGTTGCTTAGGAGAAAACTCATGCTAGCTCATAAAGTAGGCTTACTAAATATGATAAAACCCCATAGGTGACTAAAGTAGTTTCCAAATCAGTCCAAGAGCTCACGAATTGGCTAAAGCATGAGTGAGTGATGATGAGTGATTGAAAAGCTTACTAGTCATGGAATATTGAGAGGAAATCATGGAGGATGAGTTGGCCACAAAAGATAGCAGCTACCTATTTGACTAGCTTTACCTTATCCACTGAAAAGATGAAAAAAATTGTTTAAAGGAAGAAATGGCAGAAAGGCCCAATTTCTAATCTAGGTAGTCAATAAAGTTGGCAGAATCTATCCAAAATCGGTATAAAGGTGCTCATGGGGTAAATATTATCATTAATCATTTTATCATAAGTATGTAGTGGGGTTATAATATTCTAATACCCCCCTTTAAGTTTGACTTTATGGTGGGATATCTAAAAAAAATATATATTAGAAATATCAATGTATATAGGGCCCAACAACAAGGCTATGGTCACTATTTACAATTATTTTGTCTAGAAAATTGAGGAAAAAGGCAAACCACATGGGGAAAATCCTCCCTCAAGAAAGGACAAGGAACAATATGAACAATATGTCTTCATGATTACTTTTTCTTCACTTGGATGAGTTGGTTGAACTGCTTCTTGAATAATTTGCTGAATAAGTTGTGAACTCCATGATCATCCACTAGAATATCAATGTGGTATATGCAAAAAAACAAGTGGAGAGGCTCCTTGTAGCTTATCATATGATGATGAAGGAGCATTATATGAATGCTTCTTTCTACCAACATATTCTAAGCTAAAATCATAATCAATAAAGGAAAAGAGATATGTGCATACTCCTTCCCAAAGAGTAAAATACTCAATACAATCAGTTCCTTGTATAGTTGCAAAATGGTGAAATGGACCATATATCTTTTTTTTCAAACTGATGTAGCACCTTCCTAATTCTGAAATGAGGTTTAAGAGACTCTGAAATATCATAATTATTGTCATATGGAGCAGCAAATACTAGAGGTATAGTGTCTCCATGATTTTATAGAGCCATAGTAGGGAAAGGATGAGCAACTGGGTAAAATTGATGGATGAGTAAATCTGAATTGTATGTGGACTTGAAATATGAACCATATATTTTTAGATCAGATCCAAACATGTGTAACGGAAGTCCAAATATGAGTAATTTCATGGATAACAAACCAGTGAAAAATAGACAAGACTTGAAACCAACAAAAATAAGTAACACTACATAGGAATCCAATAAGGAATTAACTAGTGAACTTAGGGTTTGTATAGTCTTTTGAGTATTCAAAGAATGGGTAAATTGTATGGATGATGTCATAACATGAATATCAGCAAGCAAACTTACTTCTAAATCAGAATCATAAGCATTTGAATGGAGTGAGGAAGAGTTGGATAAAGACAAGTCAGGATCTAGTGAAAAAACACAATTATTGGGAGATGTATCTAATGGACTGATAGGTGATTTATCCAAAGAAGACACTGAGATTTATGATTATGATATATCAGAAACTAAATCTATACAATAGAATTGAGAAAAGTATTTAAATTTGGCACTTAAGGACTAATTGCTATTACCTTGGGATTGCACACTTTGATAATCTTCTAGGGATTTAGTAGGATTTTCTACTTCATTCGGTACATCAATGTTATGCTTCTCTAGCAGTTTGGACACGATGTCCATTTTCTTCTTGAAACATTTCTTCTCAGAATGAAAACCCTTGCTACAATAAGAAAAATTGGATGAGCTCCCTTTCTTCATGACTTTATTCATGGAATTTGAACCTTCATCACTAGGTTCTGAACCTTCATCTTCATCATCTAACTTTGGCTTCTTCTCTTTCATTTTTTGCTTCTATTTTGAATTTGCATTCTTACTTCAAATATAAGAGCATATTCTTTGTTTTTGGAGATTTTAAGAGTCCCCATCTGAATAATTTTTTCTTGCTCTTTTGCAAGTGAATCAAAGAATGTACTCAAAGAAGGCCCTTTTCCAATTCGAAATAACAAACCCAGTAGCATGAAAGGTTGACACAAACACTGAGTATTTAGGACCCAATTTTTGATAGAATGCAAATAATCAATTGATATTCCTTCTTCTCAATCCCACATTGTTTGAGCATCATATAATAACTGACTTGAACTTGGTGAAGAACCCTTCAATGGATTTGAAACTCCTTTGACTCATTGAGATTATCTCATTCTCCAATTGATGTTCTCTTATCTCATCTTGCACTCCAAAGAGAGACTCAAGTTTGGTCCATATTTGGTTTGGAGTGGTCAAACCATCCATATGAAAAATAAGATCAGGATAAATAGAGAGACAAAGCAACCCATAGGCTTCATCCACTCTATTATACCACTTAGCTTTCTCAACAACAGCATTTGGCTCATTTTCTAAATCCATAGAAACTCTCTAGAGACCCTTACTGCGCAATATAATGTCAATCTTGGCCTTCCATTCATGATAGTTGTAAGGAGACATGATCATATATGAAGAGGAATCCATGCTTCTTTTTTTTTGCGCTCCCTGCAATCTGAACAAAATAAACTAGAAGAATTACTTTTAAGCTCAGTCAAGCTATTCTTTCATAGAAGGACTGGATACTTGATGCGCTCCTTAAACTCTTATAGATTGAATATATTGGTAACCTAAGAGATCTGATACCATGTAGAAGTTGAAGCTCTGATACCATGTGGAAATACAAGATAAAGAGCTAGCTACAATATATTTATCACAAGCATGCTCAAGAAAAATAGAGAGAGGAATAATGAGACTAAACACAAGAGAAGTGAAGAATGATTGGGGAGTCTTCCATTGATTATTGATCAACATTAGTGTACATAAATAATACATCCTTGAGAGGTAAAATTTATTTTATTAGGAGACAAATCATGCTAGCTCATAAAGCCGGCTTACTAAATATGATAAACCCCCATAGGTGACTAAAGGAGATTCCAAATCAATACAAGATCTCACGAATTGTCTAAAGCATGAGTGAATTATGATGAGTTATGGAAGATATTTATAATCATTGAATATGGGGATAAAATCATGGAGGATGAGCTTGCCATAAACGATAGCATTTACCTAGTTGAATAGCTTTACCTTATCCATTGAAAAGTAGGAAAAAAATGTCTAAAGGAAGAAATGGAAAGAAGGTGCAGTTTATAATCATTGGGAACTCAATAAAGTTGGAATAATCTTATCCATAATCAATATAAAGGTGCTCTTGGGGTAAATGTGGAAAGTATTGACCATGTAGTGCAATTTGAGGCCAACTACCTAGTCTAGAATATAGGAAATTAACCAGAAATTATTAATTATTTTGTTTTAAGTATGTAGTGGGTTTATAATATTCTAACATCTTAGGAATCATAGATTGAATGTTCAAAACATCGAAAGAGTGTATTATATGTTCCATCCTAAAACACTATTGATGAAGGGAGATTCCTTATAAAGAGTATTTTTTCTTCACCCAGTTCACAACAATGAAAGAATATCCAAAAATATTCAGACTATCTATACCAAGAGATGAAGAAAAATTTGTAAGAAAACAAAGGGACCTAAGTTTTTTTGTAGTCACTACATCCCAAACCACAACTCATCTTCATCATGAAATAGTGATCCTCATTAGTCTTCAAAAATATACCTGCACCACACTTGTCATCTTTAGTTGCACCATCGAAGAAACATGTAGCCACAACAGAGGTTGGGAGAAGGAATATATTGCTTCTTTTCTTCACTTTTACCTGTGATGAAGAGTATTCCTTATACGTACCTATAATTCTTAGACAACTAGCAAAATATTCACCGATTTCTCCTAGAAAATAGAGTAATTTCTTATTTTCCATATATCCCAACAAACAAAAGCCGGAAGAAACCTATGTTCCATATTGTTTTTGTACCACTTCAAGAAAATTTCTTCAATAGAATCATGGCCCTTGATTGAGTGATATTTAAAGACTTACATGCATATTTCCAAAGTTGTATATTGCAAATACATGCAACAAAAACATGGAAAATAAATTGATTTTTAGACATACATGAAGTACAAAAATTTGTCCCCTCCCAACCAGTGTGTTGAAGGTTGTCCTAAGTCAATAAACAATTCTCACAAGCTAACCATGAAACCCATTTCAATTTCATCGGTATAAACCACTTCCAAAAATTTTCAAACAACCATTTAAGAACATTATAATGAAAACTCTTAACAATTAGATAATATGTCACTTTTGTCAATACCTATCTTGAAGATTGATTAACCCCCATAAAAGTTTATCCTATGTAGAATTCAATCAAATACCAACCCTATTCAAATTCCTATATAAACCAATATTGTCAACAATCAAACTTTTATATAAATTATATTATTAATCATTACCTTTTATATATAATATTATATTTACACAATACTTTTAATTTTTTATAATAATATATTACATCTTTATATATCATATTTTATAATTAAATTTCATTTAATATTCTTTAATTTAATCTAAATTTTATATCATTTATATTTTTAATTAATATTATAGTATAATAATATATTACATCTTTATATATCATATTTATAATTAAAATTGATTTAATATTTTTTATTTAAACTAAATTTTATATCAATTATATTTTTAATTAATATTATATAGTAGCACATTTATGTACAACTATTACCTAGTTTAAAACTACAATGCCCTCACTAAGATATTACCGTCACATCCATATAATGTTTTTAACTCATTATGATCCTAATCTTTTGTTTCAAACCAATTTTGATGATTTAATTTATATAAAGTTGGCCTCGCTTTGACACATCCACGTAATTATCTACAACGTCCACCGACTCCCATTATTTCGTTTACGATGTCATATTTGTAATGGTACCCCAAACTCATCCGTGACAGCTAATGCGTTGTAATGGTATTGATATTTAGCTTATATATAAAAGCCCTGATCGAAGGTTTAATTAGGGAATAAGGTTTTTTTTGTTCCTCATTAACCATGTTTTTTATACCTTACACTTAATATTTAGAATGCACAAAACCTATTCATAGTGACTATATAATACTGCAAATCCAAAGACATCCTTCAAAGTTCATGTGTGCTGGTTTAAGGATTTGTTCTTATTGAGCTTAAGAAGTGTCAATGGCATATTAAGACATTTCCTTTCATTATTTGATAATAGTGAAGGCTTCATGACCCATTCATGGTTTGTAAATTTTTTTATTGGTCTTCATATCCAGTTGAAATGACAAACACCCGCTAGAAAGGCATGGTTTCATGTTTCTTTTCATGATGCTTGATTCTAAGGATCGTTTTATGGGGACTGAGTGCCTTTCTCTCACCTCTTGACATTGCTTAGGCCTCAACAACCTTTATTGCTTATAAATATATAGATTCATTATGCCCTATCCATCTAATAGGGAAAATATATCATGCATGGCTCTCATGTGGTGGTGTGGGGATGCTTGTATACTGCTTCAACCTGAGAAACTACCTTTAGAGTTTGAAATTATTATTTCCCTCCCCCATCCATGCTCAAGGGAATGAGGTTGTCTTTACACTACCATGACCATGGTCATGGCCACGAGATCCATCTACGGTGCACAGTGGGTGCACAGAAGATCTTAGTGGAATCCATATGAAACTCTTATGAAAAAATCCCTCTAGCAAGGGTTCACATCATGGTTTCTAGGAGTTGTTCATGACAAATTATCCTTAACAAGGCTCAATTAGGGCATAAGGACCTTATTACCGAATTTGATCATGTTTAGGCCCTAAGACCAATTTCTAGTGCACAAATCATATTCATGGTTCCCATATCCACTTGGATGCTTAGAAAAAAATCCTACAAAGGACTCGAGTGTTGGCTAGAGGAATCACTCAAGGATATTTATCTCAAGAATATTCAACTATCCCAAGGCACTTGTTTTCCTTCCTTTACCATGATTAAGGCCCCATGACCCATCCTTAATGCACAAAACCTCCTATTGGAATCCATATCCAATTCTAGTGTGCAGGACCCCTAGAGAGTGTTCATGTTGTGGTCTGCAAGTGTTGTTCATGCTAATCAAGCCTAATAAACTACATTTGAGGCCTGAGGTCCAATTTTTTTACTCCCCTAATCATGGGGCTTGAGTTGAAGAAGGTTAATTTAGGACTTACATGACTTATTTCCCCCGTTAACCATGTTTCAACCTCCAAACCCATTTCCACTACACAGAACCTACTCATAGCACTGATATCTTATTATGTTGCAAAATAATCGCAACAACAAACTTGAGAACTATTCCTTATGTGAGATGAAGACACATTCTTGTTTAGGTCTTGTGTTGTGGTTTAATCATAAGACTTATATCCCTCTAGTATTTCAAAGATACATCATAGGGACCCATGTGGTGGTTCAAAGAGGCATTCATGGTTATATATCCTAAGGAGATTTAGGGGTTGTGGGTGTTTTTCATGGCACTTGAGCTTAACAGGTTTCATTTAAGGAACAAGGTTATTGTTGTCCTCCCTTCACAATATTCTTGGTTCATAACTGCTCTAGAGCCATAGTTCCCATACCCAACTTAGAGGTGAATGATACCCTACAGAGGTCATATGTGTTGGTTCAAGGACTCGTCCATTATGTTTAAGCCTCAAAACATAGGTTTCAAGTTGAAGTAGCTTATTACCAACCCTTGACTATGGCCAAAGACTGAAAACCCACCCTTGATGCCTAAGGCATCGTAATGCCACACATATTCAAATTAAATGCCCTAAGACTCCTAGATGAGGACATATGTCATGTTTTCTAGATGTTGTTCATGATGCTTGAGTTAAAAGAGGTTCAATTAAGGATTAAGGAGCTTGTTTCCCCCCTTAAACATGTTTAGGCCTTGACATCCATTTTTCGTGCACAAAACCTAATGATGGTGCATGTACCTCACTTGAAATCTTGCAAAGAACTACTACAAATGAACTCATGTGTTGGTTGAAGGAATTGTTCAAATATCTTGAGAATTAGAATATTAAAAAATATCTCAAGACACTTATTTTCCTTCCTGATTTATGCACAAGCCCCCCTGACCCATCCTTGATGCAAAATTCCTTCAAACAATGTCCTTACTCAACTTTGATGCAAAAGATCCCCTAGAGAGCGCTTGTGTTGTTGTTTGAAATTGTTGTTCCAAGTGATTGATCTTGAGAAGCTACATTTAGGTCCTAAGTAACAATGATCTCCTCCCTTTACCATGGTGCTCTATATCAAGAAGTTTCAATTAGCATTTAAGCCCCTTGATTTATCCCTAACCATGTTTAAGCCTAAAGACAAATTTATACTGCACAAAACATAGTCATCCTGCTTGTGTTTTGCTCATATGCTAATAAATATCAACATTGGCCCTAAGAATCATTATTGGTTTAGGCCCTAAACATATTCCTTTTTATGGCCTATGTTATCGTGCAACCATGGAATACATATACCTTTAGTAGGATAAAGATACACTGTAAGGGTCTCGTGTTGTGGTATAAGCATGCATTTATGACATTATATAGCGTGAAGCTTTTTGTGTTGTAGATTTTACTTCTAAAACTTTAGATCAAAAATATTCATTTAGGGAACAAGGACCTTGTTGTCCTCCCCTGACCTTAGATAGTGTTCTAGACTTATTCTTGGTTCACAACTAACCTAGTCATGGAAAACATATCTTAGATGGAGGTGAGTGATATCCTACGAAGGTCAAATGTGTTGGTTCAAGGACTTATCCATGGTGCTTCAGCTTGAGAACAATGTCTTGTCATTGGATGCTCTTATTTCCATCGCCCAACTATGGTAAAAAACACAAGACCCATCTAGGATTCCCAAGGCGTCATCACAATTCCCATATTAAACTCGGATGCTAAATACTACATGGAGAGTGCTCGTGTCATGCTTTTTAGCTTTCTTACATGGTATATGACCTCAAAAAAACTCAACTATGACTTAATGTTAGTATTGCCCCTTAAGTACCATGCTTATGCCTCGACAACAATTTCCAATGCACAAAACTTGCACATGCAACATGTAATAAACTTGGTGCTCTACAAAAAAAAAACCTTATAGAGGATTCATGTGTTTGTTCAAGGACTCATTCAAAGTTTCTAAGCTCCACAAGATTCAATAATATCATAAGGAACATGTTTTCCTTCCTCGACCATGGTTAAGTCCTCGAACATGTTCCTTCCTCGTCCATGGTTAAGGCCTTATAAGCCATTCTTGGGGTCAAAACCTCATACTAGCATCCATATAAAAATATCATGTAGAAGTGACCATAGAGAAGGCCTTTGTTGTGGTTTGTACTTATGGTTCATTATAACAAAGATAAAGAAGACACGCTTAGCGCTGAGAGCTAAGTGTTTCCTAAACATTCAATTATGGATTCAAACCTGTGTCCCCCTCAAGACCAAGGTGTTTCTACATAAAAGAATGTACACACTTTTAAGACTACCCGCACACGTTATGAAACATATGAACTTTTTTCTAACGTAGTATATCGAAAGAAAAATAGGAAATATGTGGAGGTTCAACAAAGTAGAAGATATTTAACAATTACCTTGATGTCTTCTAGAAACACTTATCCCATGCATAACACCGAAAGTCATGAAATAAATTGGAAGTCAAAATTTCAACTCCAAATCCACGTACTAAGAATGGTAGATGATAAAGAAAGGTAGCTGATACAGTATGACAAATATGTGAATGATGGTCACCTCTTCTGTGGGACCATGGATTATTAGAAAAAACCAAAATTATTTATAAAAAAATTGTTGAAAGGGTATTATTTATTTAACTAATGGCGACATCGCGTGCTAGAAAATTAATAGACTACCCCCACACGAGAAAATACTACTGACTATAGAAACACTTATCCCATGCATATGACCGAAAGTCATGAAATAAATTGGAAGTCAAAATTTCAACTCCAAATTCACGTACTAAGAATGGTAGATGATAAAGAAAGGTATCTGATACAGTATGACAAATATGTGAATGATGGTCACCTCTTCTATGGGACCATGAATTATTAGAAAAAACCAAAATTATTTATAAAAAATTATTTAACTAATGGCGACATCGTGTCGTAGAAAATTAGAAGACTACCACCACACGAGAAAACCTAAAATTGTGGGCAATATGGTTCTGACCCTACATCACTGGAATTATAATATTTTATCCGGGTCCCATGTAAATGCGGGCTGTTTTAAATAGCAGCCGCTTCTTCCTTTCCAAACATACAACGGGAGTAAGCGGACATGGGTTTTCATAATTTGCGTCTCCCTCTTCCTGTGCCTCTGCCTGCAACATTAACACTAGCTGGTGGGGGGGCTGCCACAGCAGCTCTTCTTTGTATATTTTTCTCTTTGGTTTTGATATGGTTATTGCAAAAGAGAAGGATTAGTACCAGATTGCCACCAGGACCCTATCCATGGCCTATCATCGGAAATCTCCACCAACTGAGACTCCCTGCTCACCGTTCTCTTAAAGGCTTTGCTGACAAATATGGTCCCATTTTGTTTCTCCGCTTGGGCTCTGTCCCTACAGTCGTCGTTTCTTCTTCCGAGATGGCCAAACAGGTTCTCAAAACTCATGATTTTATCTTTGCCAACCGACCACTAACGGCCGCTGGGAGATTAATCTTTTACAATTGGAACGATGTGATCTTCGCGTCGTATGGTGATCACTGGAGGCAAATGAGAAAAATATGCACGTTAGAGCTGCTCACTGCCAAGAGAATCGAGTCCTTCAAGCACGTCAGAGATGAAGAGGTCTCTGCCAAGATCTGTTCAATTTTGGAGGAGAGTGAGGGCGGAAGAATGAGAGTTAATGTGAGCAAGGCCATCTCTACTCTCGTCTCCAATATAGTCTGGAGAATCCTCGCAAAGAGGAAATTTTCTGACGATTATTTGGGTGGCGATTTCAAAGGATTTAAGGAACTGTTGGACGAGCTGACCGCTACAGTGGGAGCATTCAACATTGGAGATTTCATTCCTTATTTGGATTGGTATGACCTTCAGGGTATCAATCGGCGGATGAAAAAAATCCATACAACATTCAATAAATTTGCTGAGAAAATAATAGACGACCATCTTAATGTTAATCATCTTATGTCGGTGGCCTCGAATGGCGTGAAGAAAGGAGACGCACAGCCCGATGTTCAAGACTTCGTCGATGTGCTGCTCCACATGGCTAAGACCGACACGAATATCACACGGGAAACCATCAAGGCTCTTGTTCTTGTATGTGATCGCCAGGCCCTCTGGCATTCTATATTATTTATTACCTTATTCTATACGTCAATTATCACTTTGCATGCATTAATGGATTTGTATATGTACAGGACATGTTCGCGGCTGGGTTGGACACGACATCAACTACGTTAGAATGGGTAATGAGTGAGCTGTTCAGACATCCCCATGCAATGAAGTGTTTGCAAGAAGAAATCGAATCGGTCGTTGGCCAACATCGTAAAGTAGAGGAGCCGGATCTTGTAGCCATGAAATATCTCCACTGTGTGGTGAAAGAGTCTCTTAGATTATACCCAGCAGTGCCGCTTGCGATTCCTCATGAATCTTTAGAGGTTGCGACAGTAGGAGGATACTACATACCTAAGAAAACAACGATAATGGTAAATCTGTGGGCTATAGGAAGGGATCCCAATGTGTGGGGGGTAGGTGCCTCCGACTACAAGCCGGAGAGATTCATGGAAGACGAACATATCAATTTAACAGGTCAATCAGACTTCAGTATGATACCTTTCAGCGCAGGAAGGAGAGGATGCCCAGGGGCTTCCTTGGCTATTGCTACGATAGAGCTTGCAGTGGCTCGGTTGTTGCAGACTTTTGATTGGAGAGTTGAAGGTGATCCGTCCCAGCTGGATATGAAAGAAGCGTGTGGAGTGACGATTTCAAGGCAAGTTCCGCTCTATGCTTATCCAAGCTTGAGAGTCACATTTCCAGTGTAAAACTTATAGGAGAAGTCACCGTAGTCAGATGCACCGTGTCTCTCTATTTGCACAGTGCCTTTCTGTTTGCAATGGCACCGTGTTTCTCTATTCGCAGTGGCTTGGCTTTTTATTATATAGCATATACTTAACTTTGTTTCAGTTTTTATTGGCTATAATTAGCTGCAACATAGTAAATGAATACTGTTATAAGCTTATTACTTGCATATTACTGGCATGTTGAAAGAGTCGACTCTGTATCAGTCAAGATCTTGTCAGTCAGTCTGACAAGAGGGAAGAGTCCACGATTTCGCAATGTAATCAAGTGGAATTTATTTGTGAAGCTAAGTTGTTAGGTAGACAATTAGAGTTTTTAATGAAGAGTGAGCCTATCCACGTAAAAACAATTTTCAGGTTGCCTATAAATAGAAGAAGCAAATTGTAAGTCAAGTTAGACATGAATTCACGAGAGAACTCACCCTACGAGAGAACTCCAGGGTGAGAAAGAGAAGTTGAAGCTCAAGCTTCTCTGTAAGTGATTCAGTAAAAGGATTAGTCGGTGAGCCGACAAGTTTGGACCTACAAGTTTGTAATACCTTTGTTATTTCCGCATAGTTATATATATGAAATAGTTTATGGTTGAATGCATCCTTTGTTATTTCCGCATAGTTATATATATGAAATAGTTTATGATTGAATGCATGTTTATTTGGCCGCACATTATTTCCAGATTTATTTGTGTAAATGTTGTTTACATTTACCAGTTAAATGAAAGATCAAAGAACCCATAAATTTCTCACAGCTTGAAAGTTCATTTTGGTGATTCTCATGAATCTACCATTTTGGTGATTCCCTTGAGTATGGATGGCTGAGTATTTTACTCATTTGGAGGTCAGAGGTTGACTTTGTTCCCCTCTTTGAGTTTGATAATTGTGCCTTTAGCTGAGCACTTCCATGGATACACTATATGTGGGCTCTTTATGTATTCCCTATAGACTTCTTTGAGGTTTGGAAGGAGCAAAGTTGGATTTATGTTTTCTTATTTTGGATTTCATAGTTTAGCACTTGTTATATGCCTCTGTTTTGAGATTCTATGCTCTGTATTTGATACTGATCCTATCGTGTTGTAATAGTTACCTTTGATTCTTAATGAATACAAAAGAACAACTATTTTTCTTCTAGGAAAAATATCTTAAACATGCTTACAAGGGCTCTAAACAAATGTTATTATAAGTTTAAATTGAGTTTGTCTAAATTTATTTGGAAAAATTATAAATAATATAAGTTAGAAATTATTAAATGTAATCAAATAAAATCGCAGTGTCATAATCACTTGGTTCAGAATTAAAAGAATGTAAGTTAAAATTTATTAATACATTTAAAATTGAAATCATAATATTATAAGAAACACAACTTATTCAAAATTTTAGCGAACTTTTAAAATAATAAAAGGTTTTTATAGTCAATTGACTTATTGTTAAATGCAATAGAATGTCCCCCTATTAACTATATTAATGGATCTAATAGTAGATTAACTAGTAACCATTATACATAACCTCCTTGAATTAGCTACTGTATGTAACCTATCACTTAATCATCCAAGAGATCTATATCACCTATCACTTTATGGTTGCACCTCACATAAGTACCCAAAAACATCAAGGTTGCTCCGAGCATCAAGGAAAGTGGTTTAGAGACTTGCATGGAGCAAATAACTTAGATGTATGTGCAAATGGAATTTCACCATAAAGTTTACTAAATTAAAAGAACAAGTAGCACATATGCCAAGCATGCACTAAAGAACAAGCAATAGGTATGCAAATCATGCACTAAAGAACAAGCAATAGGTATGCAAATCATGCATTGTTCATGTCAACTCAACTCAATTATCATAAGGACTTTCTTGGGAACGTGTGTGGGGAGAGGCAGAGAGAGAGAGGTGGCGATAGTCAACTTGAGTTACTGCGCAGTAAGAAATTCTATTTTCTTTAATTTTGGACTTACGACACACTACCTTTGGGAAACCCCACCTTTTTCTTGGATGGGTTAACTTTGACCAAAATACCTGAGACACGATTTTACTATGATGGGGTTTTACTGCGATACAACTTGAATTTGACTTTTTGTCGACACACCTTTTACGAAATTTTATCTTGACACACTTTTATCTCGACAGACACCCACTTGGATTCAACGGGCTTTTACCATGACACACTTTTAGCTACAATCAACTCCCACTTCAACAAGATCGTGTTTAATGAAACTTTATAGAAGGATATATCTTTTTCTATTAACTTATAATATGAAAAACAATTTTCACCACTTCATAACTTGGGATAAACCTTGACACAACTTTAGTGTGACGAGCTCACAATATCATATAACCAAAATATTAAATAAGACTTATGTCAAGCACTCTGCGTTTAAAACTTAAACTTTATACAGTGAAATATTTGTGGATTCTTTATGTCTTTCACAAATGTCTAAACAACATTCACATGTAAGTAATTCTTGGAGAAAATGAGCGCCATAAATAAGACATGCATTTAACCATAAAATATGGGTTTATATATTATCGTCACATAACAAAAGAACTACGACTGCGTTTACATACTTGGAATTTTACTTGAATGTTTCATCGTTTACAGAGCTTGGGATCTCAACACATTCCGAAACACATGAGCTTGAGCTCTCGAAGCCTTCTCAGATTTTTTCTTCTTCTCGTTTCTCTATTACTATGTTCTTCTTCATATTACTCTGATCCTCTATCTCTAGAACTCACTGATTTTTCATTCTTATTCTTCTACATATACAAAGACTAAATTTTGCTTCTCTTGGCTACCAACTAACATTAAAAGACGAAATTAATTTCTACCTAAAATATTGACATTAGAATTACAATTCGGCTGCTTAAATATGGTGAGACATGAACTCAATAACCTAACATACTGACTAACTAAAAATGTACTTCTATGGGATTTGACTGAGTCGGATGAGATGTGATGCAAATATGCTTGTAATTAATATTTCCAACACTCCCCCTTAATTATGAGAAGATGGGGATCATTAAACAAAACTTTACAAAATAGTTCAAAGATGAAACTTGTTATATGTGCATGGAAAAATTCACTAAGCGGAGCTTATCACTCCTAAGTAACTTTGCAGATATTGGAATGTATCCCTTGCCAATGGTTTTGTAAATATTTCAGCTATATGATCTTCAAACCTACAACATTCTAAACAAATATCTTTGTTGCTCACCAATTCTCTTATGAAATGATATCTTTTGTTGATGTGATTGGTTCTCTTGTGGAATACATGATTCTTCGACAATGAAATGGTTGAATTGTTGTTGCAGTAAATGGTTGTTGGTTCTTGTTGGTTCTGCGACAAGTCTCTTAACATTCTTTGCATCCAAACATATTGACATCCAACGCTTGTAGCTGCGACATACTTTGCTTCTATTGAAGACAGAGTTACATTGGATTGTTTCTTCAAAGCCCATGACACAAGACCCGTACCAAAATAAAATGTGTACCGATATGTGTTTTTCCTATCATCTATGTTTCCTCCATTCTCATTGTCAGTGTATCCAATGAGTTTGAAATTTTATGATGTTGAATACATAATTCTAAGGTCCTTTATGCCACTTATATACCTCGGAATTCTCTTCCCTGCTTTCCAATGGGATTCTTTTGGTGATTCCATAAATCTTGAGATCAAACTTACTCCATACATGATGTCATTCATTGTTGCAGTTAAATACATAAGGCTACCATCTATCCTTTTAAATAGCGTAGGATCTACAATTGATCCATCGTCATCCTTCCTCAATTTTAAACCTGGTGTTATTGGTGTTGGGGATGCCTTGTAATTAGACACATTGAATCTTTTTAAAAATGAACTTGCATAATTGGACTATGATATAAATATACCATTTTTATTGATAAACTTCATTTCCCAGAGAAAAATTCATAATCCCCAAATCACTCATTTCAAATCTACTTTCCATGATTGTTCTAAAATCCTTTATGCCAAAATCACTAGTAAATATTAAATCATCTACATATAGGAAGACAATTAACATGTCACCTGCTCATTAACTTTGGTGTACAACGTTGGTTCACTTTCACTTCTCTACAATCCATTTTGGGCGAGATAAGAATCAATGTGACTTCATAGACTTATGGTTGTTCCACATACACTTCTTCCTCTAGATAGCCATTCAAAAATGTCGATTTAACATCCATTTCATAAACATGCCATTTGCTTTGAGCAGAAATGGCCAAAACTGTTCTGACTGTGTCCAAGCATGCGATAGGTGCAAAATTTTCATTGAAGTCTATACCGGGTTGTTTTATGAACCCTCTTGCGACCATTCTTTCCTTGTGCTTCTGCACATTCCCATCAACATATTGCTTGGTCTTGTAAATCCATTTGACATTAATTACATCTGTATACTTTGGTACATTTACTAACTTCCATGTTATATTCTTTTCAATGCATTCTATTTCTTAATCCATGGCTTGTGCCCATACTTATTCTTCAACAAATTCCTCAAATGTTAGAGGATCATCTATTTGAGAAAATAATAAAAAAACAGAGAATCAATTTGGTGAAACAACTTCATATATCTCATGAAAACTTCTTGTCTTTATTGGATTTGTTAATGTCAACCTCCTTGATCTACTTGATGGAGTTTCTTGACCTCTTGATGTGCTTGTCGACGTAGCTTGAGCTCTGAATTGTGTCGAAGTTTTTCGCTAAAACATGTTGCGGTGTCCTGGGAGTCGATAGTGTCGCAACATTTTTGCTTAGATGTGGTGTTTGAACCACTTCCTCTATCATATTATCATGCTCGACAGTCGACACAATCCTGACATTCTTCTCGACAGTTCCATCCCACGATTCAATCTCAACAATTTGAACATCGTGACTAATGATTACTTTCCTTTCAATACAGCCATATAACTTATATGATTTTGTGTCTTTAGAGCTACTGAAAAAATGCATTTATGTCCCTTATTGTCTAGTTTCTTTCTCAACACATATGGAACACGAGCATATGTGACAAAGCCATAAAATTTTAAATGAGAAAATCTATGATTCATACCTTTCCATGCTTCTTGAGGGACTTTGTTCTTAATGCTCTTTGTCGAAAATTGGTTCATAATATACGCAACATTTGTGACTGCTTCAACTCAGTATTCATTTGACAAATGATTGGTTGCCATCATGTTGCACGCCATATCCATAATGGTTCTATTCTTTCTCGTTGTGACATCGTTCTTCTGAGGTGTATACCACGTAGTGAATTGCTTGTGTATTGCATGGATATTTCAAAAATTTAGGAAGTCATTTGAAACATATTCACTATCTCTGTCCGTCCTTAAGATTTTGATTCTATATCCACTTTTCTTCTCCACGAGTTCCTTGAACTGCTGCAAACATCCAAATGCGTCAAATTTATGTTTTAGAAAATATACCAATGTTTTTCTTGTGAATTCATCAATAAAAGTAAGAAAATAATTGCAACCGCCTATGGATGGTGTCTTCATTGTGACACAAATATCAGAGTGCACAATCTCAAGTGGTGTGTGTGCTCCATATGACTTTCCAACTAGAAAATTATCTCTATGTTTCTTTCCAAAAATGTAGCCTTCACAAAATCTCTTTGGTTTGTCAATCAATGGTAATCCTTTCACCATATTCTTTGTGTGCAGTAGCTTCAACCCACCAAAATTCAGATGTCCAAATCTGAAATGCCACAACCATGACTCATCCTGAACCTATGATTGGAATGCTACTTGAATTTCAATGGTTTCCTTTTCTTCCTTGTTGCAGTGCTTGGCTGCTTCATTGTATTGTGCCTTGAATGCAACTCCTGAATTTTCCTTTCCTTTTATGTATGGAATTATTCTCAAAGGAAACAAGCGATTGCTTGTCATTGGTAATTTTGTCATCAGTTGGTTACTTGGATGCAATTCTTTAATCACACAATGATTGTCTTCCATGTAGACTCTATAACCTTTTTGTATTAGTTGTCCAATTCTCATCAAATTGTATTTCAGAACTTCGACATAATAAACATGACACATAGTCTTTTGCTCCTCGTGATTGGTTAGAATTCTAACAATACATTTTCCCAAAATAGTGACTTGGATATTATTTCTAAGTGTGACATCGTTTGAACTGATTTATCTAGACTCAAAAATAAATTTAAATGACCAGTCATATGATTGCTACAACCTGAATCTGAATACCATATGTCACATGGACTTTCTTTGACAGCACTGCATTCAATTGGGTATGAACATGCCAAAAACATTGTTCTTGTTGAAGTGTTGGTGTTGCTCGATTGGTTTTGATCTTGCTTTCCTTGGTCATACTGATTCTTCCTTCATTCATATGCAAAATGTCCAAATTTATTGTAATAATGGCATTCTATTTTTTATTTATCAAACTTATGATCACAACTTGGCTGATTGAGGTTCTGATTTTGTCTTCTACCAACGAATTTTGTAAGGCTATTGATGTTCCCTCCTCTCAAAAATCATCTTCATCTACCTCTAGAATTATATCTCCCCCTACCTCTTCCACGACTAATGGATTATTGTGCTGCAAATGCACCTTCTAATGATGTATTTGATATACTAGAATATGTTCATGATTGATGAGTGAGGCTTGTAACTCATCAATGGTAAGTTGGTCCAAAGGTCTTTGTTTTTTTCCAAGGTCATGACCAAGGATTCAAGTTTTGGAGGAAGACTTCTAAGAAAATTTTCAACAATCATTTTGTCTTCTATATTTTCTCAATGATATTTTAGTTGATTTATGAGACCAATGAATCTAGTGTAAAATAATTCCACTCACACTATATCTTTCATTGACAAAGATTCAAAATCTCTTCTAAGAACTTGTAGTTTGGAAGTCTTTACCTTGACCAATCCTTGATAGGATGTTTCCAATTTACCCCATGCCTCCTTAGTTGTATTTCTTGTTACTACTCTTGGGAGTATGCTTTCATGCATGGATTAATGTATGTAGAACAAATCTTTTACATATTTATTCCTATGTTCCCTCAAGCAATCCTTCTCAGCTTGTGTGATATTATTATATGCCGCCTGATCTACTCGTTATGTATAGCCATTTTGGACTGTCTCCCAAACATATTGACGTATGAAAAAATCCTTCATTGTTAGAGACCAATATTTATAATTCTTTCCCCAAAAAATTGGAGTTTGTAAACTTGACATTTGTGTACCAGAAGTGGAAGCCATTTTTTAATTTTTATTTTCCTTAGAAAATTAACTTTTCCATTTTAAGACAAGGTTTCTTTCTTAAACTTGCTATGATACCTGATATTGAGAGCGTGTGTGGAGAGAGGGGGAGAGAGAGAGAGGATATGGCAACCAACTTGAGTTATTGCAAAGTAAGAAATTTTATTTTCTTTACTTTTGGAGCTGTAACACACTACCTTTGGGAACCCCACTTTTTTCTTTGATGAGTTAACTTTGACCAAGATATCTATGACGGGATTTTACTGCGACATGGTTTTATTTCGATGAAATTTTACTGCGACATAATTTTACTGTGACGAACCTTTACTATGAGAGGACTCAACTTTCAATTTTTGTTGACACACCTTTTACGTACTTTTATCCCAACACACTTTTACCTCGACAGACACCTAGTTGACTTTGACATGCTTTTACCGTGGCACACTTTTAGCTGCGCCAAACTCCCACTTTGATAAGACCACATTTAAAAAAACTTTATAATAGGATATGTCTTTGTCTATTAACTTTTAATATGAAAAATGCTTTTCACCACTCCGTAACTTGGGATAAAACTCGATACAACATTCGTGCGACAAGCTCAGAGTATCATATAGCCAAAATATTAAATAAGACTTGTGTCAAGCACTCTAAGGTTAAAACTTAAACTTTTACACGATAAAATATTTGTGGAGTCTTTATGTGTTTCACAAACATTAAATGTAAACAACATTCACACAAGTAATTCTAGGGAATATGAGCGACATAAATAAGACATGCATTCAAGCATAAACTATGGGTTTATATATTATCACCACATAGAAAAAGAACTACAGTCACGTTTACATACTTGGAAATATACTTGGATGTTTTACCTTTTATAGAGCTTGGGCTCTCAACACATGAGCTTGAGCTCTTGAAATCTTCTCAGAGTTTTTCTTCTTCTCCTTTCTTTCTTACTCTATTCTTCTCCAGATTACTCTTCTCCTATGTCTGTCTCTCAGTCTCTTGAAATATCTAATTTTTTTCTTCTTCTTCTTCTACATATACAAAGAATAAATTTTGTTTCTCTTGGAAGCTACCGACTAACATTAAAGATTGTAATTATTCATAAATACAATTCGATTGCTTAAATATAGTGAGATGTGAACTCCATGACCTGACAGGCTGACTAAAAAAAAATGTACTTCTACGAGCTTTGACTGAGTTGGCTGAGATGTGATGCAAATCTTCTTGTAATTAATATTTCCAACTGACCTTCCTGTTCGAAGCAGCTTTGTAAGCTATGGTCATTATTTCCATCCCCATAATACAATACAACCATATGAAGAAAACATTTGTAGAGTATCGGTCTCTTTAATTTTCTCTAGAGAAAAACACCAGACCATGCAGCAGGACAAAGCAATTGTAGAAGATTTATCTCCTTTACCTTTTCGTGGAGCGAAATGACAAAACCTACCACATACCAAGCTCTTGCATGGAGAGAAAAGGTGTGGATTGTTGTCATCCTATAATTTTTCTCTCTATGTTTTTATATTTGCAGTGCCATGCTAATGATGATGAGTTCTTCAAAACCAACATTTGCAACACCATGCTAATGATTAGAGTGCATGAGAGTGCTTGTTCCTCGTTGAGACTTTATGCATGTAGTGTGATTTTTAATTACTAAATGCTATGATATATATGAATTGATCTCATCTTATAGCGATATCAAATCCTTCATAAATATTTTTTAAAAGATGGTTAATCTGTCTCACAATATGGTATGGAGATGCTAGAGCTAACTGTCATTTCTCTTCAGAGTCTTTGGGTGCTCATAATAATAAGAAGGTTCAACTATTAAGCCATATATAATTCAATACATATATGACATTGGAACCCTTGAGCTAACCACATAGGTCTGTGATCTGTCATTTCAATAAACCATTATATTAAGAAATAGAGAAGCCATGGTTATCGAAATTCTTGGAGGAATGGCCAAAATAGGTGAACCAAAAGCACTAGAATCCTTGAGGCCTCATGTCCTTTACCAAAATATTTGTAGCCCCTTCTTTATATAGCTCCTCAATCCATTCAAACAACAAAAAGGAGATGAGTTCTTGTAATAGTGAGAATGATAGAGTTGTCGTCATAAGGATTTATCGTGCCTTGACAATGACTACGCCATTTTTTGCCACATTGGGATGAATGCTCTGCTTCACCTAGCTGGAGCTTAGTTTCAAGTTCTTGTACCCTTAGTTGAATTCATTGCCTCCTATATTTAGGATATAGATTCCCTAATCAAATGCATCTTCTCTTGGAAGATAACTTCTAACACCTACCTCATAAAATAAAATAAAGGTGAAAAGTTCATAATGAGCTTTTGTTCCACAAAAAATCCATGATTGAATTTGTAATCATTCCAAAAGCATGAATTTGACTATATAAACCAATCCTTGTTACTATTATGTGAAGTATCAATGGACCTCTTAGATATTTGGGAAGAAATTCAGCCTAATGAAATCATTTGTATTGATGTCCTCGGCTAAAATCATTTTGGTTGTTGTCTCTCCAAGTTTAGGTAGGCTAGAAACCAATGCATGATATCTTGGTCAACAAGGTAGGGTTTGTCTAACCATAGAATTCCCCACTGCAACTTTCTTAGGGAAAATATAACACATGAAGAAATAGGTGGAGTATATCCAAAGTAAGGCACATCTAGGAGGGACACAATACCTAACTGAAAAATCCTACTTACCCACTACTTTGGTTGCACCTCTCATGTTCCGTCATGTCTCTTTTGATTTCTACATACTAGTCAAATGCATGTAGTGGGAAATGATCTATATTATGAAGAATATGATTAACGGGGATCTACCTTAAGAGTGGTTGTTGAATGTGGCCAGGTTCAGGGATTTCTACCATGTCATCCTCCTTGCGATATCTTCTCTTTGGATTTGATGAAGATTTCATCTAGACTGTAGTTCAACAATCTCCAAAATAGGAGGGATGTGCACTCACAACCTTTCTTGGTTCAACTGGTAGAGATGCAATACCTTGAGAATAGAAACTTAGACGCCTTGACCAAAACCTTGTTGTAGCTATCAACTTCTAACAAAATGGTAATTTTATGCTCCTTGGACCATCCTAGTCAACTCAAGACCAAATCCTTCACATTAAAACCCTCAAAACCCCTTAAAAACTTAGAATAAGAATTAATGAAAAATAAGACTTACTCATTTAGTTGTGAGTTGAAACAAGAGTCGACCTTGCAACCATTGCAAAGCTTCAATCAATTATGGCAGAGTTTAAGCCCTAGTGCAATTTTGTAAAAGTGTGGATGGTCCTTGGCCTTTGTAAAATGTAAATGCAAATATGCATGGAGAAATTGTAGATTGAAAAGAGGGAAGTTTCTCAAGACTCTGTATGCACAATGGTCAAAGTATGGTGCACCAATATGCACTTTTTTAAGGAGTTGTCTAACTAGGAGACGATTTGGATTTTCTGGTTTATTTTCAGCCGAAATCTGGTGAATTTAACTCACAAAATCTTGTATTTTCTATTGTTTGTTGGGCGATTTTAAGTGCAGAAATGAAATCACGTGACACCAAAACCCCCAAACACACACACTCTGTAAAATTTAACAATGTTTTTACACGTTTTGAAAATTCTGTGAAGATTCATTACAAGAAATGAATAAAAAACAACCAAAAATAAGGGAAAATCGTCCCCTAGTTAGACAACTCGCTTTTTTAAATCTTGACGCGCAAATCTTATCCCACCAAAGCGTTGAAACCAAAAAATTGAATCCATTTATGACAAATTTATTTTCATAAAGACATAGTACTTGTCTTCACATACGTGGCACTTAGTATAATAATACTTAGTTTCAAAATTTTAATATATTTTTAAATTCTGATAAATATGGCTCAAGCTAAATAAAATTAGTTTCATCATTATTTCTACCCACCAGAAAATGATAATATAGTATTGTAAAATTGTGATTTTTTTTTAATTTAATATATATATTTTGAAACTTTTGAAAAACTATAAATAATCTCTCTTTAACAAATGAAAAATGAAAAATTATAACACCCTTATATAATGTCTTAATTAATGTCTTGCATGCATATCCATGCAATATTTGCACCCCCTAGGTGAGAGATAAGCACCTAATTGACTAATTATGTTCAAGGAATACACCTAAATTGACTCACTATTACTTAATTTCAATAAATATTGAGTTAATGTTAGTTAATTTTAGTTAAATTGAGTTAAGTTGAGTTACTGTCAATTAATTTAAGTTAAATTAATTTAATGTTGAGTATAACTAAATTACAATTAGTTAATTTAAGTTAGTTTGAGTTTAAATGAGTTATAATTAGTTAAAATGAGTTAGTTTGAGTTTAATTGAGTTACACTCGGGTAATTTGACTCAGTGTCTAGTTACACTAGTGAAACTAGTGTAAATGTCAGTAAGTTGGATAATTGGTGTTGACTTCAATTAATTAATGTATTTTTTCTGGGTTAAAGTCACTAATATTCAGTGTTTTAAGATGTATTCAAGTTGTATTTGGTAGATGAGAGTAGTCTTGAGAGAATTTGAGTCATTCATTGTGAATTTGAGTTATCTCCAATGCATGGGATTAATTTATGGGTGATTAAGAGTCCATTAAGGGGGATTTTGAAGCTAAATTGATGAATTCGATTTAGCCATGCATGGGAAGTGTCTATGTCAGTATTTTAGAGTTAGTATTAGTGAAACATTTCCGCTAGAATCATTTAAATAAATATTTGTACCAATGTTATAGAAAACATCTCTTGTTGGTATTTTCATGACATAACTTATAATAAACTTACCATACTCAAACCCAGTATTGTAAGCATACTTCTTTAACAGACACATTACTGCCAATGCTATAACTTCATATTCTGCACATCGCAGGTAAGGATCTTCAAATCCTACTTCAACTATTCTTAATCCAAAATATGGATCTTGGCATTTTCCCCCATCGATTAACTGCTTTAAACGGTTCAAATAAGCCAAGAGTTTCGAATATCCAACTGAACTATAAGAAGCGACTGGATTATAATAATTTTTTTTCATTTTCATTTGCATTTTCATATTCCTTTAGTAGTGCACGTTGTAATTAAACATGAGATACTCCCATCTCTTGAGAAGCGAATGAAATTCATTCCACTTCTCAGCATGATGTATCCCACCTTCCAAAGGAAGAGCTGAACCGCACAACGTATTTACATATTCCTTGTAACAACTCACTATCTCATCTATATTTTTATCCCATTTTAACTTATCTTTGAAACTCAAATCCTTAGGCTCTTGAGATTTCAATTGAGTTCTAAGAGACTCACTTGGAATAGGATCATTCACCTTGTCATAGTACCAAGGGTTCATATTATTTTTAATAAATTCATTTATTATTCGAAGTGGATGACCCATGTACATAAACATTTTTGTATAAATTTTGGGAACCCCTGCTGCGAAAACAGATGTTGTAATGAAATTATCGTGTACCGTGTATACTGGTGATTTCATTTCTAAAGTCAATTGCTCCACCACTTTAATAGCTATAAATATATCCTTTTGATGAATAAAATTGATGCAGGTAGAAACTTGAGTCTTGCACTGATCCCTATCCAATGTAGGCACTTAGAGAGTAACCTGACATCTCTTCTTGCACACCCTATCATATACCCATATATAAGCTTGATTGTTACACATATAATCCTACACAGTTGTGAAGTACGATATACTATATTGCACTGGTTGATCCAAGACTGAATAAAACCAACCAATTAGGTTAGTCAACTTCATTAAATTGGCTATGTCAGGATATTTATTTCTCCAAAATTCATGGAAAAATTTAGTGATGGGATAGTAATCCTTAAAATTTAGCAAGGAACCATAGCACTCATGAATATCACTAGCCATGATTATAACCGTCTGACCATATATCAATGGCATAAAGATTCGTTTGACGAGATTTCTCATTAACAAAGATTCTATGATAACATACTTCATATTATCCAATATTGAATGCAAGAACTCATGAAGTTCATCTTTCATACAAAAATACCAATATTGGATTTCCTTTTTAGGAGACGGAAGAATATTAGTTCACCTACCCCATTCTGCGTTAAGAAAAAGGTAACTCATGATTTGATAAGCACTCGTAGACGCATCTTGAGTCATTGGAACCCTATTCAAACCACAAATTATTTCGAGATCACTAACTCTTTTGTTAGACATAACCTTTGCTAGGAAATGAAATGGATCACTAGCTTGCAGTGCTAAGTTAATTAAACTGTCATCCGATACAATAATTTCTTTACCGTTATGTATATACCAGCTATAAGATTTATTTAATGATGCAAATTTCTTATACTTAAAGGCTACTGCACATGCTAATTGAATTCTTAGAGAAATCGCCTCACGCTTGCTTACTTCTTCTTCTGGTGCTTTAGCAAATAAAATCAAACTTTTATCCAAATCATGCTCGTGAAAATGCAATACACCTGCGCGATAGATTCTACCATGGAAGTCCATGAACGCTGGCAGATAAAATTGATAACCCGCATATGAAATCGCAACAATTAATACAAACTATTCATACCTAGCTCACTCCACTTACTTAACTAATTCCGTTAACAACACATTACAACTACACACCTCCTTCACACCTTCGTCATTGAAGTAACAGAACCTCAATAGGTCAGATGCTTGTTGTAGATTCACCTTCGCTAGACTTCTATTCATAATAATACCCACCTCTTCTAAGGTCTCATGATTGTCCAAAATGAACAACAATACTTTAATGTTTATCTCAAATACTTTAGACTAAAGTGTATTCAATACATTGCACATACGCTTTGGAGAATTTAACTTGATATAGAAATTGCTATAGTCACGAGAAGTTAAGAGATGAAACCGATTATAGAGTTCTCCCGTGATTCCGCTTAAGTAACCCCCTTCAATATATCATCTAATGTTGAAGGTATATCTACCTTATATTTCCAAGGTAACGCCCCATAAACCATGGGAAGATTCAGTTTAATCAGAAGGATACTTAAGTCAAAATTTCACATAGCGTAATAATTTAAGGGTATACAACCCTTACCCTTTTTCTTAGAAACAGGTAATTCCTTTGTATATCTTGCTTCAGTTTTCAAAGTAATCAATTCTCTTTCAACCAAGAATTCTACCAATATGACCCTGATAGCATAATGACTCCTAGTAACTTTTCTTTTTTCTTTTTTATCTTGGTTTAAAGATAACTTAACATTGTCCTGACCCGATGCTTTATTCATTCCCATATTAACAGCTTGAACTCGTACAGTAGAATCAATCTGTTCAATCAAATTAGATACCTTAACGATGGATAAATCATGTAAACAGTTGAACATTGACCTTAGTACATGAATAATTATAGCCTCCAGTGTATATTGACCAAACACTTGAATATAAGTTAAATCATTTTCGTATAGTCCACACTTCTGCATTATATATTCCCTAGCAGTAATCATATCTTAACAAATTAATAGCTTGATCAAGCTTGGAACACTTTTGAACACACTCTTTTCATCAAAATTCATAGTAAGATCTTCTATTTCTTTATGTAAATAAAAAACCTCTTCTTGGCTCAAAGATTCACCATTAGATTTCATTGATTTCAAGTTCATCAACAATTTTATAACTTCATAGTGATAGAGAGTAGCATTAGACAATTTTTTATCACTAGAGATAGAATCATCAATCTTGTTGTAGAAATTATTCCAAAAATACTCAATAGTTCACTCCTTACTTGAATTATATCCACTTGAGCCATAATCATCTATACTACTACCATGTTGTATCTTTCTACCATGTTGTATCTTGCTACCAACATCAGAACCATTATCATAAGCACTGCTACTAGCACCAGAACCATTATCATAACCACCACTACAAGCATCAGAACCATTATCATAACCACCGCTACTAGCATCAGAATAAGATCATACAAACATATATGAAAAAAATGGAAGAATCTCATGGCAACTAAAATTAATACTCCTAGTCATATATGAGATTAGGTTCGATGATAACATATATTAGATTATGTTTGATGATAACAATTGCATGTTTTGAGCCATGCTTGGAAAATTAATTGTGAAATACATATTATATACTATTACATGTTGTTGTAACTATAATTCCTAGGATATCCATAGGTACAAATCCCTATTTATAGGTTTTGGCGTGCTAAGTTTTTAAAAATCCACCTATTTCCTTACCCTAGGTTTAAACCCCCTCTCTAACGGATGTAGAAAGGACCAACTTTTGGGATTTCCAGGGTGGATTTCGTAGAATCACCAAAATTAATCCCGGGGGAACACCTGACTATTAGAATTGGGGAGGAGGGACACCTAACACTTGGCTTAAAAATGGGGGGCACAGTTATTGTTGTCTAAAGAGTAACACTTTTTGGGGTGTGCTTGTAGTAGAAACTCGAATGAGTCAGTGAATAGTGGTTAGGAATCCCTAATGATTCAGTAGCCCTTCCTCAGCGGTCTAGAGTTAGACTCTTAGAGGAAATTCAAGTTGGAAAAAATGGATTTGAATTTATCTACGAAGGATTCAGTCATTGTTGTGTAGGTTAAGGAGCACATCAAAGAAAGGATCTAAGGAAAATATCAAATGTCAAGAGAGAATTTTGTTGAAACTTGCATAGTTTTTATGGTGATTCTAGCAATTGATTTGGGTGATCAATGCTTTTGTTTTCTTGATTCCATGGTAGGGATCCATATGTGGTCCATGGTTTTTTTTTTTCTCTATGAAGCGAATTCTCTAGTATTTATTCATCTTGTGGGATTAGGAGGACAATATTTATATTTGCTTTCAAATTCTCCACTAGGGTTTCGAATTGGTAATTTGAGTTGGGGGGTCAAAAGAGTTGATTCAAAAGTTCATCCAATTGGAGAGGGGGACAATCTTGTGTGGAGATATATTCCTATTTGCGCTAGGACCTGAGGGATAGGGGGACTATTGGGGCATATTTTCCATCTAGACCTGAGTCATGCATGCATGCATGCAACATTGTTGACCTCAATAGTACCTAGATATTGTAGTTGAATTCCTAGTGCCTCAATCACTGCCATTTCTTACCTCATTACCCACTATTGCTCCCTCATCCATGATTTTAGGAACTCATGAGCCTTATTCCATGATTTTATCCATCCACCATCAGTTACATTCAGTTAATTGGGCTATAATTAGTTAATTGGTCCACCATTGCTAGATTTTATGACTCTGGGCTAATAGTGAGCTCCGATGACCACTGTTAGCCAACTACACCTCCTAAATTCGCCCCTATATTATTATATATCATCAACTAACTACCTCATGTGCCATATAGGTCTAGTTACCTTCAGTTACACTCAGTAAACTGAGCACATTCAGGAGTCGGGGCTAGTTCTGAAGTCTAGTGATGGTTTCTATACTAACTTAATCCTTCCAAATGAGAGGACTCCAAATTCCTTCCTAGGCTAACAAATTTATCCTTGGGATATGTATTTATATTTTACTCTCATTATTGATTAATATATAATATGGATTTTATTCAATTGAGTTTCTTCTGATATTTATTTTGCTCAATATTTCTTCACTAGTTTTGGTGCAAATCCTTGTTGGTAATATCAATAGGATTACATCATCTAGGTACAGTACTCTCAATATTTGAATGCCCTAGTGGGGATTCAAATTGAGAAAGTGACCTTGGAGGTTAGGGGTGGAATTCTGGGAGAGAAGGTCAATCTCAAGAACCACCATTGCTTGCATTTTTGGGAGAGGGGGACAACTCCAGGAAAGGAAGCATTCAACCACTAACCTTAGTTATAAGATACCTTCTCATATATGATTCCAAAGCCTCAATTCCAGGGAATATTTCAGCAAGAAAATACACGCGAAGTAAATATTATAGGATGGGAGGAAAGTTGTCGTGTTGTCGCCAGTTGCACATTGCTAAGATAAGTTATCTGACCCTAAATTTGATATGCCTGAATATTATGATTTATAAGGAGGGATATATGTGTATAATTAATGTTCAATTTAAAGGTATATTTATCATGTAATATATCTCTTGTGGATTAGCATCTTCCCGATGAATCTGTACTTCTTTGTGCTACAATTTGCACTATAAATTTGTAATTGGAATTATAATAATTATGAAATCTGGTATATAAGTGATTTTATGGCTGATTATGACTTATATGAATTAGTTTTACACTCAATCTTTACAAATTATATATGTGAAAATAAATTATTATAAGTAGTGATGTTATTAATTCTTGCTTCTATTCCAATTAATGGGATTCTCTTCTAGTGATGTTAATAACTAGCTGTTTATTTTCCTAGTTAAGATTACCCTGACTAGTATAATGAGGAAACTTAAATCATGAACCACATATTATATCTAATTATATGAAATTATACATTGTGCTAAACATAATATCACCCCTCTTTATCTCTAAAGAGAGTCCCTACACCCTTCATTACCAAGTGGCCTAGGTTGGGAATGCAAAAATTTTAGAGTCCCCCTCAAGAATGAGCTTGGTATCGTTCCTACGAGAGGAAATTAGGAGGATTTCTATCTCTTCCAATAGAATTAGTGAATACCCATATGTTCATATCCTATTCATTGTGGAATATGCCGCCAAACTAGGTCAGGACATGTTTTCACTAAGACACACCAACAAAATTGAGTTTAAGGAAACAAAATGGGGGGTGGTTTCACCAAATTCTATGGGAGGAGATGGAAGGAGAGGTGGGAGTGTTATTTCTCTGGAGGAGGGAAAGATATAATATGAAACAATATTCTATTTCCTTAAAACATATAATATTTATGGAATCCATGTATAAATATATATAAGTGTATATTTTCATCGAAGCTAACTATAGGACCCAAAAACAAGGCTATTGTCACCCTTTTACAATTATTTTGTCCAGAAAATTGAGGAAAGAGGCCAAACCACATGGGGAAAATTTCCATCAAGAAAGGGCAAGGCACAATATGAACAACATGTCTTCATTATTTTTTTTCCTCACTTGGATGACTTGGTTGAAATGCTTCTTGAAGAATTTGATGAATAAGTTGTGAAATCCATGATCATCCACTAGAATATCAATGTAGTATCTACAAAAATAAAGTGGAGAGGCTCCTTATAGCTTATCATATAATAATGAAAAATAATTATCTGAATGCTTCTTTCTCCCAACATATTCTAAGCTAAAATCATAATCAATAAAGGAAAAGAGATAAGTGCATACTCCTTCCCAAAGAGTAAAATACTAAATACAATCAGTTCCTTATATAGTTGCAAAATGGTGAAATGGATCATATATTTTTTTTTCAAAATGATGTAGCACCTTCCTAATTCTGAAATGAGTCTTAAGAGACTCTAAAATATCATAATTGTTATCATATGGAGTAGCAAATACTAGAGGTATAATGTCTCCATGATTATACAGGGCCATAATAGGAAAATGACGAGCAACTGGGTAAAACTGATGGATGAGTAAATATCAATGGTATATGGAATTGAAATCTAAACCATATATTTTTAGATCAGATACAAACATATGTAACAAAACTCTAAATATGAGTAATGTCATGGATAACCAACCAATGAAAAATAGACAAGACTTGAGACTAGTAGAAATAAGTAACATTACATTGGAATCCAATAAGGAACTAACTAATGAACTTAGGGTTTGTATAGTATTATGAGTATTCAGAGGATGGGTAAATGGTATGGATGATGCCATAACATGCATATGATCCCACAATCTTACTTCTAAATCAGAATAATGAGTATTTGAACGGAGTGAGGAAGAGTTGGATAAAGACAAGTGAGGAGCTAGTGAAAAAACACAAGTATTGGGAGATGCATCTAATGGAATAATATGCGATTTATCAAAATAAGAAACTGATATTTATGATTATGATATATCAGAAATTGAATCTATATCAGAGAATTTATAAAATTATTTAACTATGGCACTCAATGAATAGTTGTTATTAGCTTGGGATTGCGCACTTTGACAATGTTTTGGGGATTTAGTAGGCTTCTCTATTTCATTTGGTACATCAATGTTATTCTTCTCAAGAAACTTGGACATGATATCCATTTTATTCTTGAAACATTTATTCTCAGAAAAAAAAAAAACCCTTTCTGCAATAACAAAACTTGGATGAGCTCCCTTTCTTCATGACTTTCTAAACCTTCATCTTCATCATCTGAATTTGCTTCTTCTCTTTCATTTTTTTCTTTTATTTTGAATTTGCATTCTTACTTCCTTGAAATATAAGAGCATGATATTTGTTTCCATATATTTTAAGAGTCCACATCTGAATCAAATTTTCTTGCTCTTTTGCAAGTGAATCAAAGAAAGTACTCAAAGAAGGAATTTTCCAAATTGAAATAGTAAGCCTAGTAGCATGGAAGATGGACACAAAAACTGAGTATTCAGGGACCAATTTTGATAGAATGGAAATAATCAATTGATATTACTTCTTCTCAATCCCACATTTTTTTAGCATAAGAATAAGTGACTTGAACTTGGTGAAGAACCCTTCAATGGATTCAAAAATCATTGGAATCATTAAGATTAACTCATTCTCCCATTGATGTACTCTTATCTCATCTTGCACTCTAAAGAGAGACTCAAGTTTGGTACATACTTGGTCTAGAGTGGTCAAACCATCAATATGAAAAATAAGATAACGATAAATAGAGAGACAAAGCAACCCATAGGCTTCCTCCATTCTATTATGGCACTTAGCTTTCTCAACAACAACATTTGGCTCATTTTCTAAATTCGTAGAAACTCTGTAGAGACCCTTAATACGCAACAGAATGTCAATCTTGGCCTTCCATTCATGATATCTTAAAGGAGACAGGATCATATATGAAGAGGAATCCATGCTTATTTGTTTTTGCGCTCCAGGAGATACTCTCTGCAATCTGCACAAAGATAAATTAGAAGAAATACTTGTAAGCTCAATTAAGATATGCTTTTAGATAAGGGATGGATACTTGACACACTCCTTAAACCTTTATAGATTGAATATATTGATAACGTGAGAGATTTGATACCATGTATAAATTGAAGCTTTGATACCATGTGGAAATACACGATAAATATCTAGCTACAATATATTTCTCACAACCATCACTACAACAAAACCCTGTGATTAGCGTCTATTTTCACTTCCTTTTTAGCGTCCACTATCACTTTTAGTGTATTTTTCATCATTTTTTGGAAAAAGTGGAAGATTTTCCATTGGATGGTGCTTTTGATGGCGTTATTTTCATCCCTTTTTAAAAGATGGCACTATTTTGGATGCTAATTGGCATCCCAATTAATGTCCTAATTAGCGTCTCGATTAGCATCCCAATTAATGTCACAGATAGCATCCAAATTAGCATCCAAAAATGCATCTCCTATAATGCCTAGAAGAGCCTCCAAAAAAGCATCCTGAATAGCATAACACCATATATTAATCTAGGGTTAGAGCTAGGAATTGATCCACGAGTTTTAGCGAGAAAAACATCCAACATAGTGCTAAGTATAGAGCTAGGAATTGTGCCTAGAAAACATCCAACATAGCGCCAAGTACAGAGCCATGTATAACACCTGGAATAATTCTAGAAATTTTGAAAGGAACTGCGCTAGGAATTGTGTTCAAAAAACGTTCGACATAATGTCAGATATATCAATGTCAATGTCAATGATCATGATTCATGTGATAGTACTTTTGGATCTTAGTTTATCATAGTGGCACCTAAATCATCGTAATCATGGCACTTTTGGATCTTGATTAATCCTAATGAGGGGTAAATTACCTTAATGTTAGCTAAATTGCTCTAACGGAATTTGAGTGTCCCCAATGACATTTGTTGTACCCTAATGGCATTTGATTGGCCCTAAAAACATGATGATGATGCATTACAATCATTATGATGGGGCGTATGGATATGATTTGATAAGTATTATGATCCACTCTTTTTTCCCAAACTTTCAACGGTCGTATAGCCATAGCTATGTCTAGATTAGAGATGTTGAAGGAATGCAATCAATTTGATTCTTCAAGTGAAAGTTCAGTCTTATTTTTGGGAAACAAAGATTATCTAAGAGTTTCTCCCATAAGAGCTTGAGTTTTAGATGTAATTTGTTCTGGAGAGTGGGCCTTATCTTTGAATATTCATTGATTATGCCTGATCCAAAAAAAGCAAAAAATAAATTTTTGCAGAGTTAACCAACAGGTTTTAAGCCCTGCTTTTTGGTCAAAATTGCCTTGATACATTCGATCCCAACTCAAAAAAACCTGTTGAAAATTTCATCACATATGTAAATTTCCAAATGAGGGATAGACCAATAGTTCCCAAACATTTAGAGGAAAAGGGACAGTTTCAAAACATATGTTGAATTGTTTCTTTACTTACTTTACTTACTTTACAAAGCAGGTAACGAAACAGTCCTACAAATCTTCTTCTTTCAAGATTCTCTCCTATTAGAATGCTTCCATGCACTAGTGTTCAGATAAACATGTCAATTTTCGGTAAATTTTTTAAATTCCATATTCTTTTCCAACTCAAAGGATTATTGGGAACATTTGGAAATGTAGAGAAAAGATTATAACCTTGAGTAGAAGTGTAATTCCTAGATCAAAATCTCCAGTCGTGCTTATCTTTGACTCCTCTTTCCAATGGGGCTAACCATGTTAGATGGGAAATAAATAGTCTATTTTTGTATTCAATCTCTTCCCGACAGTCATGTAGAGACGGAATAACCCAAGGATGAGGTGGAGTTGGATCCCATCTAGAGATATCCCAAACATAGAATAAACCTTGGCCATCAATCCAGATTTTAAAATTACTGAGAACTGGAAGAGAAGAGAGGAGAGGCTTTCCCGGAATGGAATCCTGCCAAATTCTCACATGTTTACCATTGCCAGTAATCAAAAAAATTTAATCTTTGAATTGGGGCAAGGATTTCTTGCAAAGAGAGAATATAGGGGATCTTTTCCTAACCGCAGGTTCATAATATAGACATTATAACCTTGATCCAGAAAAGTATTTGTGTCTGAGAACTTGACTACTCCAGGAAGGGTTCTTTCCAGTAAAATTCGAAATAAATTTTTCTCCCACAACCAAATTTTGATATTTTAAATCTCTAACCTTAATACCACCCTCCAACCAAGGTATTTTAATTTTTTCCAACTAATTAGAGCAAATTTATTTCCACCGTTATTTTTCCCTCCTTGCCAGAGGAAGGATCGCAACAAACCTTCGATAACGACGATAATTCCAATTGGAGCCACCATAATGGAACATTGGTACAGAGGAAAGCTATTTAGAACATACTTTATCATAACCAACTTCCCTGCCAAGTTTAGCCAAACCGCTCCCCAAGCAAGGATTTGTTTCTTGAATTTTTCAATCAGAGGGATCCAATCTAATGTTTTTGGATTCCTTTTGAAAATTGGGACACACGGGTATTTATAAAAATCCCAAATAGTTACTCCCACAATTCCTAAAATACGAGAAATTTCATACATCTGCCTTGTATTTACATTCCAGTTATAAATCGAACTCTTTCTTAAATTTAATTTGTTTCCAGATGCTTGGCAATGGAGTCCAATTCAGTCTTGAACCTTCTCGATATATGATGGCTTACGCCTCCTAACAAAATAGTGTCTCCTGCAACCTGTGTGTGATTGATGTCTTTAGTCCACAAGACATTCTGATGCCGATTAAGTATTGGTCCTTACTAGCTTGCTCGAGTTGAATACTAAGCATCAAATCTTGGATTGCATAAAGCAAGGTAGATAGAAGGAAGCTGTGCCTAAGGCATCAAGAGGCTTGAAAGAAGGTTGCTTCCCCTCCATTGACAAGAGGAGATATCCATGGATCACTTATACAAGTTTTGATGCAATGAATAAAGCTAGGATTGAACCCAAACCTTAGCATCACCTGAAAGGCATTTTTCCTTATGGAATCGATGCTTACTCCATAATGAATTTCTCCTTAACAATTTTTTAGTTTTATTCAATCTCGATATGTTGTAAGGAATTTATCCTTATGGAATTGATCTAGAAAGGTTTTTTTTTATTCATTCTTGGTTTTTTATATGTGTTAGATGACCATTGGATCATGTTGATTTGTTGATCCACTATTGTATGATATATAGAAGGTTTATATTTCCCATATAGATATTGATTTTTTATCCATGAACTAAGTTTCCCATGTTCCAATACAACTTCTCGAGCTCTAACATAGATTCATGAATATAGTTTCGAATTTCCCCCACCCCCTTCTCTAACTCCATATTCTACACTTCCTCGATGACCATGTTAACCCCGTACTTCTCAACTATGACTGAGAGAACTACCTTGGTAAAGAGTTAGGGGTGAACTTCCACTATCATCTGAGAAGTTATAATGGATATAGGATTAGAAGCACCATTTCCAACAACTGATAAAAGAATGAGTCATGAATTCCTTGAATTTAATGTGGGTTTAAGCTTTGATTTATAACAATTCAAAGTGGGTTCTCGAATATCCATACGGAGAGTGTTCAATCATTAATAGTTGTAACTAACTAGCCTATCAAGTTACTAAGTGCACTCAAACCACCATTGGACTAGTTTGAGGTTTTGACAACACTTTCCAAGGATCCAATCCTAAAACACAACATTACTCTTCTAAGATGGATTCTGAACGTGAAATCATGGGTTATATTTTAAAGGTAGAATTGTGGAACCCCTTTAGATATATATTCTATGTTAGCTAAACCCATGTATTGATGAGATAATGGGGTAAATTAAGTTAAAAATAGGTGAATAAGTCCCTATTTATGAAGATGATGGATTGGTTAAGAAGGCATGTGCGTACTCCCCTAATCTCAGTGGGATTAAAATACTACTTTGGTGAGTAAGGTATGTGTGTACTCCCCTTATCTCGATGGGCTAAAAATACTAGATAAAACACAACAGCCTTCCAACCAAAGAGATAGTAAATACAACTAAATATATTTTAACTCCAACTAAAGATATCATAGAGTAACTATATTTGATGGTCTTATCATTACAGGTTCCTCATTTACAATCACTCAGTCGTTTTCTTAGGAACTCACTAGTTTGGTACAGTCCATAAGAAGGAAGGCGTCATATTCGTTCTCCTTCTTGTCTGGTGCACCACTCAAGGGAAGGGCTCACATTCATCCTTTCTTCTACTTCAAAAAGGAATTAGTATATATACAAGGATTAGGGATTAGAGTATTCCATTGGACATAATGAAGGCGACCAACCTTGAAATTCACATTCATGAAGTTTATCCTGCAGTAAAACCTTGATTCTACGGCAAATTTTTCTTTGGCAGGAGGGGAGAGGGACATGGATTAGGGATTAGAGTACTCCATCAGACACAAGAGGAAATGAACCTAGATATTCGACATTCATGAATTTTATCCTGTAGTAAAACCTTGATTATGTGCCAAATATGGCTTTGGTAGGAGGGGAGAGGGGTTTCTTTGAGTCTGATAGGCGATTACAACCTTCATTATGTGCCAAATTTGGCTTTGACAGGAGGGGAGAGGGGTTTCTGACTAGATCCAATAGGAAGCGGGAGCATTTACATGATAGAGAATAGTTATGGGGAAGGTAGCAGAGCCATAGGCAGAGGTTACATTGTGAGTTTCTGACTAGATCCAATAGGCAGCGAGAGCATTTGCAGGATAGAGAATATCCGTAGGGAATACAGAAGAGCCACAGGAGGAGGTTACAGGGTGAGTTTTTGTATGGAGATTGTGGAGGTTACAGAGTGAGTTTATTTATGGGAAATAGTGATATCCCTTGATCTAGAGCCGATATATGCATCTATAGTGGCTAGCCATGGTATTCCAAGAATGATAGGGTCACCTCCAAGGTTGGATTTGGGATACAAGACCATGAAATATATGGAGGTATTACCAAGAGTATACCCTTCTCCTTGGCATGTGGATTGATTTGGTTTCCCTATTTCTCTGTATGTTAATGTTAGCTTAATATTGTTTATAACCAAGGGTTTACCTCAACTTATTGTTTCCAATGCTACTAGTCATGTGGCTAGTTCCTTTCCAGCAGGTGCCTAGTTCAAATTCCCCTGGTTGAGGTGCATTAGTCCATGCCAATGGATTTACAAGGGATTCCATCTACAAATCTGTGAAATCATCCCTTGGGTTTCCCAGCGAGGTTTTTTATTTTTATGAAAAGAAAACTTGGTAATCTTTATGTTAGTTGTTAGTTATATCTGAACACATTTGGTCGAAACTTGTAATTGTGCTACAATAAGACTAAAAAACTACTTGTATCCACTATGGATGCATTTTTATTTGTTTCATAGAATTCTGGTGTGCATATCAAGAGGAAGAATGTATATTTATTTCTCAAAATGTTTTCTACAGAGAGATATAATAGGACTAACCACTGAGAACAATGAACTGAAGCTATGACTTCGGGCTATGGAGAAACAAGCACAACTTCAGGATGGTATGAATGATTACAAAGTTGTTTTACTGTATACTGCTAAGATTCGTGTACTGCATCAAGGAACCCTTATGAAAGTAACATGAAAAATTACAACAAACATTTTCTTTATAACTTGGAATTATGGTTATTAAGAGATTAAACTAATCATTTTAAGATTTTATGGGAGATAGAATAATTATATTTTATATAAACATCCATTGATGCAAGTTTGTAGTAAAGGTTACATCCACAGGAATGCATGTCAAATGCAACCACTATTGCAAAGTCATTGAGTTGGTGATCAAATAAATTTGTGTCTACCACTGCTTGCGCTAAGTGGGAGCCCAACTAGTCAAAGGTGAAGAAACTCTAGTTTACTACATATATAGACTATATGTAGTCTTTTAAGAAACTCTAGAAAGTTTAGTTTACTACGTTCCTATATATTTACTTGATATCACATATATATTATGTTTATAGTCAAACACACATATCTCTACTAATATAATTACATAGACTAAGATTCATTTGATACGTAGCAACTATGTAAAATTACATTGTTCCTTAGTCACTGACCAATCTAAGACTTATATAGAATCAATTAGGCATGCAATGGAAATACTACATCCTTTCCATAATATATGACTAGATTTTATACTTGGTTAGCTTATTCCAACTATAACATGGAATATTGGCCCCTCTTGTGGAAGGAGGTAATCCAATCCCTATCGGAGATAGGTACCTCCAAGTCTCAACTATGGGAAGTCAAATCATAGTTATATAAATAATCGAAATGGTGTGAGTATTGGAATCGAACCCATGTTGTACTTCATATTACAATCTATAGTAGGAAATGGTTTTCACATATAATATAGCTTAATACAATATATGTCATAATTTATCCTATCAGGTTATGTATTTGTTGTATGAGTATGGGAATATAAGAAAATAGACATGGCACACATAGGGAATGGGCTATAAAAGGTGAACAAACTACCTATAGCTTATAGTTAATAGTGGAAAGCAATGACCCTATCTAAGCTTAGTGTAAATGGAAGTCAAGTGTTTCATCATTATTAGGTGGAGTGGTTACTATTACAGGCGTAATTACGGTCTATGATGCTAAGGTAATCAAGATTTATTATGGTTACATAATTAACCTTTCTATCTCATTTCCATTCTTTGTTTAGGTGTAAAGTATAGCCCATTACTTGAAGTAAGAGCTTGATTGCCATATGTTGCTATATATGAATAACCAACCAGCCTGTATCGTAGTATGTATAATAACTTTCCTTATTTATCTTGTATTCTTCGTATTCATTGGTAAATCAGCTCACAACTACTCGACTAGGGCTATATTGGTATAACTAAGAAATCCCATTGAATCTAAGAGAGCTTGGTTATACTCTACCTATACTTGTCATCTTTTCCCTAATAAAGTGTAGTAGTTAACCAGTGAGATTTATATTTTAACAAGGGAAAGTGAACTACATCTTATATTATAAATGGCAGTAGTACTTTTAGAAAATAAAGCATCATTACTTATGTGATTACTTGGAACAATAAACCAAACATAAGACTCAAATCAAACACAGTACAAAGAGTTCAAATTACCTCAAATAAGCATACATATGAGAATAGTACAATACATTGAATAAACACATATGCCTAGAATATTTACACTGATCAAATCTTATTAGTAGTGGAAACCAATGACCTCAATTGATTCATTCTACCTAATCACTTACTTCACCATAACCTTGTAAGCTTCACGTGTTCAATGGGAATAAGAAATGGATTGGATCTTAGGTATTATGTGTAATTAATAACATGTTATAAGCTAATTTTATGGTGATAATAGAGATTATTGTATTAAATCTTTAGTGAAGAGCTAATAGCTTCAGAATCATAGTAAATAGTGTAGTTCCATATTAGCTAATTGTTATACCATAATAAACACAGTTATATAGTAATAATTGTACTAGAGATAGAGTTGTATTATTACTAATACATAAGTAGTCTGAATGACTATCACATCATACTAGATAGCCTTATGTAGTGTTTACTTATGTGATTATTGTGTTCTATGTGAGGATTTGTTTCCATTGCTTTTTCATGGAAGTTGGTGTTAAGGTTTCCATTACTCCAAGATTCCAACATGATTATAGTGTTTCCATAATGAGTGCTTATGTGTAATGTCTCTTATTCAGATTAAGGTCATAATAGTTACCATAATAGTCAGCTTGCTTGTAATCAGAGTTTAAGTAACACACTAACTTGATTAGGGTTTCTCACTAGAATGGTTTTATTCCAATTATATTCACACTAATATATTCAAGTCGTAATAGGTGTGATGATGTTGTACTTTACATATGATATAAGATGCTCTAAATTTGGTTTTATGATTATTGTAATTAAGCTCATATAACTATAGAACAACACATGTAACTAAAGCTTATGGAAACAACCATATTACGACACAACTTGCTATCAGGTTACAGGATAGAATGAACACCATTTGATTGCTATCATTTACTCAGTGCAATTACTACAACTCACAACATATAACCAATCATTATGGAACAATGATTTCTCATATTACTCATATCATGTATGGAGAAAGTATATATATTTAACAATCATCAATGAATGTGCTAATATACCAACTAGGGGAGCACTCCACTTGTTCAATGAGATCAACCTTAATATGTTAAAAGAACGCACAAGATAGTAGAGTTAGTTAGGGAGATTCCTTCAATGCAATAACCAACTTCTCAAACAATGTATCTCATAGGAACATGTGCAAAGAAGGTATTCTTCAGTTTTTATAACCACCTCCTATAGTGGGGCTACCTCAAATAGTGTGCCAAGGCATAGATACATGGGAAAGGTAGTTAGGTCTCAATAAATTTTCCAAAACATAGATCGGTGTGCCATAAACTATGTGTCTTAGGGGAATGTGCATGAAAAGTTGGACAATCTCCAATACAAGCAAGAAGTGGCCACCAAATCACATGACATCATGTGAAACTATCCATTAAATCATATCAGATCATGGGAAAGATAACATGTGTGAAAGAGGGAGGATATGCCTCAATAAATGTGCCAAAGTCCATAAGTAGTGGAGTGGTCCATGAAGTAAGGGGTCAAACATCGTCAAGAAATCATCCCAACTCTAGAAATATCCATAAGCACAAGGGTGCTCATCCTTCAAGGTAGAGATCACATGATAAATCAACTAAAATACTTGTTAAAAGGCTATATCTCCTATAAATGTGTGCAAAGAGGGATGTTCCACCAAATGAAGAATAGATCATGATGAATGATTGGTCACACATGATACCAACAATTATCCTCCATTATAGGTCTAGCATAGATTTTAATCCAAGAACTTTAGAAACCCAAGCAAAAACATGCATCCAAGAGAACAATAATCGCTACAACACATCAAGATTCAACACCTACATAGTGGTCCACAAATAAATTCTCACAAGGGATGTGTTTAGGGAGGTGTAAACCAGTAGTATGCTACTGAACAAACCAAGTGATCCATCACATCAACTCATAGATAAATTGTCACAAGGGATGTGTCTAGGAAGTTGTACACAAGTGGTATGCTACATAACAGGCCAAATGATCCATCACATCAACTTGTATCTCTTTCACATTTATGATGGGGATGTCAACTAAATATGCATCCAAATAGCGAAAAAATGGCCCAAAAGCCAACATACTCCAATGCAACCTGCTTGGGAAGGGTCTTCATCTTGGATCGAAATCCTCATATTATATGTGTGGAAACAGGGATAAAATGCTCTAATCATTCAATTTTGTTAATGTATCCTTCTGTATTTTAGAGTAACATTGACCTATTTTGGTCAGTAGTGGAGATTAATAGAAATTCCTTTCAATGCATGATGTACAAAAGTTTGCAGTATGAAATAATCATAAATTGTTTTCTAAGCATTGATTTTGTTGATACTCTACTTAGCTACTTAATCTGTTGCATAATTGTTCTAACCACACCCAACGGTGCCAACCGATAAATGAATATTATTTTTAGGTAAAAGTAATAGCCTTGAATTTTTAACATATTGGGGAATGCAGGCGGTGCGGTGAATGAAGGAATGTCCTTTGACACCAGAAGAAAAAGCATGCATTCATGAGGTGAGTCAGTTAATATTGTAACCAAACTTTTGATAAAAATCACCTATCTTAAAATAATATTATCGTATTTTATATTTTTCCTTATGCAGGGCATGAAAGTCCTAAAAACTGATTGGATAAAAGTATTGCATTACTATGTTCCATATCGAGAACCTGCTTTGTTTCCTCGACAATGGTGAATTGCATATGGGATACAAAAGTCATAGAAAACAAATGATGTCACAAAATAAAGGAGTCGGTTATATGAATATAGGAGGCATATATTGAAGATAGAGGGTGGTGTTGTTATGGACATCAAAATGGTAAATTATTCCAAACAATAAATTGTCTTGCCTTTTGTGATTTTCTTGTGATCAGAAATTGCTTGATACCTAAATGTCTTTTTGGTAGAAAGTGCAGGGGCATCAAATTTAAATTGATGATGAAGAGGAGAATAGTGAAGATGACAATGTAGAGGATGCAGAAGAGGCTTATGTCCACAAAGCAGTTTTAGCAGATTGGAATCCTTCTAATTCTCGATTCATGGTTGCTCCAGTACCTGCTCCACAAGTGTTGGATGGGAATGGAAACTATTTTACTCAAGCTAAATTGGGGGAAAAAAAGAGAGGAGTTTACAATCAAAGAATGGGTGAGCTATAAGTGCATAGTGTTAATATATCTCCATTACAAATCCAATCAGTGCATCAGACTATAGGCCACCAAAGTTCTTATTTTGAAAGGATATACAAATACCATATATTTCTCATGTGTCATATTGCATGAATACTTCCTTGAGGTATACATAGCTATATCCTTTTGATTATTCTAGAAGACATATTAGAGCCCAGGCATGTAAAAAGAATGTAATTCAGATAGTTAAACTAGCACTTGATTTTCCTATAGTGAACCTTCCTCCATATATTCATGTGATCCCTTAATCTATGTTAATAATCCATTAGCATGACTATTCTAATAGGCTTACCTTTACACAAAATAAAATCTCAAACTTGTTGTCATATGCAACAGTCATGGAATATCCTCAACGCCATTTACAAACTTTGAGAGATGGCAGAGAGGAAACAATTTTTAAGGCTGATTCATTAACTATTGCAATTACTACAGTGGTGTCAACCTCCATTGCTGGCTCGGATAGAAGTCTCTCAAATGATGCAAATATACATTTTGGACGCCATCATTATGGAAAAGAGGAAAACTTTGCAGGATGGATGTTGCCATCAATACAGAATCAGGAGCCTGCACCATCTCCTAATAGATGGAAAGTGGCATAGGTGGAGGAACCTAAGTCTATGGAAATAAATTGTGTGACAAGCGATACAGATATCCACATGCATCCTCTCTTGTTACAGAATCCCTCTGAAGATTCTATTCATTATCATCATACTAAATATGGCATGGGTGCTCATATTCCTTTTAACATTTTTGCAAGAAATGCACAACACATTGACTTTCATCCAGTCTTTACTAACCTTAAAAAAATGGCACACTGAAACACTAGGATGTTAATTTTCCAACTCCATTAAAGAAAGGAACAGTCCCATCTTCAATTGCTGGTGATTTTCCTCCATTGTTACAAAATAATTTAGAAGAGATGGAAATTATTCTACTGTTACCAATGTAAGGTTGAACTAGTCCTACAATTCAGGACTAACTGGAGTACATTCCACACAGGTTGTTCCTCCATTGTGTATTTCAAGACCAGAAGTAGGTCGTACAAAAACACAAAAATTACATCAGTTGCATCAAGGGGAATTCACAAGTTCATCTCCTCCAATTGTGGTGAAGGGGAAACGTCTAAATATTACTTACAATGCAAGATCGTATGTAGGGGAAGGAAGATGTAAGGAACCAAAAATGGTACAAAGTGGTGATATTAGGCCTTTAGAGAGAAAGAAGACTATTGTACATAGAAAACAGGGAGGAGATAGAGGTGTTTCAAGAAAGATCATATTTAGTGATGAGAGAAGACTGAGGAATGGAATAACTTCAAATCTACAGGGATGTCAAACAATTTTAAATGAGGCAACTCCCTGTTTTAATGAAGTTGAAAGTATGACTAAAAATGGCCCCATAATAGTTATGGAAAATAATAATAGTAGACCATCTTATGAATTTACAACCTCAAAGAAATCAAACAAGGAGAAAGAAGAAGAAATTGTTGTATATATGAAAGAGGACTCTCTCCCATAAATAGTGATGGATCAGGAAGAGCTGAGTGATTCATAATATGAAATTGGAGAAAGTGTGCAATTTGAATGTGAAGAAATGGGTGATTCTGACGGAGAGTACTTTTTTTTTTAGCAGCACTCTAATATGCTTCATAAGCTCTAATAGGATTTATTTATGTTGTCAAGAGTTCTAAATTTACAAATGTCGGTACTTTATAATGCTTGGGCCAATTATTTCTTGAATATACAATTTATTTTGGTATTTCATATTTTTCAACGTAATGGCTATCCATTTTAAATTGTGTGAAGTAGGATTGTTAGAACTTGGATTTTTTTGATTCTGTACTTCTAAGTGAAAAAATGTAATTGAGGAGATGCAGTTTTGAAAGTTGGTGAAAAGACATACAAGATAAAAATAGTATATAAAATTTAATTAATTTAGCGCCATCCTCCAACAAATATTTTCCCTCTACTTTTTAGTGTTGTATGTATAAAAGATAAAGAGTTTTTCATATGCTTCACTTCAAATTAAAGGGTTATACTATTGTACTGAACTTGTGCATCTTTCCCATGCCACAAACTATAGGATACCATAAGCAATTCATTTGAGTTACGCATAGCATGTGCTTTTGTGTTTAATTTTGACCAAAGATGGAATACAGAAGTGCACGTGTCTAGAATACATAAGTCATTTAAAACAATTGCTAACAAATATAATTTAAAATAAGATTTAAAACAATTGCTACCAAATATAATTTAAAACATTTGTTAACAAATAAATTTTAAAACAATTGCTAACAAAGAACATTTAAAACAATTTAATGGTCAAAACACAATACGACAATTATATTGGTAATAGTTTATAGAATTTGTTTGCAAAAGTAGAACATTTACACCTTCCATGAATGTAGCAAATTTTCCATTATTGAAAGAAAATATATTTCTGGATTGTGTAGAAATTTTGGAAAATTCAGGTCCTTATTCAGGTCCAGTTGTGCTTTGAAGTAATCTGGCAGATGTATTTAAGGTGACATTGTTTTTCAAATTTAACATTGTTGGAATTTGTTTAATAATTTTTTCTTGTCATTCCTGTTGTTAACTTATCAACTTCAAATCATATCAAGAGCTATTCGCACTTCAAATTCTACTCTTTTTTGCTATTGAATATTTTTTCATTGTTTCTTTAGATTGTGTCTAGTATATTGTAACATACAGATAGTGTGGTAGTTAGATTGCTCGCATTGATTTTCATATTGGTGAGAAGTATATTATCCATCACTCATATTGGTTTGATCAGAAGGATAAAAATAAGTGTTAATTTGCAATTTGTTTCTTTTGTTTGAGTAAGACTTAAAGTGTCTCTCAACAACAACATAAGACTTATCTGTAATTTGCTTCTGACTATGTAGTTCCTAGAATGATATGGTGAAGTTAGCATGCTAGATATAAAAGGGGTAGATGCTAGAAAGATGGTCCCAATGATTGGAATAATGAATCTTCATTCATTTGGCGAAGGTTTGGGTGTTGGAGTCTCATTTGCTGGCTCGAAAGGACTGTCACAAGGTGTTGTGGTAACTATAGCCATCATTGTGCATACCATTCCAAAAGGATTAGCTGCAAGTATGGTTATGTCATCACATGGGGTTTATCCAACCAATGCACTGATATGGAGTGTCATTAAATCCTTGCCACGGGTTAGAATAATCTTTAAACAAACATTTCTCAATTTCATCAGGAAGGTTTTGGAGAAATGATAAAATTATATTAATGTCCACAAATGATCAAAATAGGCCATTGGGACAAGGAAGGGAAATGCTTGATAACAATAAGGACTGGCCATAGCATCTCCACAACAATCGAAAACCTAAGTTAAAGAAACAAAGAAAGAGAGTAGACGATAAGATGAAAGGGGGTGAAACTAAAAGGGTAAAGTGTAGGTAGTGAAGAAATAAAGCACACCAGTCGCAATGATGCATCATTTATTTCTAAAGGTTAATAAAAAAAAATTGATCTCATACATGGAATATAAAACTTTCTTAAAACATGGTGAAAGTCCTCAACTTTCTACTCATCAATGGGGAAAAACATTGACTTTATAAAAGGACCGAGCCCTTTCAAATCTTCTTGCTTCTAAATCATAAAAAAAGAAGCAAAATCCTGGGAGGGAATTCAGTGACAGTGCTTTATCAAAACTATGAACTTAAATTTATTAAATGTGTTTGATTTTAATATTTTTATTTTACGGATATTTGTATTTCTATTCACAAATATTTGTCTCTAAAATTGATCATAATGGTCTAGAGTTGTCTTCTAGATTTTTGGCTCTGACTGGCTTTTCTACCAAGTCAAGAGAGTCTAAAATCAAGATGATCCATTGAGATCAGTGATGTTTGGGTGTCAAAATCTTGAGATGCACATTTGTGTCTCATTAATAATATTGGTATAGATTACACTATACAGAAAATCCTTACAAGCTTGGTAGAAAAGTGTAAACGCAAAAAATTGCTCAACTAGCTCTACATGGCCTAAACCACATACAAATATCTTTTTCATACCTTTTTTGCCTCATTTTTTGACCTCCACAACTATGTTTTAACTTTATTCTCTCTCGAAAAGCTCAAAAATATAAAAAAGGGCCTAAAAACCCACAAAAGGGCTAAAAAGCTCACAAGAGAGCTAAAAAGCTCACAAAGGGGCTAAAAACCGCAAAAGAGCTAAAAAACATAGAAAGGGGCTTAAAACCCTAAATAGTGATCAAAACCCTAATTAGGGTCCAAAACCCTAAAAGAGAGAAAAAGACAAGAAAAAACTAAAAAATAGTGTGGAGGTCTCCATTAGAAGATTGACTTATTCCTTCTGTCATTATTATATTTACGTGAGTATGTTGAGAAGCCATCATTCTCAAAATACTCACATAATTTTCCAATCATTCCATTGCCCCACCTCCTCCCATCCTATATGTTGAGGCACCCTCCATACTAACCAGCCTGTGGAGAGGCGGTATCATTCCAAGTTAGGGCACGGTGGCCCACTTTCAAGGAAAACAAAAGGTATACCAGTCTCATTTTTTATATTTAGTTTAGTAGTATTTTCTTATTGTTTATTGTGTTATTGATATTTTATTTGCAGCTAGCTCTATTCCATTGAACTCTACCCTTCTGTCCTATAGATGGAAGGGAGGTGATTTTGCATGTAGCTAGGGTGAAAACTCGGCTACAGTTTTGGCGACCATACTAGTTGATCCCATAGGATCCCTTGTTTTGCAGGTATTTTTGTTTCTTTATTCACAATGGTCCCTGGTTGGACCCCCATGAGGTCGATCTGAGTTTGTACGGAAACAGTTCCTGTCCCTATTAACCATTGTAGTCTTACTTTTTAAATGTGTTTTAGTTTTATCCCCAGTTGTTGCTTTCGTGCTGAAACCCACGACCCAGTCACTGCTTTTGAGCCAAAACCCATGACCCAGGTCGTTACTTCAGCGTCAAAAGGCACAACTTGCAGTAGAAGCAACCTAGTCGCTACTTTATGTCCTGTTTGTGTGACTCAGTCGCCACTTTCCAATAGTTAGAAGTGACCTGTCCTTTTTTGAGCTATTTTACATCTGTTTTCCTTTCTAAACAACCCATTCGCCACTGGTTGACTATTATATGTGACCTTTCTATTTCTAAGTTTATTTTCTGTCAATTTCAATTCTATATTTCATTATTAGAAATATGGAAATTAACATTCTTATTTATCCCCTCCTCCTCTACTCAGTCATCACCCTCTGGGGTCTTCTAAGATAAGATGAGGGGTTGAGTAAGCTTAGTAATAGGCATCCATTTTTTTTATTGTTCTTTTCCATTAAAAACAAGTGACCTTGGAAGCTACGGGGAGTGGAAACTGTTGGGAGTTTCACAACGTTCGTGTCCTCCTTGTTGAGCACCGAGCATTTAGGGTGTGAACCGTGGATCTACGGGTGGACTTGTTTCTACTTTGATGAGATCCAAACACTCCCTCTTGGATTTGAAGGATACAAAAGTGGGGTAGTCACACTACTGGTTCACAAAAAATTACAATCAGTCACCCATTATTACAGTTTGTCTTGCACTTTGTTTTGAATTATTTTTAGCTTTCAACCCCACTTTAGTACAAGCCCTTTGCTTGTTTCTTACAGGGAAACCAGTGTTATTTTCTTATTGCATAATTAAAAGTAAAAGTAACAAATTCATACACAAGTGCACATACTCACACCACACTATCAAACAAAACTCGGTTCATGACCCCGAGCGAAACCATAAAAGTAACCAACTTACTTAATAATCTTTCGATTTGGGGCATAAGTCTCAACTAGAACAACTATGGGAAGTGCTTGGGATTTTTCCTAAAGCTCATTGTGAGGAGTACCACATGAACCCCAAAATAGCTAGCCAATGAGAGAAATTTCTAAGTGAAAAGGACAACGACCCCTTCCGATTGACTAGATATACGCTTGTGAGGAAAAAAAATCCAAAGCATTGTCTTCTGGAAATCTTGGTGGCCGAGTGACTACCTGTGAACCAATAGGAAGCCAATTTAAACTAGGGTCCAAAAATTCATTACTAGTTACTACCACAAGCCACCATTGATCCACCGCGTTCCTCCTTGACTTAGGGGTCACCCCCCTCAGTTTGGTTCTTTAGACCATCATCATCGAGGCTCTCCTCAACAACCTTCCTCATCTTCAGGAGGACACATGGCCTCTGATTCCGAATCAGATTCCTGTTAATCCGAGCCAAATTTGTTCACTGCATCGTTTAGCCCTATGGCTAGAACAAATCTCGATCCCTTCTTTGGAGGGGGGAGTGGCAGTGGACCCATGTCTCTACCTCACATCATTACCAATATCCCTGCTAGTGGTCCCAACACCACTGTGCTTGCTGCTGTAGGTATGCTACCCATTAGTGGTGAACCCAATCCAGCTCCCACGATTCCAACAGTACCACCGTATATACCTAGGGGCAATGGCCCTTCCACGATCATCCCAACTATCCCCGCTGCAGGAATTCAACCTCATGTGCCCCCATCCATGCATGGACATTATACTCCTGCAAACCCCGACACCATTGTCAGCCACTCCCGAGCCAACCTCGGGTCCAACCTACCTTTCATGGGTCACCTTAACATACCGAATTTGGCTCGGTTAATGAATGACCCGATCAGTCATCAACCCCATTGGCCTCCCATACCAACCAAACTTCCTTAGGACATTCCAAAGTTTGAGGACATTATGTCGTTTCATTTATGGTGCTCGTTAAACAACATTGTAGATTACTCGATCAGTATGAGATTATTCCAACGCACACTCACAGGTGCTACAACAAAATGGTATATTGAACTACCTAAATCCTCTTACCTTAATTTCACTTTGCTGGCCTTCATGTTCCTTCAGTACTTCCAGCTCCCTATTCGATACGACGAAGGCATGGAGATCTTGTTATCTTACTGTCAGAATACCGCTACACACATCATTGACCACATCCATGAGTGGTGGCGATGATGTAGCCTATGCAAGATCCAACTTGATGATAGGATATTTCTCGATTGGTTCTTGAAAACCTTGCTCTCACCCATAGCTAAGGACGTCACCTATGAACATCCCCAATCTGAGGAAGAGGAAATCTTGAAGGACCAATAGTTTGATTTAATGTATGCTCAGTCTGGATACCTATACACCTTCATACCAGACACTCACCGTGATACACCGGGGGCATCCCATGCTGTGGATGGTGTCATCGGCTCTGTCTCCCAACACCCACACTATTATGTGGCACCCCCTATGATGCCACCACACCTAAGAAACACCCATAGTGTTGCACAACCAAACCAGATATCCGATTACTCAAGGATGATGGCTTAGTATAGAGCCACATCCTCTTACGCAAAGCCCCCACCAAATCAGCATGCTCGTGCACCAACTTGGAAAACAAAATCGTATTTGGGCCTAATGACCATATTTGTAGCCCACCCCCAGCTCTTCCAGCCTACTATGCACCACCTATGCAAGCCGCTTCGACCCCTGCCTCATCTCCTTTGACTTCCATGGGACAAGTTTTTGCTCAACATAATGTTCACAACCAACTCACCCCCAACAACCAAAAATGGTAGGGTAAGAAAAACTAAGCAAGGAACCAAGGTAAAAACCAACCACAAGGAGGTGGCCAACAACCTAATCCTCCTAACAACAACGACGCTAACCCGTGGATGCAAAAACCCCAACATCCTAATCAACCGGGATGAAAAACTTCGTTATGGACTAATCATCTGTGTAAGTTAAGAAAAATCTAAGGTCACAACACTCACGAATTCCCTCATATGGACCACGTCAAGATGTTTCTCCAGAACGAAGCTCAATGGGACACTAATGCGGCAGCACCGGCTCAGCCCAACCCAATACTACTAGGCCCTCTGCCTATGGTGCTCCAAAACCCATTACCACTCCAAGGATTGGTTGCAAATGCACCCTTTCCCCCACCTCCTCCTGCAACACCCATCACGACTCCACCTATAGAAACTAGTATCCAATATCACCTAATGACACTGTCAACTGAAGAGGTGAACCTCTAGACTAGGTGCAACTAATACGGTTCTACCACAGCAACCACCGATCCATAAGCGACATCTACCTCCAACACTGCCAACATGCCCTCCACTTACCTACACCCCCATTGATGGGGCGGCCAAAGGTCCATGGTTTCCTATACGATGTATCACCAACAATGCAACTACGTGAGCTTCCTTAAACTATAGCACCGTTGATGACTTGGCCCAATCACCTACAACCATCTCCTCTCTAGAAGTGCTAAGAACCTGCCCGCCACAGCAAAAAGCGTTGTTATCTGCACTAGGTTCCATAGATCTTGTTGAGTCCAGATTAATCACATTTGATCTAGATCACGATGAACCAAAATTGCCATCCACCATCGCCTTCTAGATTCCAATCTAAATTCGGAATTCAATTGTCCATCGATGCATTGTCGACGAAGGGGCATCCACTTGTGTGATGTCAACTTTTGCTTGGAAAAAACTCAGGTCCCCCACACTCCAACCATCCACTACTTCCCTTCACGCCTATGATGGCCACTCTACAATGGGCCAGGTCATTCTTCCAAATGTTTCTATTTCCTTAGACGGTAAAGGCCAATTTCCTTTGTCGAAGGTACTATGTCTGAGTCACTCACGATGAAGCACTTGGGGCATAGTTTTTATTTCTATTTTTACATTAATTTTACCACAATTAGGTGACCCCCTATAGTAGTTGCTCCATGTCTAGTCGCAATGAGTCCATTATAGAACTTCATCACATTATTTGCATGTGAGAAGGTGGATATAACCCCTGCTCCTGCACCGCTCGTAGCCCACTGGAGGGTGCAGTCCCACATCTGCACATGCACACAGTATGTTGCACATATGGTATAACTACCACCATTATAGAATACCTTCATGTCCCTAGACCTGTACCGAAGGTCGAGGCGTCTCTAGGATCTCCCCAATTGTCCATGCTCATGTATGGATCATCCTTTATAAGGATAGGAAGCTGCCACCACTATGCAAAAAGCTCCCAGGTAATGAGATCACATGCACTAGTTTGAAACTGTCCCTACTTTCTTCAATCCATTTCTTAGACTCAATTATATTTTTGTGCCACCACATGAATCACACCTTGTACGTTCAGCTATATCTGTACCCATAGGCCTCCAATTGGTATAGTTTTTACCCATGCACCACTACACTAGGGGCAACATCACTAGCTGGTAAGCAGAGTTATCCAAATTCCATTTGAGACGCTGTTTGCACCATCGGATTCAGTTTTTCATCCTCTTTCTTTTTACAAGACCCTTGTATTATGCTTTAACAATGAATTTTCGGTCCAACTCCCAGAGGCCACCTCGATTTGTGTACCACCATGCAAGTCTCCATTATGGAGTTTCTGTTGAGCTATTTTCTAAATCCTAAATGAATGAAAAGCTCTTCAAGCACACTTTCTTCCTTTCACGCTCGTTAAAGTATTTGAAATGGTGTATACATAGCCTCATTTATCTCCTTTTGTGGACTATGGAGACTACCATAAGAAAAGGACCACCTCGACACACTCAATCATGGAGGGTTTCCCTTTGCATCCTTTTATGATTTCTCAGGAATTGGGACCGAACATTACAAAAAATATCATCATGGGTTGTCTTTAAGCTATTTTCTAGCCTTCTCATCAAGAAAATATCGCCAAGCAAACTTGGTTTCGTTCATGATTGTTAAAGTATTTGAATGACCGTCCAGTCAGTGTAAGTTTAAGGTTCTTTTCCACCCTGCCTGGATTACCAATGGTAACGAAGTCTCCTATCCCCAAAAAAAGGGTGGGAGAGCTCTCCTATGTACACTTTTATCCTTTTTCAGACATAGGAGACTATCAACAAAAAAGAGACCCCACTGGAGTCTTCTTCCTATTTTCAGACCCTCTAAAAATGAAAACACCATCAAGCATTTACTTTCTCGGGCTCGCTAAAAATCCATGAGATCATGTCATAATGGTGCCTTTAGGTGCCACCCCATATATTACAGTTCGGCAGCATTCCCCCATTGGGTCGCCTTTGTTCATAGTATTTTGCGATGAGTCTTCCTTGGATCCCATGGATATCAATATTCCAAGTTACCTCCCTTAGTATTTCCCATCTGCAGTTACATTCCCGGTATTACAACTACGATCCCTCACCCATGAGTCAGTTTCATTTGCTGCCAGGCCAGCCCTGTCATTATAATCTAAACAAAGGAAGTTTGATTCTCCCATTTAGTTTGTCAGTACCCATATTGTCCCACATCTTTGGTTATTTCCCTCGTGCTTTTGGTTAAGGAAACATTATTGCCTTGGTCAGTAGCAGGTCTCCCTTAGTTGACAAAAACACATCTATTCTAGAGGATAGACCCAGAGGTCCCTGTATCCTGGTTTCATTAACCTTATTGATGATCTCCTTTGACCACTTGAGAGGAGTCCTTAGTTCCTCTCGGGATGGTCGTGTCTCATGTGCTTGACTTCAGCTACATCATCGCACTGTTGAGATTCATACAAGGTATTGGTCCATGCAGTATTTAGTCGAAGACCCCGGTTGTCATCTGACTCTAGCATATTGGTGAGTCTATTCAGGGATCCAAATAGGTTCATGTCCTTTGTGATTGCCGGGTTTTGTTGGAAACAATGTTCAAAAGCCCCCAGAGCAGTGCTTCTATATATATTCATGATTGATGCAACATATTATACCACTCAGACTTTGACTCTCCGTCTGTGAGTCCCTAAAGTTATGTAAACTTCCAGATCCAGCAAATCATCAATTGTGCAGATATTGCATTCCATGAGAATGTCATGGTTCCTATGTATCCATTCTTCAAATCAACATTGTATTCGACCTCTCATTGAGGCCACCATTATGTAACATTAGTTGTATATGTATTGATCGACTCCCATATTTTTTATCCTTGATCCCATTATTTATTCTTTTGACATTGTTATGAGCATGGGTATGCCCACCTCATCCATACACATGTCACATATTCTTTGTATCTCACCCATTGTTGGGAACCAATTTTAATACAAAAACCAAAATCAACCATGTCTTGAACGAGGAAGTGTCGCTTCTTCATAGGTCTCTCCACTATTCCCATGATCATATGATGTTTGTCGGTCATATAATCAACTCTTTCCCTCACCCATCAGGGGGCAATCTATTAATGCAAAAAATTTCTCAACTAGCAATTAGAGGAAATTTGAGGTCTAAAATGGGCCTCCTAAGGAAAATAATAAAATAATAGTTAAAATAATAAAATAATATTTATTAATTTTGAAGGAAGAAAGAAAACACTATTTTTTTGTTTGTATTTTCGACATATCTCCATGTGTTTTTACTCAAATTTCGAGTGGGAGAGCTCGTTGGATGCATAATTTAATTCCTCATCCAAAAAGTACCCATGTTGCATGCTTTTCATGGACCACTCTATCCCAAAAACAAGAAAAACCTGAAAAAATGTGATGATGATGTCATCATCACCATGTTTTTTAAGTATTTCTTGTTTTTGGGGTAGCGGGGTCCATTAGAAGCATGTATCCTAGGAATGCGTTAGATGCAGAATTAAATTCTGCATCCAACAAGCTCTCCCTCTTGAAATTTGAGTAAAAAACACGGAGATATGTCGAAAATACGAACAAAAAAGTAGTTTTTTTTATGACAAATATGTCATTTCAACCATTATGGTTGACTCATTTTATTGAAATTCTATTGGTTGTTGAATTTCAACTCACAATAATTTATTGTTGGCGTGTTTTCTTATAAGGCCCATTTAGACCCCAAATATCCTCTAATGTCTACATGGCCTAAACCACATACATATATCTTTTTGCTACCTTTTCTCCCTCATTTTTTGACTTCCACAACTATGTTTTAACCTTATTCTCTCTCAAAAAGCTCAAAAATATCAAAAGGGCCTAAAAAACCCACAAAAAGGGATAAAAATCTCACCAGAGATCTAAAAAGCTCACAAAGGGGCTAAAAACCCCAAAAAATCTAAAAACATAAAAAGGGGCTTAAAACCCTAAATATGGCTCAAAACCCTAATTAGGGTCTGAAACCCTAAAAAAGAGAAAAGGACAAGAAAAAACTATAAAATAATGTGGAGGTCTCCATGACAATATTTCCTTATTCCTTTTGTCATTATTATATTTTCATGCGTACGTTCAGAAGCCATCATTCTCAAAATTATCTCACATCATTTTCCAATCATTCCATTGCCCCACCTCCTCCCATCCTATATGTTGAGGCACCCTCCCAGACTAACAATCCTGTGGAGAGGTGGTATCATTCCAAGTTAGGGCACGATGGCCCACTTTCAAGGAAAACAAAAGGTATACCGGTCTCATTTTTGTTTATTAGTTTAGTAGTTTTTTCCTATTGTTTACCGTGTTACTGATATTTTATTTGCAACTAGATCTATTCCATTGAACTCTACCCTTTTGTCCCATAGATGGAAGGGAGGTGCTTTCGCACGTAGCTAGGGTGAAAACCCGACTACAAAAAGTTCTGTCATAATTGGAATTATCATACTTGGGAGGCTCAACCTTTCCAATTTTATGGCTTAAAATTAGTTGTTTCATTTCCTCCTTTTATTAAGGTTCTTTTTTTTTCTCTAAATCATATCTAGCTAAAGACGGTAGGTACTTTCGAAAGTTGGCATTAGTTTCCTTGATGCATCTTTTGTTAGAATATTCTTCTAGTTCAATAACCACCTTGTTTCTTAAACTTATCATGGGGGTAAATAGGACTGCATGTTGTGTTGTACACAACCTTTTAGCACTAAACATTTTGGTTAAATTGTATCCCATGTCTCCACCTCACTCATGGAATAGTACTGTCAACACATTCATGATTGTCTCCATGGTTGAAACAACATCACTGTACTTGTATTACTCTAAAAATTCCTCTTGACTGAGCCATTGTTTTGTCTTAAAACCTTTAATCAGACTATTAATGAAAAAAATTGTCATCACTTCTAGCCCAAGTCACATGGATTTACCATCATTGGTTTTATTTCCATCAGAACAGTGTTCCAATGTATCACTTGTAAACCAACCCATACATATTGGGAACTCATCTTGAACCTACTCAATCCTAGAACAGTTCAGCTCTCAAAAGGTGATGTGCCAGCAGTGATAAAAAATTTAAATGTTGTTGTGAAAGGTCTTGGATAGTCACACTTTTTTTCCTCACAAAGGTTTTCCTTGGATCACACAATAAAAGTTCAAAATCCATTTGATTTGGATTTTCATTCATTTAAACCCTATTTGCCTTAGTTTTGACCACATAAACAGGCTTGGAGCATCATGCATGCTCTATTCCTTTTGTTAATATGTCCTTTGCATATTCACCTTGTGTCTTAACTATCCAAGATAGTTCGATTTAGGTGACAAAAAAGATTAGGATTTCCTTAGGTTTTGAAGAAAGGGAAGAAGCTTATATTAGTGAATTTATGTGATTGTCTTATTTATATCATTTAAAAAAAAAAATTAAGGCCCTGTACCTTGCTGAACCATTTTTTTTGTGTTGGAGACAAACTTCGTTGATTAGAAAATGCTAGATTGTTATAGGATTTTCCTCGGTTAGTATTTTCTCCATGTTCAAAGGACATGGGTAATGGATAAGATTTCTTCCTTACAAGTTGGCAGTTGAGAAAGGAGTTCAAGCCCAAACAGAGGATGGTGTTGATAAGAAATTCCATTATTCTCCTACATTGGTAGGGTCATTGAGTTTTTACTGCTTGTTATGGACATGGTGTTCTTCATGGGAAGTGGAAGAAGGTCAAACCCAAAACCCATGGACTTGCACCAAAATCCCATGGACTCAAATGACAGAAACTACTTTGTTGATGGCTTAATTGGGTTATGAGAGCTCTGGCCTAGAAATATTGTTTGGTCCCCTAAATTTTTGTTTTCATACTTTGTTTTGTTTCTAGTAGAGGTACCACCAATGGGACCCAAAACCTTCTTTTGATTCACTGGATTTGTGTTTTCAAACTTTCCAGTGTTTCTAGCATAGCCACTTCCAATGGGACCCAAAGCCTTCTTTTGGTGCATTGAATTTGTGTTTTCAGACTTAACAGTATTTCTTGTAAAGTCACTGCCAATGGGACCCAAAATCTTCTTTTGGTGCACTGGATTTTTTTTTCAAACCCAAATCCATCGGCAATGGGACCCAATATCATCTCTTCAAATGGATTCTTTCTTTGCTCATTTATTTTATCAAACATAAGGGGTACCCTTTCTTCAAAACCTATCATTGATCCTAACCCATTTCAAAAAGTAGACTTCCTGTCGCATTGATTGGCATAATTTGATAAAAATGGACCAGCTGCACTATTCAAACTTAATTGTGATGTATCGGAAGAATTCAAAGGAAAAATGATGAATGCTTCACATTAGACTTTTCTTTTAAGTAAACTTTCCCAAGCATTTACCTCAAGACTTCTACATTGCTCTGTTGAGTTTGAGGATTTTCAGAAAACCCACATGTATCCCTCTCATTTGAGGATGCTTATACGTATATGTAACCCAAGAAATGCACCAGAGATGACAGAAAATATGTTATCATTTTCTGCAAACCAAAAAGAGTCCACCGGTAAGAGAAGGGCATGACGAGAGAGGGGACGGAGAACAATGGATGGACGTATATCTCGCAATATCTATGTGATCCCAATCCATTGCTCTTCAAGATCCTCCACGAATGAGCAAAACCTACCAGAAAACCAGCGTGGGATTGTGCTCCCCAAACAAGTTCAAGATCTCTTCTGCTCTTCTGGTTTCCTCTTCCATATTTATTCCAAATTTTTTTGGAGAAACACCCAAATATTTGGAGTTTCATCTTACCTCTTAGGTTTTAAAAAAAAATAGTCCCCTCATGAAGGGTTCATATGAGCTATATTATCTATAGATATGAATTTTAGTATTTGTATGCATTATATATGTGTGTGTGTGTGTGTGGTAGAGAAATTAACCAATTTTAACTGGTAGGTTATCACTTTGTTTAAATATTTTAAAGGTTTTTTATTTTATTTTCTTTATATATACTATAATATGGATTTTCTCTATAAAAAATGGCCATTGTTATGCATCATTAAAAATAACTAAATGAACCTTATTATGTTTTACCTCAAATATATGGATATGAAATTTTCGATAGTTTGATTTTATCTTATTTAATGAGATTTTTGTTAAATATGTTGAAAGTTTTATTATTATAGAGAATGGGAGAAAATATACTTTATAAGAATTATTAAAATAAGGACTATTTTCTAATTAAAAATTTATAATAATCCATATTGTAAGAAGTAGAAAAAAAGTATAAGTAAACATGTCATGGGCTAGTGAATGGGCAGACCAAAATGCTATTACAATTAAACTTATTGCGTGGTAAGGTGTTCTTTTCCTTCAGTAAGCTACCTCATTTTGTAATGGGATTCATGTTGGAACTATTGTCATTGAATACAAAGGATTAATGTCATCATTGACTTCATATTAAGTCATTACATTGAACATGTTCTTACAAATGTTTTTTCAATATGCTTGCAAGAAAGGGGGAGCATCTCCATATTGATTTATATATAGGTTTACAAGTATATTAAAAATGGGTGCATGTGAAAAAGTAAAATGCGAAATAGTAGGTTCAAACCCATGGAGTTGAAGCTTTCCTTTGATATTTGGAAAGGGGCAAAATCTCATCGTATTTTCAAATGGAAATCCCATGATGTTTGGAAAGGGTCGAAAGCCCATGGGATTTGAAAAAGTTAAATGAAAAAGGGAATTAATTATTTAATTAGTAGATGCTATATTTTTTTAAAAACATGTCGCTTAATAAAGGTTTATAAAGTCAAGAGCCTAATGCCCTGAATAATTATTCTTGGTATCAAGGGCCATGAACAAGGACCAAAACCATCGCTCGTGACCTATGCAATGGATCCTAGGACTCTCATGTTGTTAGGAAGTATTGTGCACCATAAACATGTGTTAGGTCCATGCCAATGGTTGGGGGATGAAATGAAGGGCCTATTCTTTAAATAACGATCCTTTATCTCAAGGGCCATAAACGAGACATCAAACTACCACACACGACCTTTGTAAGGAATATTTGTCCTCTCATTGAGAAAATGAGCATCGTTAGAAGGTATTGTGCACCATAAACATATATCAAAGTAGTGGAAACAGTTGGGGTTGAAATCAAAGGCCTATGGCCTTGAATAATTATCATTGGTATGAATGGCCATGGAATAATTAGCATTGCTTCATGAACCATTCTTTCAAATTGTTTTTTGGTTTACTCTCCTTTATTATGTTGTTAGGATGATAATCTATTTATATATTTATTTTATGTCCTAATTTTGTGATCAATCCCATTTTAGATACAAAACAAACAACTTTGGAAGTGAGTGTATGGATGGAAGTATGCAAACATAATCTATGTTTTTGCAAAGGTTAGAAGGTCCACTAACATTCTAGAATACAAACTAATATTTAAAGGGAGGGTATATTTAGCTGTCATTATTGTATCCTTGAGGCTAATTAGTCTAGTTAAAGTTGGACTTTAACATCAAACACTCATTAAAGAGAAGAGATGTATAAATACATATTAATTGAGTTAATTGATATAATTTGCTAGAATCTTTTCATTGTGGTTTAACTACTTACTCTACATGACCATCCCTAACTACCAATACTAATTGTTATCCATTAACTTGATTGGCCACTAACACTCATGATATTTATTACACATTAATACATAATATATCAAGGATCCTAAAATATTATTGAGCATCACTTATTCTAGCACCTTGTCTAAACACGAAATACAATTTTTTCAACTCCCCTAAATATAAAATCCATAGCAACTTACTCAGTAACTATGAATAATTACAAAAGTTGAAGGGAATTCTTGTTTAGCCTTCAATATTACAACACTGGTTTGGTTCTTAATATCTAAACACTACATTATCATTGTATGATGCAGGTTCTGTTCATAAAGAAATGTATGCAATGTCATATCAACCAAGTTCTGCATTGGGACATCAAAGGTAATTTCTTGATTTTATCAATATTTGTTCTTCTCTTTCTTTCAGTATGAGATATGATTATTGAAACAACTGTTTGAACATGAAATTTTATGGTTTAAATATGATATTATCTGCCAATTGATAATAATGAGATTCTAAATATTATGGATTTTTTCATGACAAGATCTTTCTGTAGTGACCAAAATGGAAACCTAGCCATAGAGTAATCACACTGTGATATAGGTTATTGAAATATGACCTATTTTATGATCACAATCAATTTTCTCTATATTATGAGTGCTTTCTTGCTTACAATGCAAAATCCAGATGGAACCTCTTTAGGGTGTTGATTTTGCGTTCTAATGTTATGTGTATCCCCCTAGAGCTTCCATTTCTGGATTCTTTGTTTATTTATGTTAGAAACAATAATCTCATTGCCATCGAGTATTCCTTTGACATGGAAGGTTTTTCATTCATATTTAAATGGATGTTGTTCATAGTCCTTAGGAATTACCCATTTCCAACATCTAAACAATGACTATAGAGTATAGTCCTATTCCCTGTCATGATTGTAGTTTGTTAAGTATATCTGATTCTATTCCTTCTCCTAGTGTTTCAAATAATGCTTGGTTTTCCAAAGAAAAAGATAAAAAGAAAGCCTCATCCTACACTCTATAGCCCCATGAATATGCTTATATCGAATGTTGTTGGGGATCATGTAGATCTCCTAGTGCAAGCATTGCAACATCACCATGGGAAGTGAATAAACATTATGAATTGGCATCACAATATATCCTAACCATTTGTACCTATGGATACTCGTTAGCTTGATGGAAGAATGAACTTTGCTCATCCCGTGGTGGATAGGATCCATGTGAAGCACCAACTATTGGGTTGATCATCCTCTTTTGATTCTCCTTATTGCTCCACTTGTACATGGCTCTAGGATGATCATGCTTATCTACTATATCCTTGGCATCCACACTAAGATAATTGTTGTCGATGGGTCTCATATAGTGGCACACTACGGTTTCTAGGGAATAGTGATTTTTGCAATCACATTAAGCCAATTTCTTGATTTTTGATCAAAATTCCTAGAAACGTTTTATGAATTTCATAACCTGCTTGATCATTTATTATGAACTTATACAAACTATCATCCTTTTTCGACCATTAGATACTCAAAGTTCTGTATTGATCCTTTTTACCATTACAGAGGACTCTATAAGTTAGGTTCCCAAATTCTTAAAGGGTGGTAGCTCAGTGGAAGAGCGCATGCCTTACAAGCAGGAGGTTGGTGGTTCGATTCCTCCATGCCCTAATGATATTGCAATATCGATTAAAAACAACTAAATTATTAATAAAAAAATAAGAGATAAGTTACCAAACAAAATGACCAAAATTCGTATATAAAACTACTAAAAACGACTAAATTAGTTACCAAAAAATGAGAGATGCAAAACTAAGCATTTAAAACATGTGGCGCTAATGATGAATCCAAACATGGCATTGATATTGTAGCAAAATAAGACACAAAGTAGGTATTAAAAAGGAGGCAACATGTGGCGCTAATGATGAATCCAAACATGGCGTTGATATGATAGCAAAATAAGATGTTACTTTGGATACAAAACATAGCGGTACGTAAGAAGAAAAATATGGTGCAATAGTAGAAGAAATATTTGGAATCATTTTGGTAGCAAAACATGATACAAAAAGGGAAGCAAAAATTGGTGCAAATTTGGAAGCAAAAATTGGTTCACATTTGGAAGTAAAACATGGTGGAAAATGGGATGCTAAAGTGGTAGAAAAAATGGATGCAATATTGGATGTTAATTTGGATGCTAACATGGTGATATCAAGGATGAAAATATGGCACTAACGGGGATGTCATTTAAGAAGAAAAAGTGGACACTTGCTAAAAAGAAAAATAAGACGTTATTTAGGAAGCAAACCACCTCGATGTTGTTTAGGAAGAAAAGTTGGACGCTATTCTGAAAGCAAAAATATAGACACTATTTTGGATGTCATAAAGGATGCTATCTATGAAGCAAAAAAAGACATTTTTTGAGATGCTTTAGGTTTTTTCCATGATGCATCCCATTTAGTTTCTAGTTTGACCACTCAATGTAAGACAAAATTATGCTAAAAAAGGATGCTAAATGGGACACTAATTCCAAGATTTGTTGTAGTGCATGCACAAGAACAATAGGGAGAGGAATAATGAGACAAAACACAAGAGAAGTGAATAATGATTGGAGAGTCTTCCATTTATTATTCATCAACATTAGCGTAGATAAATAATACATCCTTGAGAGGTAAAATCGATTTTCTTAGGACACAACTCATGTTAGCTCATAAAGAAGGCTTACTAAATATGATAAACCCCCATAAGTGACTAAAGCAGTTCCCAAACCAGTCCAAGATCTCATGAATTGGATAAAGCATGAGTGAGTGATGATGGGTGATGGAAAATATTGCTAATCATGGAATCTAGAGATAAAATCATGGAGGATGAGTTGGAAACAAAAGATAGCAGTTACCTGGTTGACTAGCTTTACCTTATCCACTGAAAAGCTAAAAAAATATGTTGAAAGGAAGAAATGAAAGGAAGGTGCAGTTTCTAATCTGGGCAGTCAATAAAGTTGACAAGATCTTATCCAAAATCAATATAAAGGAGCTCTTGGGGTAAATATGGAAAGTATTGACCATGTGGTGGAAGTTGAGGCCAACTACCTAGTCTAGGATATAGGACATTTACCATAAATTATTAATTATTTTGTCTTAAGTATGTAGTGGGTTTATAATATTCTAACATCTTAGGAATCATAGATTGAATGTTCAAAACATGGAAAGAGTCTAGTATATGTTCCATCCTAAAACACCATTGATGAAGGGATATGACTTGTAAAGAGTATTTTTTCTTCACCCAGTTCACAACAACTAGAGAATATCCAAAAATATTTAGACTATCTATACCAAGAGATGAAGCAAAATTTGTAAGACACCAGAGGGACATAAGTTTTTTTGTAGTTTTACAACCCATACCACAACTCATCTTCATCATGAAATAATGATCCTCATTAGTCTTAAAAAATATACCTGCACCACACTTGCCATCTTTAGCTACACCATCGAAGAAACAGGTAGCCACAACAGAGGTTGGGAGAGGGCATATCTTGCTTCTTTTCTTTGTTTTTACCTCTGATGAAGAGTGGTCCTTAAACATACCTATAATTCTTAGACAACTAGCAAAATATTAACCAATTTCTCCTAGAAAATAGAGTAATTTGTTATTTTCCATATATCCCAACAAACAAAAGCCGAAAGAAACCTTTTTTCCATATTGTTTTTGTACCACTTCAAGAAATTTTATTCAATATAATCATGGCCCCATGACTGAGCAATATTTAGAGACCTACATGCATATTTCCAAAGTTGTATATACTAAATACATGCAACAAAAACATGAAAAATAGATTCATTTTGAGACTTGCATAAAGTACAAAAATTTGACCCCTTCGAACCACTATGTTGAAGGTTTTCCTAGGTCAATAAGCAATTTTCAGAAGCAAACCATAAAAAGCATTTCAATTTCATGCGTATGAACCACTTCCAAAGTTTTTCAAACCACTATTTGAGAACATTATAGTGAGAACTCTTAACAATTGGATAATATGCCACTTTTGCCAATACATGTCCTCAAGATTGAGTAACCATCCATAACTGTTTATCCTTTGTAGAATTCAATCAAATACCAACCTTATTCAAATTCCTGATATAATTAGATGATTCTGTAGCCCATTTATATGCTTAATCAATATTGTGAATAATCATACTTTTATATAAATTATATTATTAATCATTACCATTTATATAATATTATATTTACACAATACTTTTAATTTTTTATAATAATATATTACATCTTTATATATCATATTTTATATTTAAGATTTATTTAATATTCTTTAATTTAAACTAAATTTTATATCATTTATATTTTTAATTAAATATTGCACAGTAGTGTGACATTTCAGTACAAACCTAGTTTAAAACTACAATGCCCTCACTAAGATATTACCATCACATCCGCATAATGTTTTTAATTCGTCATGATCCTAATCTTTTGTTTCAAACCAATTTTGATGATTTAATTTAAATAAAGTCGGCCATCGATTTGACACATCCACGTAGTTATCCACAATGTCCACTCACTTCGATTATTTCGTTTAAGATATCATACTTGTAATGGTACCCCAAACTCATCCATGATGGCCAATACCTCGTAATGGTATTGATATTTAGCTTAGATATAAAAGACCTGATATAAGGTTTAATTAGGGAATAGGGTTTGTGTTCCTCATTAACCATGTTTTTTATACCTTACACTCATTTCGAATGCACAAAACCTATTCATACGGACTATATAATGCTTAAAATATAAAGAGATCATGTTCAAAGTTTATGTGTGAATTTAGGTGATTTAGATCAGGTTCAAAGTTCATGTGTGATGGTTCAAGGATTTTTTCTCATTAAGCTTAAGAAGTGTCAACGAGATATTAAGGTATTTCCTAAGTTCATTATTTGATAATAGTGAAGGCATTGTGACCTATTCATGGTTTGTAAATCTTTTTAATGATCTCTATATCCAACTAAAATGACAAACACCCCTTAGAGAGGCGCGGATCCATGTTTCTTTTCGCGATGCTTGATTCTAAAGATCTTTTTATGGGGATTGAGTGCCTTCCTCGCACCCCTTGACATTGCTTAGACATCAACAACCTTTATTGATTATAATTATATAGATTCATTATGCCCTATCCATCGAATAGGAAAAATATATCCTACATGGCTCTCATGTGGTGGTGTGGGGATGCTTTTATATAGCATCAACTTGAAAAACTACCTTAGAGCTTGAAATTATTATTTTCCTCCCCCATCCATGCTCAAGGGATTGATGTTGTTTTTACACTACCATGACCATGGTCATGGCCACAAGATCCATCTACGGTGCACAAAAGATCTTAATGGAATCCATATGAAACTATTATGAAAAAGATACTATAGCAAGGGCTCACATTGTGGTTTCTAGGGGTTGTTCATGACAAATGATCCTAACAAGGTTCAATTAGGGCATAAGGACCTTATTACCCAATTTGATCATGTTTAAAAGCCCTAAGACCAATTTCTAGTGCACAAAAAGCACTCATGGTTCCATATCCACTTCGATGGTTAGAAAAAAATGCTACAAAGGACTTGAGTGTTGTCTAGAGGAATCACTCAAGGATATTTATCGCAAGAATATTCAACTATTTCAAGGCACTTGTTTTCCTTTCTTAACCATGATTAAGGCCCCATGACCCATCCATAATGCATAAAATCTCCTAATGGAATCCATATCCAATTCTAGTGCGAAAGACCCCTAGAGGATGCCCATGTTGTGGTTTGCAAGTGTTGTTCGTGCTAATCAAGCCTAAGAAAGTACATGTAGGGCCTAAGGTATAATTGTTTTAATCCCCTAATCATGGGGCTTGAGTTGAAGAAGGATAATTTAGGACTTATATGACTTATTTCCCCTTGGACCATTTTTCAACCTCTAAACCTGTTTCCACTACATGGAACCTACTCATGGCACCTATATCCTATTTTGATGCCAAATAATCCCAACCGCAAACTTGAGAACTATTCCTTATGTGAGATGAAGACACATTCTTATTTAGGTCTTGTGTTTGTGTTTAATAATAAAACTTGTATCTCTTTAGTATTTCAAAGATACCTCATATGGACCCCATGTGGTGGTTCAAAGAGGCATTCATGGTTATATATATTATGGAGATTTAGGGGTCGTGGGTGTTTTTCATGGCACTTGAGCTTAACTAGTTTCATTTAAGGAACAAGGTTATTATTGTCCTCCTTTAACATTCTTGGTTCATAACTGATCTAGAGCCATGGTTCCCATACCCAACTTAGAGGTGAATGATACCCTACATAGGTCATATGTGCTAGTTCAAGGACTCATCCATTATGTTTAAGCCTCAAAACATAGGTTTAAAGTTGAAGTAGCTTATTCCCAACCCTTGACTATGGTCAAAGACCTAAAACCCACCCTTGATGCCTAAGACATCGTAATGCCACACATATTCAAAGTAGATGCCAGAAACTCCATAAGGAGGACTTATGTCACGTTTCCTAGATTTTGTTAATGATACTTGAGCTAAAAGAGGTCCAATTAAGGATTAAGGAGCTTGTTTCCCCCCTTAAACATGTTTAGGCCTTGACATCCATTTTTCGTGCACAACACCTAATGATGGTGCATGTACCTTATTTGAAATGCTGCAAAGAACCACTACAAATGAACTGATGTGTTGGTTGAAGGAATTGTTCAAATATTTTGAGAATTATAATATTCAAAAATATCTCAAGACGCTTCTTTTCCTTCTTGTTTTGTGCGTGCAAGCCCCCCTGATCCATCCTTGATGGAAAAATCCTTTAAACAACGTCCTTACTCAACTTTGATGCAAAATATCCCCTAGAGAGCACTTGTGTTGTTGTTTGAAATTGTTGTTCCAGGTGATTAATATTGAGAAGCTACATCTAGGTCCTAAGGAACAATGATTTCCTCCCTTAACCATGGTGCTCTATCTCAAGAAGTTTCAATTAGTATTTAAGCCCCTTGATTTATCCCTAACCATGTTTAATCCTAAAGACAAATTTCTACTGCACAAAAATAGTCATCCTGCTTGTGTCTTGCTTAAAGCTAATGAATATCAACATTGGCCCTAAGAAATTCTTGGTTTAGGCCCTAAACATATTCCTTTCTATGGCCCATGTTATCATTCAACCATGGAATACATATACCTTTAGTAGAATAGAGATACCCTATAGGGGTCTTGTGTTGTGGTGTAAGCATACATTTATGACATTATATAGCGTGAAGCTTTGTGTGCTATATATTTTACTCCTAAAACTTGAGCTCAAAAATATTTATTTAGGAAACAAGAATCTTGTTGTCCTCCCCTGACCTTAGATAGTGCTCTAGACTTATTCTTGGTTCACAACTAACCTATTCATGGCAGCCATATCTAAGATGGAGGTGAGTGATATCCTACGAAGGTCAAATGTGTTGGTTCAAGGACTTACCCATGGTGCTTAAGCTTGAGAACAATGTATTATCAATGGATGCTCTTATTTCCATCACCCAACTATGGTAAAGAATACAAGACCCATCTATGATGTCCAAGACCTCATAACAATTCCAATATTAAACTCAGGTGCTAAATACTACGTGGAGAGGGCTCCTGTTATGTTTTTTAGCTTTCATACATGGTACATGACCTCAAAAAAGTTCAACTATGACTTTTAATGTTATTACTTCCCCTTAAGTAGCATGCTTATGCCTGGACAACAATTTCCAATGCACAAAACCTGCACATGGAGCATGTATCAAACTTGGTGCTCTACAAAAAAAACCTTATAAAGGAGTCATGTGTTTGTTAAAGGACTCATTCAAGGTTTCTAAGCTCAACAAAATTCAAGGACTCTTGTGTTTGTTTATTTTAAGATCATGTCTTTTTTTTTTTGTGGATGGTGCAAGGAGCCTTTACCCAAAAGTGCAGAAATTACTCCTTTCCTCCACTGCTGCAAGAGCATCGTATGGGTTGTGGGTTTTTTTGAGGGAGCTGTTAAAGATGAAGTCTATGGTGCCGATATAGTTATCAAATTTGATAAAAGCATAACCTTTAAAGGATGGTTAAAGGGAGGCTGTTGTGAATCTTGGGTTGAAAAATCAGTTCTTGATTAAAGAATTGTTGTCCAGCTGAAAGGCAAATATTAGTGCTGATTTTTTAATAAAACTAATAAATTTTGGATCAAGCTAATAAATTTTGGTTATGCAGGCTTTTAATTGTCTCTCTGTTCCGATTGTACCTTTGATATAGCTTTCTATAACAAAAAGCTGTCCTTAATACTTTAAAAAACAAAAAAGTCAAACTTTCAACTCCTGATCCACGTAGTAGGAAGGGTAGACGATAAAGAAAGGTAGGTGATAAAGTATGACAAAGATGTGAATGCACACCTTCTCGTGACCTCTTCCATCGAACCATGAATTATTAGAAAAACCCAAAATTAGTTATGAAAAATTGTTGAATGATTATTAATTTATTTAACCAATAGCGACATCGTGTGCTAGACCGAAAGTACTTGATAGTGTTTCTAAAATTAATTATAAAAAATTGTTGAATGATTATTAAATTATTTAACCAATAGCGACATCGTGTGCTAGACCGAAAGTACTTGATAGTGGAACTCTAGCGAGATTTCGTTACTGGACGTGTTTGTATATTTGTGAGTGTTGGCTGCTTTGTGTTGTGCCATAAACTCTAAAATTGTTGGCTACTACCTAAAATCGTTTGTGAGTGTTGGATACTACCTAAAATTGTTAACGGTATGCTACTGACACTACATCCCTGGAACTGTCGGATATTATATATTTTATCCAAGACGTGCTCCAGCTAAATCTGATAAGAATTAGACTTTGCTCCTCTTCTGGGACCATCCAGGTGCCATGTTTTCGGAATTTTAAATAGCAGACGCTTCTTCCTTTCCAAACATACAATGCACTACTTACAACTGGTGTAAGCGGATATGGATTTTCATTATTTGCGTCTGTCTCTCCCTCTTCCTGTTCCTGTGCCTGAAACATTAACAGTAGCTGGTGGGTGGCCTGCCACAGCAGCTCTTCTTTGTATATTCTTCTCTTTGTTTTTGATATGGTTATTGCAAAAGAGAAGGATTAGAGCCAGATTGCCACCAGGACCCTATGTATGGCCTATCATCGGAAATCTCCACCAATTAAGGCTCCCTGCTCACCGTACGCTTAAAAGCCTTGCTGACAAGTATGGTCCCATTTTGTTTCTCCGCTTGGGCTCTGTCCCTACAGTTGTCGTTTCTTCTTCCGAGATGGCAAAACTCATGATTTTATCTTTGCCAGCCGACCACTAACGGCCGCTGGGAAATTAATCTTTTACAATTGGAACGATGTGATCTTCGCGCCGTATGGAGATCATTGGAGGCAAATGAGAAAAATATGCACGTTAGAGCTGCTCACTGCCAAGAGAATCGAGTCCTTCAAGCACGTGAGAGATGAAGAGGTCTCTGCCAAGATCTGTTCAATTTTGGAGGAGAGTGAGGGCGGAAGAATGAGAGTTAATGTGAGCAAGGCCATCTCTACCCTCGTCTCCAATATAGTCTGGAGAATCCTCGCAAAGAGGAAATTTTCCGACGATGATTTGGGTGGCGATTTCAAAGGATTTAAGGAACTGTTGGACGAGATGGCCGCTACAGTGGGAGCATTCGACATTGGAGACTTCATTCCGTATTTGGATTGGTTTGATTTTCAGGGAATCAATCGCCGGATGAAGAAGACCTTTACAACATTCAATAAATTCGCTGAGAAAGTAATAGACGACCATCTTAATGTTAATCATCTTATGTCGGTGGCCTCAAATGACGTGAAGGAAGGAGACGCACAGCCCGATGTTCAAGACTTCGTGGATGTGCTGCTCCACATGGCTAAGACCGACACGAATATCACCCGGGAAACCATCAAGGCTCTTGTGCTTGTATGTGATCGCCAGGCCCTCTGGGATTCTATATTATTTATTACCTTATTCTATATGTCAATTATCGCTTTGCATGAATTAATTGGATTTGTATATGTACAGGACATGTTCGCGGCTGGGTTGGAGACGACATCAACTGAGTTAGAATGGGTAATGAGTGAGCTGTTCAGACATCCCCATGCAATGAAGTGTTTGCAGCAAGAAATCGAATCGGTCGTTGGCCAACATCGTAAAGTAAAGGAGTCTGATCTTGTAACCATGAAATATCTCCACTGTGTGGTGAAAGAGTCTCTTAGATTATACCCAGCAGTGCCGCTAGCGATTCCTCATGAATCTTTAGAGGCTGTGACAGTAGGAAGATACTACATACCTAAGAAAACAACGGTAATGGTAAATCTGTGGGCTATAGGAAGGGATCCCAATGTGTGTGGGGTAGATGCTTCTGAATTCAAGCCGGAGAGATTTATAGAAGACGAACATATGAATTTAACAGGTCAATCAGACTTCATTATGATACCGTTCAGCGCAGGAAGGAGAGGATGCCCAGGGGCTTCAGTAGCTATTGCTATGATAGAGCTTGCAGTGGCTCGGTTGGTGCAGACTTTTGATTGGACAGTTGAAGGTGATCCGTCCCAGCTGGATATGAAAGAAGCGTGCGGATCGACGATTCCAAGGCAAGTTCCGCTCTGTGCTTATCCAAGCTTGAGGGTCAGATTTCCACTGTAAAACCTACAGGAGAGAAGGCATCGTATCTCTCTATTTGCAGTGGCTTTCCATTACATAGCATATTATACTTAATTTCTGCTACCTGTTTCAGTCTTTATTTGAAATAAGTTTTCCATTACAGAGCGCATGATTTTACCACCTGCTTTTCAGTTCTGTATATCTAATTGTGTACCGATTATCAATATTAGATCCTCCACTGCTTTTCTAGGTTTGTATGTCTAATTATGTACCGAATCACCGATTATCAATATTATATTCTCCACTTTTTAATTCTGTGTTGCCCATATCAACAACTTGCTTTTTTTAATTCTCTTTGCCCATATCAACCACTTACTTTTTAATTATGGAATGCTTTATTGTTTAGAATTCATGTAGATTTTTTAATATTTAAATATGTTTTATCATTAATATTCTAAAACCATTTTGAAGTCAAATTTATCAAACATCCAAAGACATATCTATTTTCTTGAACTTTATAAATTTAAATATAAAAAATAAAATAAAATATTTTAAACATATATATATAGCATCATTATAATAAACTTTAAACTTTATAAACATTAAAAATAAAATTACTTTAAACTTTAGTTTGACAGATGTAAACCATATTACTTATAATATACATTAGAAATAAAATTAGTTTAAACTTTAGTTTGACAAATGTAAACCATATTACTTATAATATATAAACACTAGAAAAGTTTATATATATATATATATATTTGAAAAGTTGGTGTAAACCATGTACTATTTATGATGTTATTAAAATATAAAACAAATGGAATTCTATAATTATTAAAATAAAAAATAATTTATATTTTTAAATAATGTAAATATTAATGATGATTAATGTTCATTGAGACCAATTTTGAGTTATCCGAATCTTGTTCATGTGTTCAAAAAGCTTGTAAAGAATATTTCTAAGCTCACTATATTTTTGGCAAGTTAGGAGACCTTATAAAGGTTTGTATTAAAGAAAATACTATGAAGCTGAAATCTAATATGGCTTTATGTAAGACACTCTAAGAGAAAGTCATTTTCATCATCACCGATCATAGACTCACACAAATGACAAACTCTTTCCACCCATGTTTTTTTGGGAATAGAACAACGCCCTTTTTTGCTATGGAGTTGCTATGGAGTTCATGAGAGTTCGTTCTAATCTTGGCGCTATATTAATTTTCTTCTGTGAGCTAGTTAGTATCAAGAGAGACTTTTGATATTCTAAGTTAGGATTAATGACCTCCTTAGAGTATCTTAATTTTCTCTTAACCTTTAAATTTTAATCACACAACAATTTCTCTTTAAACTTAGAAGTAATAATATTTTTGGCATTATCAATGTTGTGCAAAATGTTGTTTTCATCAATGGCCCAATGGTTTAACCAAGCCATGGTATCTTTACACCAACATAGCTTGAGGCGTAGTTGGTTTTGAATTGAGTTTAAATCAATTTTAGGAAGTCTCTTGTTTCCCACGTTATTTATCTTATGATTGTACAATAGGTACCTGGTCATATCCATGCTATCGATGGGGGAAAGACCCACTTTTATGAGGAGAATAGGATACAACGTATTACTTTTAATTTTGAGGTTATAAGTTATAACCCGCTTCTAGATTTACTCAATCTTCCTCCAAGATTCTCTAGAAATGTTGCACCCCCATTCTTCACAACCATACAAGATAACAAGGATGACAATAGTTTCAAAGATGAACTTATTTTTATCCCACCTGATCAGATTGGTTGATTTACACTTATTTTCAAGACCAAAATAAGCTTTCCACCCTCCATTAGTCCTTTTCTCAATGCTATAGTTCCAATTGAGCTTGTGATAAATTTAGAGCAAAAATATTTAACAATTCATGATTGCTTATCAAGATCCGAAGAACACCTTGCCATAAGAACAATGTCATCAACATAAAGTAGGAGGATGATAATTATCCCACCTAAGATTGTACCGCCTATAAACATTAGACTATGAAAAAATAATAATAATTTAATGAAATTATATATATGAAATGCATAAATAAAATATAAGAATAAAAATAAATAAAATAAAAAGTAAAAATAAAAAAGAAAGATGCATGCATCAATGTTATGTAGTATAGTGTGAGAGTGATGTGTGTTGTAGTTTAGTAGTGAAAGTCTTGAGGATATGATCTCACTAGATAGACCTATAGTGGTACTCATATAAGAATTATGTATATAAAATTAATAACCTTAAAGTTATTATAATAATAATAATATTATATTAATATAATTAATAATTAATGTTATTTAAAAAAACACATATTAAATAAACATCGTTTAATAAGTAAAATTTCATATTAAATAAAAATGTTTACTAATTCAATATTTTAGGAATAATAGTTTCTTGTGTGGGTTAACCTAGGGGAACCCACCCCTATGTGCACCCACAGTGCCCTTGTACACTTGCATGGGCTATTCGAGGTTTGAACCCATGATGTCATAATGATTCCCTTAAGAGTGCACCCTATTACCAAGGTTAGCTGAGGTTTGAATCCATGATGGCCCAATGATTGTCTTAAGAATGCACCATATAACTCATATACACATCTAGAGATAATATAATACAATATTGAATTATAACTATGATTAACCCTACAATGGATATTAAATATTAATTAGAATTAATAATTCTTTTGGTAAGATTATATATGCATTTTAACATGTTACATATGTATTCATCCAACACTTCTCTCATGCAACACTTCTCTCCATACTAGCATAACACTTCTCTCCAGACTACCATGCTCACTGAGAAGCTAGTCCATCCTACATAACTACTTCAAACAGTATTAATAGAGAAATTGTTTCACCTAGAAAATATTTGATAAAGAAATCATACCTAGAATCCTTCATAGTGGAACAAAGTCTAAATGCCTCGAGCGCATCCAAAACAACCACCAGGCTAAGATTGTAGACAAAATACTAAAACAAGGAGGAATAAAAATCATGTGAATCTTAATACCCATCCAAAACCAACTTAAAAACTTATTCTTAAAAAGAAAAGATTTTATAAGTTCAATGATTTAGTGGTATAAATACATTCCATGATTTGGAGGTTATTCCTTAGCAACAGTTAGGACTGATATGAATCCATCCCATGGTTTCTAGGTATGAATATAGCTCATGATTTGGAGGTTATGCCTTAGTAAAAATTAGGACTAATATGAATCCAAACCACGATTCGGTGGTATGAATTAAGCCCATGATTTGGAGGTATGAATCCATCCAACAATTTGGAGGTTATTCCTTAGCCTTCCCAAATAAAATAACCTCCAATATGTATATTACTATGTCAAATTAAAAAAAAACCTTGACCCCTTTATACAAGGAAATATAATTTTGAGGTTTTTAGGAGTATTCAAAACCCCAATATGAATGGACGTGATATGATATTTCCTCGCTAGTGAGCCCCCTATGACATGTACATACTACTCAAAACCACCGAAACTATGGTACTAGTATCGTCAATCATAGACCAATGATACCCCCAGGATTTCATATGTGGTTCGTGGAGGAAACCTTCTTAGCTCTTAATTTCTAGAATCCTCCTTTAGGGACCAAGGTTTATGTATCCTCCACTAACCATGTTGAAGAACCCAAGGCTCTAGGAGCTTGATACATAGTTTCATTAATACCCCTATGGAGTCATGTGTGCTTCTTTTAGGCATTTTTTATGGCTTTGTATGCCTCAATGATTTTCTTACATTCAAAGGCATGGTATTATTCCCTAGAACATCATTCCCAAAGCCATGAGACATTATACACATATTTCTCAAAACCATCCAATGGCACCAACATTATCAATCATAGGTTAATGATACTCTCATGAGGCCATATATTTTTGGTGGAGAAAACTTCTTATCCTTGGATACCTAGAATATTCCTTTAGGTACCAAGATCTATGTCTCTTTCATTGACCATGTCAAGGTCCTAAGGCCGTAAGAACTACATATATAACACCATGGATGCCCTTATGAAGTCATCCATGGTGCTTCAAGGCATTGTTCATGGATATGTATTCCTAAATGTATTATTTAGGGAGAAAGACAATGTAATATTCCCTATAATGTCGTTCCAAAATCCCTGGGAGACCTACATAAGGCTCTTTATTTGTTCCCATGATTCCAGTTGAGGCCTCTACATCCATATGAAAATTCCCTTAATTGTATTTGTATCCAACTTTTATCATAATGATCCACTATAAAGGTGTATTTTATAATTAATCATCTTGATCATTGTCCATACCTCAATAATCTTATGTTGGGGTATAATTCCCTTAATTTCTTCACCAACCATGGTCCAAGACCCATCCTTAATGCACAAAACTGCATATTGCCACCCATATCTCACTTTAAGGATAATGATATCCTACATAGTGCATGATCTCTTATGTGACGATTTGAGTCAATTCTCTCATTTTGAGATGCTATCACCTTCATTTAGGACCTAAGTCCTTTTATTTCATGTGATTCCCCCCTATATCCCCATTATAAGGCCATGGGTCCTCTCCCCTTATTTTCCCTAAGTTTCTTGTCTTAACTAGGTCATAGGAAAATAGACATATAACTACTGATCAAAACCTTTTAATGCCATCAATTCCCACACTTAGAGGCCAAGAATACACTTAGAAAGACATGTCTGTTGACCATATTTCTTGGTCCTAAATTCATATAACCTTCTTTTAGGGCTCAAGGTATAGGTTTCCTCCCTCAATCATGTCCAAGGATTTGAGACCCATGCCTTGTGATTAAAACCTAGTAAATGATACTAATATCCATCAAGAAATTTAATAAGATAAATAAATATATATCTACTCTAATAACCAAATTTCAATTCAAATCACTTTTATTACTATTTTAGAATAGTAATAAATAAAAATAGTTTTCTTTAATTACTAGCCAATATTAAGAGTCATAGGTATTTATTTTCTTAAATAATATAAAAATGAATAATTTAATCGAGCTATTTCAAAATAATTATTTGTGAACTTATTGTGCTTGTGGTGCAAAACCTCATAAATAAATCATGATTTTTTTTTTGCTTAAATAGTATAAGATAAATAATTGAACTCGCTGTGACTATGTGTTAAGCTTCATAATTTAGTTTTGAACATTTATTTGAATGAAAACAAAATTTAATTTTTATCTACAATTTAATAATTATTTGTAAAGTTAATGTGTTTTTGTTGATAATCTTCATTATTAAATCATATTTTTACATGTCCATGTGACAATTAAGCACTTAGGGAAAATATGTCATATCTCTAGCCTTGGGATTACTTTACCCACCTAGGTTTCTTCTCTTGAAATCTCATAAATGAATCATGCAATTTTTTTTGCTTAAACACTATAAGATAAATAATTGAACTTGTTGTGACTATGTGTTAAGCTTCATAATTTAGTTTTGAGCATTTATTTGAATGAAAACAAATTTGAATTTTTATCTACAATTTAATAATTATTTGTAAAGTTGTTGTGTTTTTGTTGAAAATATTCATAATTAAATCACATTTTTACATGTCCATGTGACAATTAAGCACTTAGCCCCAATATGGCATATCTCTAGCCTAAGGATTACTTTACCAACCTAGGTTTCTTCTCTTAACCATGTTTACATATACTAGGCCTATCCCTAGTGATTAAACCTTATAATCATGACAATGGACACAAGTAGAGGCTAGGAATACTCTTAGGAAGACTTGTGATTACTTTTGAGGTGTCTTTCTTGTTCCTAGATTAGTAAAAGCTTCTTATAGGACTCAATGTAATGTTTTAATCTCTTGAGCATGTCCATGAATCTAATACCCATGCCTTATGCTAAAAACCTAATAATTATACTAATGTCCATTAAGAAATATATTAAGATAGATAAAATTATTCTTATAATACTAAATTAAAGAGAGGTTTTTTTAAGTAATTTGAAATAATTAAGAATGGAAAGTTTCTATTTGTTTAAATAGTTTATTAAAAATGAATAATTGAATTGAATTGTTTATAAAATAATTATTTGTAATTTTTTTTTCAAGAAAAACTTGAGTGGAAACCCATCAATACTTCCCCATGATTCATGGATGGTAAGAGTGGTAAACTCTCCCCCTTCCTAGAAGCACGGGGGATTTACATTGTTGAGCAATATCTTATCACGTTCACTCATAAATGGGGGTTTTAATTGTGAAAAATAAGGTCAATATATTGTAGGTATTGGGGGTAGGGGAATAGGTTATGGGGTGTTTATAGGTATTGGAGGTATAAAAAGGAGTTTCGAGTAAAAATAAGGAATATATTTTAAAAATAGGAGTTTTTTAATTGAAAATATCTATTGGGAGGGGGGTTCAACAAAAGGATTTTTTTAAGTAATTATCAATATCTAGTGAAATAGGGGTATTCTTTAATATCCCATGAACGAAGGCACTATGACACGGTTTCACAAAGTGAAGATCCCATGCCTAGAAGGAGGCCTTACCTCGAAGGACTCAAGGCTACCAACTAAACTAACCCTTGGGGCCAAGTTGAGCTTGTGGTGCAAAGCCTCATAAATAAATCATGTGAATTTATTTCTTTAAATATTATAAAAATAAATAATTGAATTTGTTGTAATTGTGGTGCATCAATTTATTTGTTTAAATATTATAAAATAAATAATCGATTTGTTATAATTTCTATGCAAAAACTAATGAATTAATTTTGATGATTTATTTTAATGAATAAAGAAAAAAATAAATAATTGAATTGAGGTAGTTACAAATTAATTACTTCCCAAGTTTGTGTGTTTATGCTACAAATCCTCTTAATTTCAATCCTACGTGTACATGTCCATGTGGAAAATAAGATCTTAGCACCTAGAAAATAAGATCTAGCACCACTTTATGGTCATTGCCAACAAGACATTTCTCATAAGTACATAGATGAGGAAATACTCAATTTATAATAATATTAATAAACATTAACACCATTTTAACAGCACTAAATATAAGTGGTGCTAATACCACCCCCTTAACACCACAAAATGTAAGTGGTGTTAATGCCAACACCTTAACACCACAATCTTATAATTGGTGCTTATACCACCACCTTAACACCGCAAAATATAAGTAGTACTAACTTATGGTGCTAAAAGATAGATTTTCTTGTTGTGTATTAAGTTGTTCTCCAAAAATATGCTTTGAGGTTCCATACCTTTCCTAGAATGCCTGCATGTATTAGTCATAACCAAATGAATGAGACACCTTCATTATTGATGGTGAGATAGTGTGATAAAGGAGATGCGAGGCATCACCCTGCCTCTCAGTCCCATGTTCCCATTATTATACCCTAACATCTGGGTTAGCAGATCTAGGTAGCTAGTAAAATTGCAAGTATGAATAAGATATAGCTTCCATCTTTGACCAATATGAGTCGACCTCATTCCTTAAGAGGGTGATCCTCATGTTGGCTAAATGACCCATTAGTTTATTGGAAAACCTATAAACACGAGGAGTGAGGGCAGATCGATGGTGTGAAGGGCTTTAGCAAGCTTTTATATTTTAGCTTCGAGTCTCCAATTTGTGGATACCTTATGGACATATGTCCCATGCTAAAGCTTTTGGAACAAATTGATGACCATTTTTTTAAACATCCCAAAGGTAAGCCCTAAACACTGGAATGTGTGTTTATGTTGCTTTGTTGAGTTGGTACTGGGTGCCAAGACCATGGATACTTTATGAGATGGATTTTGTTTTAATTACAACAATTATTATTATATTTAATTATTATTATTATTATTATTTATATATTTTTAAATTTAAAAATTAATAATAGATCACAATATGAAAAAAACAAGGTTGTTGGGGTTAGAAGACAAGTTCCGCCTTGTGCTTATCCAAGCTTGTGCTTATCCAAGCTTGAGGGTCAAATTTCCACTGTAAAAACTATAGAAGAGAAGGCACGGTATCTCTCTATTTGCAGTGGCTTTCCATTACATAGCATATTATACTTAATTGCTACCTGTTTCAATCTTTATTTGCAATAAGTTTTCCATTACAGACCGCATGATTTTACCACCTGCTTTTTTAGTTTTGTATATCTAATTATGATTATCAATATTATATTCTCCACTTTTTAATTCTCTGTTGCCCATATCAACCACTTGCTTTTTTTTAATTCTCTGTTGCGCATATCAACCACTTGCTTTTTAACTATTGAATGCTTTATGGTTTAGAATTCATGTAGATTTATTTTAATTTTAAATTTATTAACATTTAAATATGTTTTATCATTAATTTTATAAATCCATTTTAAAATTAAATTTATTAAACATCCAAAAAAATATATTTATTTTCTTAAACTATATAAATTTAAATATAAAAATTAAAATAAAACTGTTTTAAACACATATATATATACAATAATCATACTAAATGAAATAAAACTAATTTAAAATTTAGTTTGACATATGTAAATCATATTATTTATAATATATATACATGAGTGATGTAAACTATATTATTTTTTATTATTACAAAATAAAATAAATGGAGTTATATAATTATATAATTTATATAATTATTAAAATAAATAAATATATATATAATGATGACGATTAATGTTTATTGAGTTTCAATTGAGTTTGTGGTGAATATCAATTTTGAGATACTTGCAAGAAGTTACTTTCTCTAGATTTATATTATGTCATGTCTCCTATCGTCTGTAGAGGAGAACACGACTACAACTGCTCTCTCTCATATCACACTGTAGCGTACCCAATGCTCTACACTGCTTGCTCTGATATACCACAATGTCAATGAACTTGGTGCCCATACACTTGACTAATATGCATAATAATTTAAAACTTCTTATTTATCTCTCTTTAACATAGTCATGGGTCATGTAACATCCTTTACCATTCATGCTTAAGCATAAACATCACTGTAAGAGTCGTTTTACCTTTGATAGATCCATTATGTGACCTGAAAAACCTCTTTCGCACTAAACCTATCCTTTCCGCACTCTGCTTTTCGCGTTATCATTTCTACCTTCCACTGTGGAATCCAGGAACCATAAACATACTGTGCGACAGAGTCATTCAAACCATTTTTCTCTTTCTGCCTTCCACCCTTCCACCTTACGTTTGGGAACTATGGAATCAGAAACTCAACATTCGACGAAATCATTCAGCCCCTTTCTTCCTTCCACATAGCGTCTTTCCGCCGTGAAACTCAAGAATAAAGAAACCAACATTCGATAGAATCATTCAACCCCTTTCCACATTCCTCATTTTTCTCCTTCTACTGTAGAGCTCGGGAATCAAAAAACCAATAAATCTATACCTTGACTTGTCCATTTTCCACCTTTCGATGCGGACCTCGTAAATCGGGAAACCCATGAAACGATCACTTGTCTTTTGAATTTCTGCCTTCCGAATTTTTCCTTTCCGCCTCTCACTGTGGACCTTGGAAATCGGAAAAACAACTTTTCTCCTTAACCTTTTTCCCATTTTCCACCTCTCACCTTCCTCCTTCCACAAGCGGATTTCGGGGTGTGAAAAACACACTTTTGCCTTGGAATTTCTGGCTCTTTTTCTGCTTCTGACTTCCTCCTTCCGTGGGAGGATTCCGTGGTGCATAAATGAACATTCTTCTTTGTTTCAACTTTTCTCTTCTGCCTCCCACCTTCCTCCTTCCCCGAGCGGATTTTAGGGGTGTGGAAATGCTTAAGTCAGATGCCTGCTGACTCTATAACCAGGCTTCTAGCCTCCATGATCATAAGCAAAATGCATTGAAACATGCAAGGAATATATAGATGCAAAAGTGGGAACATTTAACAATAGTAAACTCTACTGGAATCATTAACAAGCATTCATAATATTCAATTCATTCATAAGCAAATACATTGCATAAAAAAGAATAACAGAGAATAATTATATTGAAGATGGCGTTATCCCGCAACTAGCTATGTCGTTGCAACGTTCCACCCAACCATATGCCAGTTGTGTTCATTAATCTCTCAACACAACTGCCACCCTCGAGTTGGGCATGATTTCCATAAGGAACTAGGAAACAACAGACTCACACACAACCAGATCATGTCACACACAGTCAAGTCAACCTTCAGTTGAGTTTATCAGACTGTCCAGCTAAGCCACCACTCAGTTGGGTTTATCAGGATGTAAGAAATCAAGCCAATACGTTGTTAGGTTTATTAGGCTACACAACGAAGCCAGCTAACAGTTGTTATCAGATTGTATACAATCAAACCAACATTCACATTAAGGACTAGCCAAGCCAACATATGGGTTTATCAGGCTACTTAGCCAAGCCATCTCATTGTTGGGTTTACCAGGAAACTCAGCAAAGCGAACATTCATAGTTGGGTTTATTAGGTTGTCGAATCAAAGATCACACATGGCCAAATGCACAACAATACATAGCCAATCCAACTACCAGTTGGGTTTATCAGACTGCTCAGCCAAGCTAGTATACGATTGGGTTTATCAGACTTCCCATCCAAGCCAATATACCATTGGGTTTATTAGGCTGTCAGCCAATCCAATCTATATCTGGGTTTATCAGGCTGCTAAGGTAGTGGAAAGGAAGAATGGCTAAGCTAGTGGCTCATTCAAGAGCTAGGGACACCTCCACAAGATCTATTTGGTGTGGCATCCACAATACCTACACACCCAACACAAGGAATCATCCCCTTCTCTGCTACATAGTCCCTAGGTCTATGCCTTCCCTTCCAGTGCTCTTCAGGGTGTGCATAGAAGATTCACCAACCACTCTTATCTTTTCATGAGGTTCTTCTATGCACTAGGTTTATCAATCCCATTCGACATCTCTTCCACTCCTAAGTATTGCATACAGTTTAGACCCAAACTAGGGTACAGATCATAACAACCAGACCCAGACTAGGGTACACATCACAACAACCATAAGTTAGCTCAGCAACACAGGGCTCCACACTGTAACACAAATGACCAGGTTTGCATACCACTCTGTAACACAAAGAAAAACTGCAGAACGCGTGGCAATACTTTGCTATCTCATGATGCATTTGCAGGATGATGAACCACCCTTAACAGCCACCTCCCCGACTCAGGATAGTGAACAATGCATAGTGGATTAGAAGAATGATGAATAATGGATCAGAATGACCAAGCCATACTAGGCGACTACGAAAATGATAGTATGGGCATGCATCCCCTTGATTACTTGCTTCAGAAGAAAGAATGTGACTTTCCTGGAATGCAAGTTACAGGTTTTCTCAGACTGCAGGATGGCTCTGTCACGAAACCGGTTGTCGTGCCTTGCTCTTCCCAAGACATTAACTACCTCAACTACTCTTCTGGAAGAATTGAATGATTGAGTGTAGGGGATGAAAAGATAGCTGAGGGTTTATGGGTTTCCCCATCGACATCTGGTCTCAGCCAATGGCTCAAGAGTTTGACTAACTCCCCTCCCTATTCCTTGTGAAATCATGCCCCCATCTCTTACATTGCAGTGCATAGTTAGCTATGGTATTTTATTAAATTGCATATTTACATGATATCTTCAAAATGTAATGTGCCTAACTTAGCACTATACCCACCATCATCAACCTTGATCATTGATACACAAAACACCAAATCAATGGCAGGGACTTGGCCTTGAGCTCCTTGCCATGATTTAAATACAATATATACATCATGTACACTTTTAATACCATGGGGTCAAAACCAGGGCATTACCTATTATCATAAATAAAATTTGCATAGGTGTCTTTCTTATACTTTATAATCATGATTTTTGTCTTGTCGATGTTAAGAATCATATCCATGTTAGAGAAAAAATATTTAAGAATTCATAATTGCTTATCGAGATCTGAAGGACGCCTTTCCATAAAAACAATATCATCAACCTGAAGTAGGAGGATGATAATTATCCAAGGTAAGATTGTACCGACTATAAACATCTGAGACTATGAAAAAATAATAATAATTTAATGAAATTATATATATGAACATAAAATAAAAGATAAGAATAAAAATAAAGAAAATAAAAAATAAAGATACATGCATCAATGTTATGTAGTATAGTGGATCTCGCATGGGGGGAATCATCTGTATGTCCCATTAAAAATAAAAATAATAAAGAAAATAAAAAAAATGTAAGCATCAATGTGATGTAGCATAGTGGTACATCACACTCATGAGAGTGATGTGTGGTAGTTTAGTGGTGAAAGTCTTGATGATATTATCTCAATAGATGGGCCTATAATGGTACTAATATAATAATTATCTTTATAAAATTAATAACCTTAATGTTAATATGTTTATAATAATATTATATTAATACAATTAATAATATTAATGTTAAATTTTTAAATAAAAACACATTAAATAAACATTGTTTAATAAGTAACATGTTATATTAAATAAAAAAGTTTACTAATTTAATATTTTAGGAATAATAGTTTCTTGACTAGGTGAACCTACCCATATGTGCACCCACAGTGCCCCTGTACACTTGCATAGGCTATTCAAGGTTTGAACCCATGATGTCATAAGGATTTCCTTAAGAGTGCACCCTATTACCAAGTCTAGTCGAGGTTTGAACCCATGATGTCACAATGATTTCCTTAAGAGTGCTCCATATAACTCATATACACATCTAGGGATAATATAATACAATACTAAATTATAACTATGATAGTGCTAAAATGGATATCAAATATTAATTAGATTTAATAATTCCTTTGGTAATATTATATATGCATTATATTACTAAGCAAAAAAAATATGTTACATATGTCTTCATCTAACACTTCTCTCAAGACTAGCATGCGCAGTGAGAAGCCAGACCATCCTACAAAACTACTTCAAACAATATCAATAGAGAAATTGTCTCAACTAGAAAATATTTGATAAAGAAATCATACCGAAGATCCTTCATAGTGAAACAAAGTCTAAATGTCTCAGCTAGAAAATATTTGATAAAGAAATCATACCTAAAATCCTTCATAGTGAAATAAAGTCTAAATGCCTCGAGTGCATCCAAAACAACCATCGAGATAAGATTGTAGAAAAAATACTTAAAGAAGGAGGAATAAACATCATCTATAATACTAAGAACATGCACCTTTTCTTAGGAAGGAAACTCCATCATCTTTCTCCTTGGGTTTCAAGACTTGTCTAGTCATCACTTGTGCAACAATATTGATTTGGCTATTCAAATTCTTGATAGGGGTCCTGATCATGTTCAAGTTGGTATAAATGTTGATGATTTGAGTTTTGTTACATTCAATTGATGCTCCCCTCTTCTTTCTCGACTCAACATAAATTCCATGAGCATTCATCATGGCTTTGTGAAGCAACATTTTAATTTTCCAGTACAACAACACAATATCTCCATGCTTAGTCTCCTGAGTTTGGGAAGGACTAGCATTGATAACCTTAGATATCAAGTCGAGTTGTTCCTCAATAGCCTTGAGAGCCTCCTACTCAGCCTTAATCTCTAATTCAAGTCGATTTAGGTATTTCCTCACATTGTCATTCACCTCATGAAAAAAATATTGTTTAGATTTAGTCACCTCGCGCTCAATTCTAAGTATGTGGGAGCCTCATTTGGATTGTACCACTCTTTTTCTAATTCTTGGGTGTGGCATATTGCAATAGAATATCCCAAGAACCCCACCACTATCCCAAATCCGTTGTGCATACATCTCCTTCTTGTCTAGCACCATCCCATTAATCATTACTTGTGCATTAATAAAACAACCCAAGTAGCGATCATCAAGAATGAGAAAAATATTTTCCAACCACATGAGATGATGAGCCAAGAGGTATAGGATTACAAGATAATTACCAATCATGCTCATAATCCCTTCATAACAGAGTGTAATTTCCATTACCACTACCATTAGTGGAATCCATTTCCAACTATGATTATACCATGTTTCCATCGACATCCACTGTATTAAGTTATTCTGAACAAATATGCTTTGAGGTTCCATACATTTCCTAGAATGGACACATGTATTAGTCATAACCAAGTGAATGAATGATACACCTTCATTATTGATGGTGAGATAGTGTGGTGAAGGAGATGTCAGGCATCGCACTGCCTCTCACTCCCATATTGTCGTTATTGTACACTGGCATCTGGCTTTGCAGATCCAAGTAGCTAGTGCAATTGTAAGTCTGAATAAGATATATCTTTCATCCTTAATCGCTCTGAGTCGACCTCATTCCTTAATAGGGTGATCCTCATGTTTGATAAATGACCAATTAGTTTGTTGGAAAACCTATAAACACGAGAAGGAGTGAGGGAAGATTGATGCTTAAGGATGTGAAGGACTTTAGCAACCTTTTATATTTTATCTTCAAGTCTCCAATTTGTGGATACCTTATGGACACGTGTCCCATGCTAAAGCTTTTGGAACATATTGATGACAATTTCTGTAATATCTTGAATGTAAGCCTGAGACACCAGAATGTGTGCTTATGCTTCTTTGTTGAGTCGGAACTGGGTGCTAGGACCATGGGAACCTTATGAGATGGATTTTATTTTAATTGCAAGAATTATTATTATTATTATTATTAAATTTAAAAATTAATAATGGCACATCATGACAACAACGTTCTTGGGGGGTTCTGGAATGTCTTGTGAGAAGGGCTTGAGGTTAGTAGTTTCAGATCCCCCTAATATTACTCTTACCCACCTAATTTCATTAATTTTGGACTATGAAGGTCATAAAACCATTAATTAATGCCTTGCATGTAGATACATCCAATATATGCGTCCCATAAGTGAGAATATTCCTCATCTAGATGTTGTTGGGGCCCACATCCACTTCACACATGAGATATACACCTAATTGACTAATTATGGTCAAGGAATGCACCAAAATTGAGTCACTATCAGTTGATCTCCATAAATATTGAGTTAATGTCAGTTAATTTCACTTAAATTGAGTTCAGATGAGTTACTTCCAGTTACTTCCAGTTAATTTCAATTAAATTGAATTAAATTGAGTTACTCTCTGTAAATTTCATTTAATATTGAGTTTAACTTGTTGAAATATTGTAATTTCGAAGAATATTCTATATGTATCTTTTGTGGTCCCCGATGGTCCTACCGGGAGAACCACTTGTATTATCTTTGTACCTCGATGCTTCTAATCGAAAGAACTAATAAGAGTCATGAGGTAGTCCCCTCTAATTGTAAAGGTGGGTCATTAGCACCCCAGTGTGGTTACTTGAGCCTACATGTGTAACTCGAGCCTACATGATTAACTCGAGCCTACATGTTGGATGAGTTAATTAAAGTGAACTGATGAATATAAATAGAGGTGTGGTGCTCCTCATTTGGAACACACATTCTCACTTATGTAGGACATTAGTGGAGAAGAGAAGTAGCTAGAGAAGGAGGAGGATCAGGCTTTGATCTCCTTGCTGGTTTTATATTTTATCTTTTTGGGGAATCTATATTAAGGAAGCTTTTGCTGGGTTTTTCCCTTTAGGGTTTTCCCAGGATAAATCTTTGTGTTCCTTTTGTATGGTTTTGCTTGTCTATCTTTCAGTGATCATGTTTATATGCTTTTGTTATGAAAATGTAATGAAATACTGATGTCTTAGCTAAGCACATGAAAAATTTAACATGGTATCAGAGCCACCCTGAAAGAAGGCATTGTGCAGCTACATAATCTAGGGATTCTTACTTTTTGTTTCTCTCTCCACAATCGATCAGCAAAAGAAGGCCAGGATGACTCTCCATTGAAGGGCGCATCTTTCTGTCGAAGCGGAATTTGATTCCGAGCATTTTCAGTTTTCGGTGCAGGAAATTAGGGCTTCTTGCAGAAGAAGAATTTTTGAGTGAGCCCAGCATAGGATTTCTATCCTCATAAAAATCGAAGTTTAGAGACCTGGATCAATATTTTTGGTTGGGTGAAACTCCGGGAAAGTCAAACCCTAGTTTGACCCCAAGCTAGAAAAACCCTAAATACAAAAAATGATAAGTGTTGGTACATTCGCTATATCCTGAGATTGGAGAAGGTTCAAGAGATTAATATTTCAACTACAATATATAAAATCATTGTTTACACTGTGTCCAAAATTTATCCTTCGATTCACTATATTCTGGGATATATGATCCCTCCAAGTTAGGGTTCCAGCCTCTTCCATAATTCATTCCTAAACAGGACACCTAGGGAGAATTGAAATATCTTGGGCTAAAAAGGTCCAAATGGAATTATTGAAGATGTTCTAGAAAGGGAATGGACTATAATTATTTTTTTATGAACTATAGACTTAGAATATGAAACAGTGACATGTGGCAATCCATACAACTTAGCTCTTCAGAACAGTTCTGTAACAAGGCACCTTGGGAAAATGATCATAAATCCGAATTGGTTAAACCAATTCTAATGAAACCTATGGTTTTGGATCAAGGAAATGTGATGTTACCTCAGTGCAAAATTTCAGACATAGAGGAGCCATAATTTCAGATATATCACAGAAGCAGTGACAGATATTTCTATAGAAGAAATTGGAAAACTAGGGCTTCCTGTTCCAGGAGCTTCCCTCCACTGTTTTCGGAAAAGGAGTACTTTGGATAGCTCCATTTTAAGAGATATATATTTCTATACTATCAAATCTGAAATATTCCAATTTTTGAAAATTAGGGTTTCTGTGGCAAACCCTAGATCAACCAGCTCCGAAACCAGGACGAACACCTCAAATCGGTAAGATCTAATCCTTTGTTATTTGCATTTGAGGTTCTCATTTCAAAGTGATATAACACATCAGCTTGATGATAAGCTTGGTGAAGTTGATAACTTCCAAGCATGGAAGCATTTGATCTCTCTGAAGAAAATGAATTGGACACCTTCATGAGTAGAGAGGTTCCAGTTCCAGAAGGAGATGAGGCTCAAAGCCTTACATAAGAAGAACTTGATCAAGGCCAAGAAGATGATTGTTGATTCAATCATGGATCAACTTGTACCACAAGTGTCTTCCCTAAAGACACCGAAGATGTTTGATTCCTTGATCAAGATATTTGAAGATAAGAACATTAATCAGAAGATGGATTTGAGAAAATAGTTGAAGAATGTGAAGATCCAGAATGCAGAACATCTTGAAGTGGTAGAAGAATAATTGGAGAATGCAGAAGTGGTGATAGCCACCTTGAATGGTCTCCCAGGATCATAGAATTCATTCATTCAAGGAATGTGTGCTAGAAGAAAGTAATTACTTTCAACAGACTCTAGGAAGAAGAAGAATATCGACTCATAAGAAGAGAAGAAGAAGGTGGGAGCGATTGAAAATCAAGCTCTCACCATTCAAAGAAGAGCCCTCAAGCAATGAGTAATGTGAAGAACTCAATTCTTGAATAACCTCTTATCCATCTTATCATTTGGATAAGAAATGATGATGTCATGAATGAAGAAGATGATGAAGTAGAAGGATCAAGAAGGAGTCTACCCACGAAACGAATAAAAGATAAGTATTCAATTGTCTTTGCATGATATTGTTTTGTTATGCATTTGTTTATATTTAGTTGATGTATTATGCATGATAGATTGTTTGCATTAATGATTGTATACTACTAATATGCTTATGATGGGTAAGTAGATCATGGTGCCATACAACTCTTTATTGCTACTTATCAAACCTCTTTACTGACATATTGGATTAGTGCACAATCTCAATGATGTCATGGTAAAGATGGAAGACATCTAGAAAGTTTCCATGAGAAATGGATGAATGTTGTATTGGCTAAACAATTGTATGATGCATAATAATTTGTCGTTATGCATATGTTTTATAGTTCTAACCATGTAACTAGTGCATTTGAATTGTAGGAAAGGTCATGTACAACCTCCTACAAGAAAAGAAGGATGAGACTTGTTCTGAAGAACAAGTGATGACAATTCAAGATTCACTCCAATGAACATGAATCTGAAGCTCCCAGGGTCAAAGACACCATGACGGAAGAAAGAGCTTCAGAGAGTGGTAGATCCACCTCAAAGGATGAATACCACCATGGGTATGAGAGATAACTCAAGATGAAGAAAAGAATGCTATGAAAGAAGCTATGATCAAATAATAACAGTTGATCATGGAGAATGATGTATACGATATGATTTTGAGACATAAAAGGAAGTACGTAGTATCTTCCATATGGATCTACAAGAACAAGTGTACAAAGCAAAGTTCGTGAGTTGCCTTTGAAAAAATAGACTATGACATGACATACTCTATCGACAAGTATATGTCAAGCATAGAACCACCTATACAGAATGAAGAGGGAATATGATACTCCACTTCAGGGGAAGTGACTACAGAAGATATCTGAGTTCAACATGGTACGACATGATGGAAAACTTCCTGATGGATTGAGACTTTACCAAGAGTAAAGTGGGTTCCAACCTTCAAGATTGAATGCAGAAGACTAGGATATGTTGATGACCTGACAAGATGAACTCATGAAAGATGTTATGATGAAAGAATACTAGAATGATGTTTGGGATATAATACTCAAACTAGAAAGCAAGAATGTGGTATCTTCCAAATGGATTAGTAAGATAAAATATGCTACTGATAGAAGTAAGGAAAGACTTGTGGCTTCTTTCAGAAAGAGGGAATTAATTCTGAAGAGACACTTAATCCAAGAAGCAAGGTATACTTTCTTCAGAACTATCATGGTAGTTTCTTCCATGATGAAGTAAAGACAAGCCTTCCTTAATGGTATGATTGAGGAAGAGTTTTACATCGAATAGTCACAAGGATTTGAAGTTGAAGACAGATGGACTCACGTATGCAAGTTGAAGAAGGCCCTCTATGGCCTGAAGCAAGCTCCCAGAGCATGGTATGGAAGAATATATAGTTTCTTGACAAGCATGGGATTTTCCAAGAGTAAAGTCGATCCTAACCTTTATCTCAAGGTTGTAGAAGATGAACCTGTCATCCTGTTATTATAAGTGGATGACCTGTTTCTGACAGGGAATGAGAAACAAATTGTAGAATGCAAGAAGTCCGCTGAAGAATTTAGACCTTGGTCTAATACTTTATTTCCTAGGTCCAGAAATATGAAGGAATCTTTCTCAATCAGGGAAAGTATGCAGTGCAAAGTTTGAAAAAATTTGATATGTTGGAATGCAAAGTCATGGCCACACCCATGGACTCCAACCTGAAGCTGTTAGCTGATGACTCATCAGAGTTAGTGGATGTGACTCATTACAGATAGATCATTGGGTCATTAATGTGCTTAACAAATTCCAGAACAGACATTTGTTTTGCTATGAACACCTTAAGTCAATATCTTGTTCAACCAAGACGGGTTCACCTAGTAACCGCAAAACATGTGATGAGATATCTGAAAGGGACTATAGACTTTGGTCTATACTATGATGGTATCCATGAGTATAGATTGTATGGATACACAGATGCAGATTTGGCTGGAAGTATCTCAGACAGGAAAATCACAATAGGTAGATGCTTTTGTTTGGGGTCTGCTATGAGTTCATGGTTTAGCAGGAAACAGTCCAGTGTTTCTCATAGCACGACTAAAGCAAAATATATAGCAGATTGCTCTGCTAAGTTGTGAAGTCATATGGCTTTGAAAGCTGATATCAGGTCTCTTTGACCTGAAGATGGATACTACAATGATTCTATGTGATAACCAAATTTGTGATTACAGAGAACCCTGGGTTCCGATTGTAACACATAAAAATTTGGTATTTCTACATACGAGATAAGATATAGATGATGTTTCAGTATTTACATACTGTAGATGTAGATGATGATGATTCCATATTTATATACTAAATATAGAGATGATGATGCTTTCAGCATTTCTATACTGAAGATATAGATGATGATGCTTTCAGTATTCACATACTAGAGATGCATATGGTGATAGTTCAGTATTCACATACTGAAGATGTAGATGATGATGGTTTTAATGATGATGTATTGATGAAGCCTCTGTCTCGGGTAAAGTTAAAACACTTTTGAGACAATATTGGTGTTGTTCGAAAAGACCTTCCTCAAAAGGGGGAGTAGTGATGTTGCAGTGGAATTGTATCATCCCTGGGCACTTTCCCTAAAGTGATCCATAGACCTCGGTCCTCAAGAATGAAGAGGGATTGTATCATCTTGGGACATTTGTCCAAAAGTGATCCAGAGGTCTCGGCCCCCGTGAATGTGGTGGGATTGCATCATCCCTGAACTTCAGTTCAACATGTATCCGAAGGTATCGGCCCCCGTGAATGTGGTAGGATTGCATCATCCATGAACTTCGATTCAAAATGTATCTGAAGGTCTCGGCCCCCGTGAAAGTGGTGGATTGCATCATCCCTAAACATCGGTTCAAAATGTATCCAGAGGTCTCGGCCCTCGTGAAAGTGGTAGGATTGCATCATCCCTGAACTTCAGTTCAAAATGTATCCAGAGGTCTCGGCCCCCGTGAAAGTGGTGGATTGCATCATCCCTGAACCTTGGTTCAAAATGTATCTGGAGGTCTCGGCCCCCATGAAAGTGTGGACTGCATCATCCCTGAACCTCGGTTCAAAATGTATCCAGAGATCTCAGTCCCCATGAATGTGGTAGGATTGTATTATCCTTGAACTTCGGTTCAGAACGGATCCGGTGACTTCAGTGCTCGAGAACGTGTGTTGATCCCATAATTCCTAGAGGAAGGATTGTCTGAGTTCCACATCTGTATTGATCCCGTAATTCCGAAAGGGAGGATCATTAGTAACTCTGTAAAGACCTAAATCCCATAATTCCGGAAGGAAGGATCATTGAATTGATCCTGTAATTCCAATAGGAAGCATTGTCTGAGTTCCACAAATGTGTTGATCCCGTAATTCCAATAGGAAGGATTTTCTGAGTTCCACATCTGTGTTGATCCAGTAATTCCGAAAGGAAGGATCGTTAGTAACTCCGTAAAGACCTAAATCCCATAATTCCGAAAGGAAGGATCATTGAATTGATCCCATAATTCCAATAGGAAGGATTGTTTGAGTTCCACAGATGTGTTGATCCCGTAATTCCAATAGGAAGGATTGTCTGAGTTCCACAAATGTGTTGATCCCGTAATTCCGAAAGGAAGGATCATTGGTAACTCGGTAAAGACCTAAATCCCGTAATTCTGAAAGGAGGGATCATGTTGATGTTTTGATGATGTTGATGTTTTGATGATAATGATGTTTTCATGATGATGATGTTTTTATGATGATGATGAAGTACTGATTGAAATATCAGTGTATGATGATGATGTACTGATTGAAAGATTAGAGTATGATGATAATTACGATGTACTGATCGAAAGATCAGAGTGTGATGATGATGATGTACTAATCAGAATATCAAAGTATGATGATGATCAGAGTATGACGATGATGATGTACTAATCGAAATATCAAAGTATGATGATGATAACGTACTAATCAAATGATCAGTATGTGATGATAACGATGTACTGCTCAAAATATCAGAATATCATGATGACGATGCTGTTTGAGAATTGAAGTATGATTATGGTGCTGATCACGATGTTACCGATCAGGTTGCTGATCGAAAGAAAAAAATGCTGAAGAAGTTGTTGCTGATTGAAAGATCAAAGTACTGAAGATGTTGTTGATTGAAATGTTGAAGATGTTGTTGCTGATCGAAAGATCAAAGTGCTGAAGATGTTGCTGATCAAAATGCTGAAGATATTGTTGCTAATTGAAAGGTCAAAATGCTGAAGATGTTGCTGATCGAAAGGTCAAAGTGCTGAAGATGTTACTGTTGATTGAAAGTTCTAAGTGTTGAAGATGTTGATGTTTGAAAGGTCAAAGTGCTAAAGATGTTGCTAAAGGTGTCGCTAATCAAAAGGTCAAAGTGTTGAAGATGTTGCTGATCAAAAGGTCAAAAGATGTTGATGCTGATCAAAGAGTTGTTGTCGTTGAAAATTGAAGAAAAATACTATATGATGTTGAAAAGCTTCCAATGATTTATAGATGTGTTACCCTGATGATGTTGATGATGTCCTCTCCTACTATTGTTGTTGTTGTTGTAGAATACACTTCTTGTTAATGGGGAGTGTTGAAATATTGTAACTTCGAAGAATATTCTATATGTATCTTTTGTGGTCCCCGATGGTCCTACTGGGAGAACCACTTGTATTATCTTTGTACCCCGATACTGCTAATCAGAATAACTAATAAGATTCATGAGGTAGTCCCCTCTAATTGTAAACATGGGTCATTAGCACCCCAGTGTGGTTAGTTGAGCCTACATGTGTAACTCGAGCCTACATGATTAACTCGAGCCTACATGTTGGATGAGTTAATTAAAGTGAATGGATGAATATAAATAGAGGTGTGGTGCTCCTCATTTGGAACACACATTCTCACTTGTGTAGCACATTAGTGGAGAAGAGAAGTAGCTGGAGAAGGAGAACGATCAGGCTTTGATCTCCTTGCTGGTTTTATCTTTTATCTTTTTGGGGCATCTATATTGAGGAATATTTTGCTGGGTTTTCCTAGGATAAATCTTTGTGTTCCTTTTGTATGGTTGTGCTTGTCTATCTTTTAGTGATCCTGTTTATATGCTTTTGTTATGAAAATGTAATGAAATACTGATGTCTTAGCTAAGCATATGAAAAATTTAACATAACTGAGTTACAATCAGTTAATATGATTTAGTTTGAGTCTAAATGAGTTATTCTTGGTTAATTTGAGTTATTTTGCATTTAATTGAGTTATACTCAGGTAATTTGACTCAGTCTTCAGTTACACCAATGAAACTAGTGTAACTGACAGTCAATTGGATACTTGGGGTTGGCTTCAGTTAATTAATGTATTTTTATGGGTTAAAGTCAAAAATATTTAGTTAATAAGATGAATTCCAGTTGTATTTGGTGGCTGAGAGTAGTCTTGGGAGAATTTGAGTCAATCCTTGTAAATTTGAGTTGTCTCCAATGCATGGGAGTAATTTATGGTTGATTAAGATTCAATTAAGGAGGATTTTGAAACCAAATTGATGAATTTGGATTAGCCATGCATGGGAAGTTTCTTTGTTAGCATTTTAGAGTTAGTATTAGCGAATTCAAGTGCCTCAGCAAAAGACTTAAATGAGCCAGTGAGTAGTGATTAGGAAGCCGTAATGATTTGGGAGTCCTTCCTTAGTAGTCTAGAGTCACACTCTTGGAGGAAATTCAAGTTGGACAAAAAGGATTCAAATAAATCCAAGAAGGATTCATTTATTGTTGTGCATATTGAGGATCAAATTAGATCATAGATCTAAGGAAAATAACGAATGCAAAGAGATAATTTGGCTGAAACTTGCATAGTTTTGATGGTGATTCTGTCAATTGATCTCAGAGGCCATTGTTTTTGTTTTCTTGTTTCCCTAGTAGGGATTCAAAGGTGGTCCATGGTTGTTTGTCATATGTGAAACAAATTATCTAGTAGATATTTATCTTGTGGTATCAGGAGAAAATATTTATATTTTCTTTTGAATTCTCCATTGGGGGTTTGAATAGGTGATTTTACCCGGGGGTCCGAAGAGTTGCTTCAAAAGATCATACAACAAGAGAGTGGTACAATCCTTTGTGGAGATATATTCCTAGTTGTGCTAGGAACTGAGGCATAGGGGGACTGTTGGAGAATATTTTTCATCTTGACTTGAGTCATGCATGTATGCATGCAACCATACAACATGCATGCAACAATGTTGACCTATATAGTACCTAGATCTTATAATTGACTTCCTGGTGCCTCAATATTTATTAAGTTTTACCTCATTACCCACTATTGCACCCTCATCCATGATTTTAGGACCTCATGCACCCTATTCCATGATTTTAGCCACCCACCTTAAGTTACATTCAATTAAATGGGATACAATCAGTTAATCGGGCCACTATTCCTATATTTCATCACTTTTCCATTGATAGTGAGCTTTGATGACCATCGTTAGTCTACTAAACCTCCTAAATTAGATCCTATATCATTATATACCATAAATTAACTATATCATGCACCATCAAGGTCCAGTTACCTTCAGTTACACTCAATTAATTGAGCGCATTCAGGAGTTGGGACTAGTTCTCAAGTCTAGTGATGGTTTCTATGCTAATTTAAGCCTTCCAAATGAGAGGATTCCAAATTCCTTCTTAGGATAATGAAATTCTCCTTTAGATATGTATTTATATTGTATTCTCATTATTGATTAATAAACAATATGGATTTAATCATTTGAGTTTCTTCTGATATGTATCTTTCTCAATATTTGTTTACTAGTTTTGCTACAAATATATATTGTTCATCTCATTAGGATTACGTTGTCTAGGTCCAATGATCTCAATCTATGACTGCCCCACTAGGGATTCAAAATTGGAAAGTGACCTTGAAGTTCATGAGTGGCATTTTGGGAGAGGGGGACAATCTCAAGTACCACCATAGCTTGTGTTTCTAGGATAGTGGGACAATTCCAAGAAAGGAAGAACTCAACCATTAGCCTTAGTTAGAAAATACCTTCTCATATAGGATTCTAGAACCTCAACTTGGGGGATATTTCGGTAGGAAAACATACGCCAAGTAAATATCACAGGCTAGGAGGAAAGTTGCCTCTTTTCCACTAGTTACACACTGCTAAAATAAGTTATCTAACCTTAAATTTGATATGCCTAAATATTATGATGTATTAGGAGGGATATATGTGTGTAATTAATGTTAAATTTAAAGGCATATTTATCATGTAATAGCTCTCTTGTGGATTAGCAGTTTTCTAGTGAATATGTACTTCTTTGTCATAATATTTGCATTATGAATATGTAATTGGAATTCTAATTATAAAATCTGATATATACGTGATTTTATCGTTGATTATGACTGATATGCATTAGTTTTATGCTCAAGATTTAAATATGATATATGTGAAAATAAATGATTAGCAGTATGTCATGTCCCCATATTTTTCATGTTACAAATTGCCTAAGTCACCATAGAAAAATTATTAAAAATTGTTAATGGTGACCAATAGGGGAAAAATGCCTATGTATGGTTCCTGAGGCTTCACTAAAATTAAATGGAGCTTAATAATGTTTCCTAAGGAATTTTAATGGGCAATGTGACCAACCAAAGTTTCAATTCAAATGTATGGAGGAGAAAATAATTTAATTGGGATTAAATTGGAGAAGTAGGCAGTAATATTATTAAATCTCAAAAAATATAATTATTAGCTAAGGAAAATATTATTCGGGATTAATGGAGAAATTAGCCAAAAAATTATTGTATCCAATTGGAGAAAATTGGATAATTAATTATTCAGTAATTGGGTCAAAGGGCATCGAAGGAAATTTCTAAGGAGGTTAGAGGGTGCATTTATGAAAGGACTTGTCTAACCAGGGGACTTTTTCACCTCCCAATGATCATATTTTTCTCCGTCTCTGGTGACACCATCGTCATGCTCTTGCTCTGTCTCTGTCTCCGTTAACGGACACACTCTCGTCGTTTGAACACTAAGAGGACCCACACTTCTTGAAGGAACTGGGACGTCAAGTCCATGCATGGACTATCTACAACTAACCATTCAAACGACCTCCTTTTAGGCTCTCATAGTCTCCTAGTGTTCATTCCTGAGCTCAAATTGTAACTTGTTCTTGGATCTGGAAAGTCTTTTTAGCAGATGTGGTCACACAGGAATGTATTTTTAACTTATCCTCTGTATTTATAACTTTTATGAGCATCTTAGACCTGTACTTACACTGTTTTAACAAAACAATTCAGTTTCACTGCACCTCAGCCCTATCGGATCTGTCACCATGGTAGCTCTACATCTCCTCCTCGACTTTTGATATAATTGAGTCAAGTATTCTTCCATTCAAATCAATCTTTTTAAATAGTGTTTTTTTAAGGGTTGTCTCGCTTGTTCATACAAATCTTTGCTTTGCGGTGGGAGAAGAGTTTAGTAGAACAATGATCTCCAAAATTACCATCTCACTATTTGGGATTTGGCCCTTTTGTTTCGATCTCACTAAATAACTATTCATGTAGTGGAGATAGCGACCAATCCATAATCATGAATGATCCTCCTAGTTGTTGGATCAGTTGGAAGTTGAGAATATCTAACATAATAGAATCACATAACTTTAGTTTCACTGCACCTCGGCCTTGTCTGATCTGTCATCAGGGTAACTCTACACCTACTCCTCAACCTACTAAATTTGTTCCTCAACTTCTTCTTGTGTACGAAGGATATCAAAATTTTTCCTTGCGGAAGGCATTCTATCCATTGATGTTCTCCATATAAAATACCTTTCCAATTTTTGTATCCAATCTATGTATAAATTAGGACTCGAGTGTCCCTTAAACTCTTACAATTATTCTCTTACTTTTGATCCTTATTTTACTACTACATCCGATAATATTTCCATGGGCTAGACAACCTCAGCATGGTCTAGCCTCTAAAGCTTCTAACTTTCTGAGTAATTCTTCTCCAATAATACACCCATTCCCCCATTTCTCCTTTCCTCTTCTTTCCCAATTCATATAGACTCCTAACTATGCTATTCTAAGTTTCTCTAATATCAATATGATGCAGATAACTGTAGAATTGCAGCTGGATCTTACATAAAGAACATGTAGGAACAACTCAGCAAGCAAGATATAGAAGATTTGCATAACTGAAATAGATAATTATTTTCACAAAGAGGTGGGAAAATTGTGGAAGAAATGTCCAAGCCAAAATACCCCCATCCTCTATTTTCCAATTCCTAAACATGTAAACCTTCAGCATAAGTTGTAGCAAGGTGAACTTAGGAAATGTGAAGAGATGATCTTTGATGTAGAAGTATCAGAGATAATATAGATATTATTTCTTGTATAAAATGTGAGAGTTGAGCAGATCAATAAAGTAGTAAGAATTTAATGTATCTATAAAAAAATTTAATCATCTATTTATTCGTGATGGCTTACAATCATGTGTTTGTTCCAGGTCTGATCAGGATGGACATGATGTCACGGCCCCATGGATAAGTGTAGGTCCTCTTGGTTTTCAAACAATGAGAGTGTGTCCATTAACCAAGACAAAGATGGAGCAGGAGCACAGACGGTGGTGTCGTCGGTGGCTGAGCGAAATCCGATTGCTGGAGGTGCAAAAGTCTCATCATCAGAGAAATCCTTTATGAAAGTTAAAATTGTTAGAGGGTGCCCTCATGAAGTTAGTGGAGCAATAATTACCTAGTGCATGGTTTTGAGTGTTACATAGTAATTTTCCATGGTAGTAGATAAATATTTTTTTGGAAGATGGTTTTTATTGGCCCATGGTGTTTTTCGGTGGTATTGGAGACTTCTCAAATATAAAAGGAGGCAAAGGAAAATGGAAAATGCATGCATTTGGATCTTGTTTATTTGGATGGGAAGCTTAGTGCTACCTAGTAATGGGAGATTCTCCCCTTGACAATAGTTCGGTGATGGCCCCCTTCTGCATCTAAGTAGCCATGGAATTGGTGAAGTGGAGAGGAACATTCAATTCTTTTCATGGTGCTTTAGTTAGATTCTGCCTATGTTCTGCATCAATATTGAAGTTGGAGATTGTATGATCACACCCTTTGTTGTTGCTGGTCATACCATGACATTATTGTTTCCTTGCGCATTTCATACATCTGCAACATATGCAATTAGGTTTTCTTGTTGCTAAGTTTCAACAGTCCCATTTTTTATTGCAAGTGTATTTTGGGTTCAGAGCTTCATATTTTGGTCCATTGTGGGGTTAGAGATCCATATTTTATTTTCTCTTCTTACTCTTTCTCTCTTTGCTACATGTGTATGATACTATAGATGATTTTAGGAAGCCAAATTTATTGTATATGGTACTATATGATATTTTGATGAATAAAGAATATTTGATTCTCCATCTCCATCTCCTATTAAGCTTATGTGTCTCTATGTTCCCTAGAATTACTAAATTCTGTGTTGTAGAGGATCCCATGATCTCCATAACCTATAGCATGTTGTATCTTATATAAATTTAATCTATGGATATTTATTATAATTAAATCCCATCTCTTTTATGCAAAATTTTCTTTTCTCTTTCATGTTTTAATGTACCTATGTTGAAATTGGTTCAATTCCGAGTAGTTTTGGCATTTCAGTTGAAGCAATGCTGTCTACTCATCCAATCGAAAAAATAAGACCAGATCCAAAAAATAGAAATAAAATTGGTTTGGAACCCACATTTAGATCTTGGATTTGACCCCATTTGACTAGAATACAGTCAAGTTGAAAACAAGGAAACTGTGTAGTCTGAAATTGGGAAATCTCACTTCTGAAGCCCCAATTGTTGAAATTGACCTCTGCAGTTTTTCACAGAAATTTTTATTGTAGAGCTTGTAATAAAAAAATCCATAGACCTGTTCTGGAACCCTTCCCTGAGTCTAGATCCTCCTACCTGTGTGGAATTCAATCTCTAGATCCTTTCTCTTTCAGCTAGTGGAAAGGATCTAGTTTGCATATGATGGTGTACCCAGGAGACTTGGATTAGACTTCAGCTGTAGATTATTTCTAAAAATAAATGTTCCTAATACATTGTGAAAAGGATTCTTGAGCTAGCACATCCTCTGTTTTCCATCCTTACATTGGTGTTTTCCTTGTCCTTTCGATTTGTTGTGCCTATATTCTGATTTGGGTACACCACAGTGGTATCCGATCACTTTCCTCTAATATTGTGGAAATTAATATCTCAAGAAGATGAATGCATATCCAAGTTTTCAGACATGTCTTGGCTTCACAATCGTCCCACTATGCCCACTTTCCTTCCTCCCATGCCAATGAAAGAAGAAATTGCAGCCATAAATATCGAAGCATGCTACAAGGAGCATCAAAATTTTATCTCAGATATTTGTGAAAGGTATTCTTTCAAATATTATATTTTCAAGTATGGATTTTGGAACAAGAAGAAAAATGAGGACTCGTTCAAGAGAAAAGAAGTGGACAAAAGAGAAGCTTCATTAGATGTGTGTGTTTCCTACCTGTTGAGAGTTTTTGGATCTTCTTCAAAAATAGGCTCCAAGAATATTGATCCCAAGGAAACCAAGGAGGACATGGATGGGCATCTAGATCCTTCCATAAACATTGAATAAGAGAATGATTCATTAGAATGTGATTACAGTGAAGAAGAAGAATGTGTAGAAGAAGATCCAGACACTATGGACATGAATAGTAGGGAATCTACTGATGGATGCTCAAGCCTTTCTAGAGAATCTATTTATGTTTTCTGAAGCACTTCTAAGACACTTACTGATGGGTGTCATCATGGGGTACTTACTGATGAGAGCCCATGTTCTACTAAGAAATATACTGATGGATGTTATGATGGAGAGGTACCTTCTAGTGGGTGCCAAGGAGAGACATCTACTAATGGATGTCAATTCCTCTATGTTTGTGATATATTGATCCCACTTGGAGAGGATACTACAAGTACAAGTTCCAACGATCATGAAGAAGATGAAGTCATTGTAGTAGAGGAAGAGGTCCTAGGATCGATCTCACCATCACCACATGAGATTCATGAGTTTAATCCTATTTTAGAGGAAGAGAAGGATTCTTTTCATGATCCATCCTATTTTGAAGGGCCACATAAGATGAAAAACAAAATATTCAAGAGGCCATGCAAATTCTCCATGACAGTCACACATTCATGTCAAATTCTTGTTGGAGAATCTATTAACTGGAAGATCCATCCTTCCTTGAAGACATCGATCAGATTCAGAGAGAAATGAGCATCATCAAATGTAACTTTTTTTATTTTTATTTCTAAAGGGAATGATTTTATTGAGCTTGTTAATGTATTACATGGGGATTACTTGAAGAATAATGAGGATATTCATAAGGTCAAAATTCAAAATGAGAAACTTCTTGAGAGGTTGCAAGATACTTGTTCTTCATCGTATGTTTCAGATTGTCATATGCTAGATTGCTTGGAGGATTCTGAGGACATGATGGATCATGAGAAATATCTTGGTTTGAATTTTCTTGATGAACATGATAACATGATAGAGAATTGTCGAGCACTTGATTTGGATATGGAGGGAATTATTTTCACACATTTTGAGGAACATATTCCTACTACCATGGAGCCATCCCTTGAAGACACTTTCACACTTTTGGAGAAAGTGCATAATCCCATGATAAGTGAACCAAAAAAGGATGACAAATTCACACATTTCTTCTTGGAGGATGAGTCGATTCATGTTCCTTCATCCTATCCTTCCATATCTTGCAGCATACATCCAAAATAAATTTGGGTGAATGGTTTATTTTTATTTGTTCCTTATAAGGAGTATGAGACTCCTCCACTACATGATGATTATATGATGAGTGCACCATAATCTCTTTTGCAGCATAAGAATCCATTGCTCTCATTTGATCACTTTCTCATACATGGATGCTCATATGATGTTCACTTGATTCACTTAAAGAATCCTGATTTTCCTTTCTCCTTGCTTAGTTCATGTGGTATTGAAGTAATTTCATCCAATACTTCGGTTAAGAGTTATCTGATTGGAGCACAATATTATTGGCATCATCATCCTTTGTTATTTCTTGATGATACATGTATTCATGGATGCATATATCATACTCATTCTTCTTCTTGCTCACTATGTAATCTACTTGATGGGAGAATTTCTTCATCCAATGTTTGGATGAATGCACACATGGAAACACTTTATGACACCTCCCACAGTTTCTTGGAGTAGCATTCTTGGACATGGGGTCCTTACCTATGTCATTGGATCATATTTGTTTGGTATCTTCATGTTCTTTTGAAACATGGTGATTTTCTTTCTTGGAGGTGCAAGCTTGTTGAGTACTCTTTAATGGCTGATCACTTTCACCACATTTGGAGTGGAATATATTTGTATCATTTCACTATATTTCATGATGATGTATCTATATTTGTGATTATGCTGTATTGGATAATTCATAGCAGAACTTGGGATGCTGGCATCTCTCCCTATGATGTTTGTCTTGTACCACTATGTGTATTGATGGAATGCACCAATTATGGGATATTTGCATTCCACTCTTTGATTATTTGTATTGGAGGATATTTTTCATCCCCCACTTGGTAATTTTTCTTGTATTAGCACTACTCATTGATAGAGTGCACACGCATTGGGACCTTGGCATCCTAGGGAATTTAGATTTCCTCTTGATGGTGATGTGCACTAGAATGGTGCTAAAGCAGTGGGACCCTAGTATCTTCCTCACTTGTATTAAGCTCACTTGGAGAAATGGTTGGGTTATTTTCTCAATGGAGCAAACCCCTCTTCATGGGTCCATTTTTGCAGCATATTGGAAGAGTTTCCTTCATAGGAGACATTATTTTCGATGGAATTATTATTTTATTGCATGTATGAAGGTGGAGAAGATGGAGCTATGAATTGAGAGGATGATTCTCAAGGTGTACTTGGGGATTTCAAAGATGCAGATGGATAACATACTTTCTATGTTTAGTCATGATTCTCCATATGTTGAGAATTATGGGTAATATTGTTATCTTGATGATTGATGACGAGTCTCCATGACTGTTGGTTTATAGGTGGATGCATTGGTGCAGGTAGATATCACTTCCTTCAGTTGATGTATGTATGTATGGCCCATGGTGTAGTTGGATGTGGTGGTGGAAGGAATTGATGATGTGATGGTATTTCCCTATGTTCTTTTCATTGCTTGAGGACAACATAATTTGGGAGGGGAGGATTGTCATGTCCCCATATTTTTCATGTTTTAAAAATGTCCTAAGTGTTAATTTTAGTGAAGCATGGATCCTCAGGCCTAAATGAAAGCAATCCTAAAAGAATGTTACAAAAGGATGAACAATTCAATGTAAACTGATTGGTAGATTCATGGAAAAAATTACACACACATAAGGCAAAAAATGGTCAAAATATCATTACATGAATAATCATTGATGTCTCTGTAGTATACAATAGTCATAAAATAGGGAGAGTTTGAATTCCTTGGAGAGGATTCGAATTCACTAATTCAAACTAAATCTGGTGCTAACTTGGTGTGGGAAAATCACCACTAGAACTCACTAATGCAACTCTGGATTATTGATTCAGTCTACAATTAGTTAACTGATAAGGGTAGGTGAGTTAATTCACCCAAACTCCCTTGAATCATGAAAAATCACGTTAGGGTGACTGAGAATGAACTAACTGGTGGGAATCAGATCATAACTGAATACCTACTAGAGTCAACCATTGGAGACCGTTGATGGCACTCAGAGTGGGTTCCTAAATTATAGAGATTGGTCCATGGTGCTCCTAAACTCATGAAACCATGCGCAATGAGTGGTAGGTGGCCCCTAGGTGTATCCCCCATGCACTAGTGAAGTGATGAAGACCTCCTAAGCTAGGAAAATAGACAAATAGACTATGTGGGAAAAGAGAGGATTAATTATTCCTAAAACTAAGTCATTAATGGTGATCAATAAGGGAAAAATACCTAAGTATGGTTCCTGAGGCTTAATTAAAATTAAATATTGCCTAATAATGTTCCGTAAGGAATTTTAATGGGTAATGTGACCACCAAAAGTCCCAATTCCAATTTCTGGATGAGGAAATAATTTAATTAAGATTAAATTGAAAAAATAGCCAATAATATTAGTAAAGCTAAAAAATTATAGTTATTAGCTATGAAAGATATTATTCAAAATTAATAAAGAAATTAGCCAAAATAATTATTGTATATTATTGTAATTTTACTACCTAAAATTGTTAACAATATGCTAATGACGCCACATCCCTCGAAGTGTAAGATATTTATATTTTATCTGTCACATATTATATTAAGTGATTCTTTGGGGAATCCTCTTTGGGTTCATGGTTCGGGTACTCTATCAGATGCCGATGAACCAGAGGTGATGGAGTCTGGAGTTTTCAAGAAGAGACCACACAAGCCTATTAGGAAATTTGTTAAGCCGGTCTTGATGACTGTGGGCGAGGATGTGGGATTAAATGATATCATCCTTACTAATGCACTAACTTTGGTTGGGTGGTTCAGAGGTCGCAAATTCAACTCTGACAGTTTAAATGGTTGGGCTACGATGGTGTGGAAAGAGGTCATTAGCGTGCCACCTGCAATTTTTCTCATTCCAATAGGCTGGATAGCTTTCAAATTCTTCAATGAGGAATATGCTAAACTGGTTCCAACTGGTGTCTGGCGGTGGGACAATGCTGGGATTTTAATCAAAAGGTGGATGCCCCTTTTTGATTTCTGATTTGAAAGGTACGATTAAATCCCAATTTGGGTTAAACTCCCTAATTTACCATTCGAATACTGGTCAGTTGATTTCTTTAAATTGGTGGGTAATACTCTGGGTACTCACTTAGAAATTGATTTTTCTTATCTACAAACTAGGGTCTGTTGTATGGGTTAGGTATTAGTCCTGTTAGATTTTCGGAATGGGTTGCCAGCTGATTTGGTAATAAAAAAAGGAAATTCTGAATTCAGTCAGCCTTTGGAATATATGGTGATTCCATTTAGGTGTTATAGATGTCATGTTTATGGTCATTCGGTGAATGAATGCTCACTTCCTTTCAATAAGAATCCCTCTTCTGTTTCTGTTAAAAAAATTTGGAGGGTCAAAAAATGTGGGTCTAATTTGGAAGCTAAGGAGGGTAAGGCACTTGAAGAGATTTCAGAGGATTTGATCTTTTCTCGCCAGTTGTTAGAGGATAAGGATATAGGATCACAATCTTCCTTATCAACCCTTAAAACTTTGTGCATTACCACACTGGCTGAGGGACTAGGGTGGAATAAGACTGATAAGGAATCTGTTTCGGTTTCTTCTTATGACCCTGTTTAGAATGATGCTTTAAGGGACCTGAGTTTTGTATCTCCTCCTAATGCTTTACCTGGTGTGTGTAAGGGTTATTTTCTTTGTTCTGTGTCAAAATCTATTATTGGTGGGTTTGGATCAGATCGTGATCCTTTTGGGAAAAATCTCCCTGTTAAGGAATGGGTTGGAGTTTTGGTTAATACTATTCATACTGCAAAGGATGGATTTATGCCATTTAGAGCTTTGTATGCCTCCCCAAATTTTCCCTTATGATACTTATGACCTTAAATTGCAGGGGTTTGGCTATTCTACCTAAAAAACTAGCGGTTACAAGATTGATTGATAAACAATCTTTAGATGTTATTTATCTGCAAGAAACTATGTGTGAAGGTTTTATACTGGTAAAGAACATGGAATTATTGTTAAAAGATAGGCAGTTTGTATTTGTTGATCCAAAGGGCAGATCTGGGGGACTTCTTCTTGGGTGGAGGATTTAATGGGTAATGTGACCACCAAAAGTCCTGATTCCAATTTATGGATGAGAAAATAATTTAATTAAGATTAAATTGAAAAATTAGCCAATAATATTAGTAAAGCTAAAAAATTATAGTTATTAGCTACGAAAGATATTATTCGAAACTAATAAAGAAATTAGCCAAAATAATTATTGTATATTATTGTAATTTTACTACCTAAAATTGTTAACAATATGCTAATGATGCCACATCCCTCGAAGTGTAATATATTTATATTTTATCTGTCACATATTATATTAAGTGTTTCTTTGGGGAATCCTCTTTGGGTTCATGGTTCGGGTACTCTGTCAGATGCCGATGAACCGGAGGTGATGGAGTCTAGAATTTTCAAGAAGAGACCGCACAAGCCTATTAGGAAACTTGTTAAGCTCGTCTTGATGACTGTGGGGGAGGATGTGGGATTAAACGATATCATCCTTACTAATGCACTAACTTTGGTTGGGTGGTTCAGAGGTCACAAATTCAACTCTGACAGTTTAAATGGTTGGGCTACGATGGTGTGGAAAGAGGTCATTAGCGTGCCACCTACGATTTTTGTCCTTCCGATAGGCTGGATAGCTTTCAAATTCTTCAATGAGGAATATGCTAAACTGGTTCTGACTGGTGTCTGGCGGTGGGACAATGCTGGGATTTTAATCAAAAGGTGGATGCCTCTTTTTGATCCCCAGTTTGAAAGGTACGATTAAATCCCGATTTGGGTTAAACTCCTAATTTACCATTCGAATATTGGTCAATTGATTTCTTTAAATTGGTGGGTAATACTCTGGGTACTCACTTAGAAACTGATTTTTATTATCTACAAACTATGGTCTATTGTATGGGTTGGGTATTAGTCCTGTTAGATTTTTGGAATGGGTTTCCAGCTGATTTGGTAATAAAAAAAGGAAATTCTGAATTCAGTCAGCCTTTGGACTATATGGGGATTCCCTTTAGGTGTTATAGATATCATGTTTATGGTCATTTGGTGAATGAATTCTTCCTTCCTTTCAATAAGAATCCCTCTTCTGTTTCTGTTAAAAAAATTTGGAGGGTCAAAAAATGTGGGTCTAATTTGGAAGCTAAGGAGGGTAAGGCACTTGAAGAGATTTCAGAGGATTTGATATTTTCTCACCAGTAGTTAGAGGATAAGGATATAGGATCACAATCTTCCTTATCAACCCCTAAACCTCTGTGCATTACCACACTGGCTGAGGGACTAGGGTGGAATAAGACTGATAAGGAATTTGTTTCGGCTTCTTCTTATGACCCTATTCAGAATGATGCTTTAAGGGGCCTTGGGTTTGCATCTCCTCCTAGGGATTTACCTGGTGTGTGTAAGGGTTATTTTCTTTGTTCTGTGTCGAAATATATTATTGGTGGGTTTGGATCAGATCGTGATCCTTTTGGGAAAAATATCCCTGTTAAGGGACAGGTTGGAGTTTTGGTTAATACTATTCTTAATACTATTCATACTACAAAGGATGGATCTGTGGCATTTAGAGCTTTGTATGCCTCCCCAAATTTTCCCTTATCATCCTTATGACCTTAAATTGCAGGGGTTTGGCTAGTCTACCTAAAAAACTAGCGGTTACAAGATTGATTGATAAACAGTGTTTAGATGTTATTTATTTGCAAGAAACTATGTGTGAAGGTTTTATACTGGTAAAGGACATGGAATTATTGTTAAAAGGTAGGCAGTTTGTATTTGTTGATGCAAAGGGAAGATCTGGGGGACTTCTTCTGGGGTGGAGGATTCATAATTTTCTTTTGTTGAATTCCTGGGCCATGACCTCTCGTCTTTGTGTTGTTCTGTATTCTATAGAATTGTAGTTGGATTTAACCTTTATAAATATTTATGGACCTTACTCGAAGAGGGAATTTTTTTGGAATCATCTCTCGGGTATGGATTGTTTCAATTGCCCTTATTTGGTTTTTGGGGGAGATCTAAATTTCTCCTTGAGATTGTCTGAAATTTGGGGAGTTAAGACTCGTGTGGATGCTTTAACCGATTTCTTTACTAATCTTTTGGATGGGTTAGGGATTATTGACATTGCCCCTTTGGTATCCATTCCAACCTGGTCTAATCGTAGAGTTGGATCTGAGAGTATTTGTAAAAGATTGGATAGACTTCTTTTATTAGCTGATTTCCTAGATAGTGATTTTATTCTTAAGCAATGGATAGGGTGTGGTGGGGATTCTAATCATCAACCAGTTTTTTTACAAATATCTTCAAGCACTTCTAAGGCTCACTGACCTTTCAAGTTTAATGCATGTTGGTTAGAAAACATTAAGTTGGTTGAGGTATTAAAAGGCTCCTGGGTGGCTTTTGATGCTTTGTCTGAGGTATCCCCTACATCCCAGTTTGTTGTGAGCCTTAAAAGAATTAAAGATTTATCCATTGAGTGGTCCTTGAAGAAAAAAGCTCAAGATATAAAGGATTTAGTGGATATTGAAAATGATATGAAGAGGTATTTTGATAGGGCTACCATTGGTTTTACTTTGGAGGAGGATAAAATGTCCTTGGTTGAGCTTGAATCCCACAAGAGAACTATTTTATGTTATTGAGAAAAGGAGGCTAGAAAAAAAAGTAGGGCTTTATGGCTAATTTGTGGTGATGAAAATACCCCTTTTTTCCATAAATTTGTAGCTGATAGGAAAAATATTAATACTATTTGGAAAATTCATGATGATTCTTGCAATCTTGTTGAAGGTGCTAAGGATATTGCTGAGGTTGGGATTCAACATTTTGAATTGCTGTTTAAGGAAGAAGTAGATCTTCATCTTCCAGAGATTGTGCATAGTGCTGGATTTTTTCCCTCATCTGTTTCTGAGGAAGATAATTGTGAGCTTATGAAGCCTGTTAATATGCAATATCTTAAGCATATCCTTTCCATTAGCAAAAATGACAAGAGTATGAGACCTGATGGAATTTCTATATAGGTTTATAGATCTCTCTTTGATGTTTTGGGTGAGGATCTTCTGAGAGTTATTGAGCTTTCCCGGGATAAGTGGCAAGATTCCTGCGGTTTTCAACTCAACTTTTCTTGTGCTCATCCCAAATATTGATCATCCATTATCTTTTGAGGATTTTCGACCAATCTCCTTGTGTAATTTTGTTTACAAAATTATTGCTAAGATTATCTCTATCTAGATCAGAAATGTTTTGGGTAGGTGTATATCTGGTGAACAATTTGGGTTTTTGCTAGGTAGGAAGATTCATGATGCTGTGGGGGTCATTCAGGAAGGTATGCAAACTATAAAGGATGTAATGATAAAGATTGATTTATCTAAAGCTCATGATCATGTAAGATGGACCTATCTTTGGGTAATTCTCTCCAAATTAGGTTTTGTTGGGAATTTTATTACTTGGATCATGAGTAGTCTATCCTCTGTATTCTTCTCTCTGCTTATTAATGGTGTAGCAACTACCTTCTTTAAAGATGGTAGGGGACTTAGACAAGGATTCCCTTTGGCACCTTTACTGTTTCTTGTGGTGGTTGAAGGTTTAGGAAGGGCTATTCTATTTGCCAAAGAAAATGAGACTTATCATGGTTTATCTTTTGGTAATGATATTGTCTTAACTCATGTTCTTTTTGTGGATGATATAGTTATGGTCAATGATGGCTCTGAACAATCTCTTTCAACTTTATATGAGATTTTAATGATATTCTGCAAGGCATCTGGGATGCAGATAAATAATGATAAATCTACTTTATATTTTTCTTGTATGGAAGAATCTGAGGTTGTTACTTTACAGAATATTTTTAATTTTCTTGTTGACAGAATTGTAAATGGTATGCAGTACCTTGGGTTTCATCTCAAACCTTGCAGATATCTTTTAAAGGATTGGGATTGGCTGAATATAAAGGTTGAAAAAAGGATTAACAATTGGAGCTTTCATTGGTTATCTAAGGGAGGTAAGCTGATAGTGATTAAAGAAGTATTAGAGGCCATCCCTGTCTATTGGATGCACTTTTGGATACCACTGGGGATTATTGAAAAAATCAGAAAGCTATGTTTCAAATTTCTTTGGTTTGGTAAACAGAATGCTCATGGCTTACCTTGGACATCCTGGAATATTTTGGCTAATCCAAAGTCTATGGGAGGTTGAGGACTTAAAGTTCCTATTGTATTTGCTAAGGTTCTTGTAGCAAAAAATGTATGGAATATCATTCATGGCTCGGGGTTATGGGTAAAGATTGCTTTTCAGAAATATATTCAGCCAATGAATATTCAGGAATGGATCAGATCTCTTGTAAAAAAGAAAAAGAACATATGAATTTGTTGTAAAGCTGTGCTTTGGGATTTTGACATTATTGGAAATTTTTTGGTATGGAATATTGGTAATGGTACTGTTGTTTGTATTGGGTTAGATCCTTGGATAGGATGTAAATGGAGACATGCTTTACCCTCTTCCATGTTGGAGAAATTACATTTGGCTGGTGTTTATTATTTATCTAATATTGGATTTCATGGAATGTCTCCACTGATGGCTCAACAATGGTTTTATGCAAATTTCATTGGTTTTACTGATCCTTTAGAGATTGATGTGTGGAATGGTTATATAGCCATTCTTAAATCTAGTCATGTTAGGATTTCAAATGATGATGATGCCCTTGTTTGAAATTTATCTAAATCTGGCAGGTACTCACCATGGTTACGCTCAGCTTATGAATAGGGTTATGGAACTTCTCTAGTGGTGGAAAGTCTTATGGAAGCTGAAATGTCCTCTCAAGACTAAACTATTTTGCTGGTTTCTCTTGTCTGGTAAAGCGTTGACTTGGGATGTTCTTATCTTGAAAGGTTGTGAAGGACCTGGTAGATGTTATCTATGCAAAATGGAATGTGAAACCAATTTTCATATTGAAGCAGAGTTTCCTTTCACTCAGTTTGTTTGGTTAATTATTGAGGATAATTTGAAACTCAATAATCTATGGAATGGAGAATCTGTGACAGCTTGTTTCAAAAATTGGTGTTTGAATATGGAAGTGGCAAATTTTAAACCATTATCTATCATTGTTTTATGGTTCATCTAGAAGGCCAAAAATTTGTCTTGTTTCGATGATTTATCCTTATCTCCAGCACATGTATCTAGTTTCAGTATGGGAACGATGAAGAATATCCCTTAGAAGCACTATGTGCTTTCGATCTGAACCATCTTGGTGGAATTTATTGATAAAACCCGTGGATGGGGTTTTTTTTATGGCTCTGTAGTAGGGGATCCAGTTACTTGTGGAGCTGGAGGTATGATTTTTTTATCAGATGTTCACTTTTTTTCCTTTAAAGCCGGATTAGGATTGGGTACTAATAATTTTGCAGAATTATGTGCCCTCAAGCTACTTCTTATTTTGGCTCGAAGGAACTTGTTGGATAAAATTCAGATCTTCTGTGATTCTTAGTTAGTTATTAACTGGGCATCTGGTAAGTACCGATTAATGAATTTATAACTAGCCATGATTCTCCAGGATGTTAATAGGATAGCCGATTGTTTCGATTCTGTTTCATTTAGACATATCTATCGAGAAAGAAATTCTTCTGCGAATGCTTTAGCAAAAGCTGGAGGAAGGATTTTGGAAGGATCCTGGTCCATTAAGGAACACCGAGCAGATGCTGTTGTGGAAACTTTTCAGGTTTCCTAAGTATGATCAAAATTTACAAGTTTCAGTGGGACATGGGTTTGAACAGTTTTATTTGTCTTTGGCTTTGTTGGAGACTGTTTCTCAGTGGATGGTGTTTTACTGACCTGTTAAGATACTTTATGAGCAATTTTTTGAGATGTTGATAGAGTTTTGGATTATATATCAACGACTATTTTCTGATATGTTTTATGCATATGACATTCGGTTTTTTGTGCTCATATGGAGCATTATTTTGAATGATATCTTTCTAAAATGTTTTCTTTTTGGAAGATGATGTAGAGATAAGATCTCAGTTTTTGAGTTGTTCTCAGTGATGGAGTACATTTTGGGTCTATTTTATGAACAGTTTGTAAATCTGGTTATAATTTTTGATGTGACTGTATGCCTTTAGATAATTTTTGATGTGGCTGTATGCCTCTGGATTATTTTTGATGTGGCTGTATGTCTCTAGATAATTTTGGTTTTTATGAGATCTTTATGGAGTATTATCATGATTGTAATTACCAGCTAGAAGGTTGGGACTCTCGGTGTTAATGGATTTTTGGGCCATCTGTTGAATGTAAATAAAGATATTTATGACATTTTTCCTTGAAAAAAAAAATAACAGTATGCTACTGACAGCACACCACTACCTATTATGGAGGGTATGATTTTACTACCTGCTTTTCTAATTTTGCACATCTAATTATGTGTGGATTATCAATATTATAATGTGCACTTTTGAATGCTCTATTTCCCATATCAACTACTTGCTTTTGAACTATTGAATTGTTCATAATTCATGTAAATTTATTAAATATTTAAATGTGTTTTATCATTTAATATGAATGTAAGTATAAATAAAAATTTAAAAATATTTTTTATCTAAATATATTATTTATAATAATTACAAGTTTACTAATATATATTAATTATTATGGGTTAAAAGTATTGTATACGTTAATATTATGGTTTGTGCAACGCCTCTCTCTGTTTATTATAGAAGTGAACAAAGAGGTTAGGTTGCAGAGAGAAAGGAGCGGGGTCTTGATGAATAGAAGAAGTATTGCCCTAGTGGAAGAACAAGAGGTCACTTGTGAAGGTACAAGGGAGGACCATCATCGCATCCAACCATGGGAGACCAAGAAGGATGTTGTACTCTAAGTATCATGATAGTACCAAGAAATTAGTGTCCATTGTCTTCTGGCCAAGAGTCAAACTTCACACCAAAAGGTGTGTAGCTCTTTCCCGACAAAGGAGGGCAACTCCTCTCAGTAGCCATTCATTTCTGGTTCCATAACTATAACTCCCTTCAGTGGCATGTTGATACTTAGGGTTTAGTCGATGGCTGCATACTATTTTTTATTAAATTAACATATATACACTAATACTATATGTATAACATCTGAAATTAACAACAAAACTGTTTATACTTATTTAATNTATTCATATCATAGCCTGGACGATTTTGATTAATTGATAGTTGTTATATATATGAATCTTTTCACATGTCTAACTTATTAAAAACATAGTCAATTAATTAATAAGTTTTTAAAAGCATAGTTAAATAATTAATAAGTTTTAGAATTTTATTAATTGATTGTTTAATTTTTTAACGACAATTAATAATATGATTAGAAAGAAAAGGCTTTTAAATTTACAAAATAAATAAATTTATACACTAATTATAAATAGAACATAATTAATTATAGTTAAATATTTATTTTTTAAAATTAATTAAAATATATATATACTCACGACGTGTAAGTTAAGTTATATATTATAATGTGTCTCATTAACTAAACTTATCTTTCTTTTTTTACACGGGAAAATATCAGTTCCTTGCTATTTCATTGAAATCAAAGGGAACATTGTTACATCATCAGTATGTGCTTTGCTCAAGGTGTGTGTAATACATCATCAAAAGAACTACAGCAGCAGCTTCAGCTAAGCTCATGAAGGAGAAACATCAATCCATACTGCTATCTACAGCTCAAGTTCTAATATCCATACTGCTGTCTATAGCTCATGTTCAAATACCTTCAAGCTACATAGAGAATAGAAAGCTAGGAGAGAAAAACTACATCCGCATCAAGCCCTTCAATACATAGAGAGTTCATACTATGACTGGATAACTAATCCAAAGAAGTAAAAACAAGAGTAGTGCTGAAAAATATGTGGCTCATCCACCACCATCATCCAAAGGATGTCATAAAAGATAGCAGCACATAAAGGTCAAGTGCTGAGGGCTAGAAAAGATATAAAGTGCCTTGATCAATACATTCACCATTGGTGAATTCAATAAACTAAAGCTGTCCCTAGGCCAGTGCTAATGCTTCTTTGGATAAGTTGTTAGCCATTGTATTGTGCTCTCTCTATATATGAATGGTAGAGAGTTGGATGAAGTAAGGTTCCATCTCTCTAATACAATGACACCACCCATCAAGAGAGAGTAATGTAAGTGTAGATCTTTGATTGAACCAATTGATGATGACAGTAGAATCCCCATGTATATGTAAAGAAGGAAGGCACATGTTTTTTGCACAGTGAAGGAGTGCCCACAGGGCAAGCAATTCAGATATGGTATTTGTGCTCAGTCCAACTCCTAGTCTGAAGCAATAATAGAGTTCTTGACTGAGAAAAAGCTGTAAACCTACACCTCCCAAATGATTAGTTGATGCACCATCAAAGAAATCTGCTGGAAAAGCTATAGAAGGTGCTGGGCCAATAATTCTCCTTATGTTTTTCAGCTACATATTGACCGGGTAGAGCTGTAGAATATTCTTAATAGAGAGGATAGTAAAATATATATCAGGCTTCATGTCCTCAAAGATACATATGTTCCTGGTTATCCATATTTTCCAGGAAAGAAGTAGAGGAAGATACTTCAGAGTATTTCCTAAGTTGATCCAGGAAGATACATTAAGACAAAAATTTGATTCCCTCCAGAAGTATCGAATATTAAGAGTAGATCTGATGTGAGCTATAACTTTCCTGGTAAAGCTGCAACCGTGAAGTAGATGGTCAATAGACTCTAAAGCGGATCTGCAAAGACAACACCAATATGGGCCAATCCAACCTTTTTTTAATAAGTTGTCACATGTATTGATTCTATTTAGCAGACTAAGCCAAATGAAATAGATAATCTTGAGTGGAATGTGAAATTTCCATATCTTGATCAAGATATCATTAGGTCTGTGAGTAATAGAGGTATAGGCAATAAGATCATACATGAGATTGAATTTTGCCATACCTAAGGATTTATTATACATCCATACTAGTGTATCTCGATTATTGTTGATACGTATCCCACCATGCTGCAAACCTTTGATATAGTTGGACCAGGCTTCCTTCCAAAGTCTTCCCATCTCAAGCTTGTCTACAGAGATCTAGTAATCAGTAGAGGAAGTGGCAATTCCTCTGTTGAGTACATCAGAGAGAGTAATAATACCATAATATTCCAAATACAATCTAAGATCCTCTGGTAGAATATATTCAGAGGAAACACCAGCTATGGGATCATTTCCCACTTTGATATTCTTTCCATTGCCAGTCTTCCACCCAAGATATCTAGTGATCCATGACATGGCATGGATGAAACCATTCAACATATGAGAGGTACCTTGGACTTTGAAGGTCTTATGTCTGAGCCAAACATCAACAGGTTTGTTCTTAAGGTATTTGTGCTTGATGATTTGAGACCACAACCCTACACGATTAAAAACAAGCCAAAAACTTTTGTTTCGAAGGGCCAAATTGAACCACTCTAGATTCTTAATTTTCCATCCCCCAAGAGAATAGGGCCTGGAGATGGAGAGCCAATCTACTAAATGATACTTCTGAATGCCATGCGAGCAGCCCCATAAAATATTAAAGATGTATCTCCTGATGTAATTCAAAATAGTGCTGGGCATACATGCTAGTGTGAACTAGTACACAACAAGACTCATCAAGATAGATTTGACAAGTATCAATCTTCCACCCAGAGAAAGAACCGTGTAGGTCCAATTGCTCAATTTTTTTTCAAACTTCAGTAAAAACCATCTCCAGTCCTTAATTCCATACCCCAGTGGCTTGAGGTGATAACCCAGGTACTTAAAACCAGCAATAATAGGATCCATCTTGTATGGGATGAGGTTAAAAATTTGTTGTCTAACTGGTTCCTCAATGTTATTGAAAAGAAAGGAAGACTTATCTGCATTGATTTCCATTCTAGTTGCACAACAAAATGTGTCTAGAATAATTTTATAGTGATGCCACTCAACCTGTGTGCCAAAACCAAATAGGACTGCATCATCTACAAAGAGTATATGAGTAAGGTAAAGACTGGGCACAATTTTAATGCCAGATATATTTCTTGAGCTTTGTGCCTGAATAATTAATAGACTTAAACCTTCAATGATCAGTATAAATAGGAGAGGAGATAGAGTACATCCCTGTTTGATGCATCTAGACACAGGAAATAAATTTGAAGGGGTCCCATTGATCAAAACAACAAAATTAGCTAAATCAACACAGCCCATGATCCAATTGACAAAGATGCCAAGAATACCAATCTATAGAAGGACCAACCTCAAGAAAGACCAATTTACTCTTTTAAAGGCCTTTACTAGATCAAGTTTCTATACCATCACATTCTGATTTTCAGTCTTGACAATATGGATAGCTTCCTGAACAATACCTACTATTTCGATGATATGCCTATCATGCAGGAAACCAAACTGATTCTTGAATATAGCCTTGTCTAGTACCACCTTAAGTATGATAGTAGCCAGTTTAGAAATAGTCTTATAAATTAGACTACATAAGGAAATGGGCCTAAACTCTGCAAGGGTAGTGGGTTTATCACATTTAGGAATGAGTGTAATAAAAGAGGCATTGAGAGCTCCTATAACCCTCCCCGCAAGCCTAGAGTGTTTGATGACATTCATTATATCCTGCCCCAACAGTTCAAAAAATTGAAGGTAGAACTCCACCGACCACCCATCAGGCCCGAGGCTCTTATCTTTTTTAAATCCCTTGAGAACATCTTCAACTTCTTTAAGAGTGAAAGTAGACAAGAAGAGGTCCTGATCCTCTTCTTGAATAAAAGAGGGGAAAATTCTGATGACATTGAGTTGAGCCTCAATATTGGTTTTTCCATCATCAAAGAAGAGCTCAGAGAAGTGTTGTACAACCAAATACTTTAACTTAGCATCATCCTCAATAGTTTCCCCTAGCTGATTCTTAAGTGCCCATATAGCTTTGGAGTTCCTCCTAGCAGAAATAGAGTGAAAAAATTTGGTATTGGCATCACCTTCCTGAATCCAATCAACTATGCTTTTGAGCTTCCATGTAAGGATCTGATGTCAAAGCAAGGATTCCTTCCTGCTTTTCAAGAGAGCAAGGGAGGAAGAAGCCTCCTCAGAGAGTATACCAAAGTGATGGGAAGTAAGGAGAGTAAGTATAGCTCGGTCAACCTCAAAGATTTCCTTCGATCTCAAAGTATTTTTCAGTTTTTCCCAAGTCTTCACTTCATTTTTTAGTCTCTCCAGCTTATATAAAAATCAAACATGGGACCAGTAGAGGGGGCAGGAGCCTTCCGAGAGGAGGATGCAAGGAACACAAAATCATCATCAAGGAGCCAGGCTTGATTGAACTTAAAAATATACAGATGACATTTCAGGCTGAAGTTCCATTCAATACATACAAGGTAATGGTCCGAGATTTCGGAGGGCTGAATCCAGGAATGATAGCATCCTAGGGTCGAGATCAGATGTAAAGAAGCAAGGAATCTATCCAATCAGGTTTAGGCCTCAAAAGTAAACCTATCTTTCTTATTATAACTATTCGTATTTGACACTTTCCATAAGTCTGACCAGTTATACGTTGATTGATTTATGGCTGCACTGAGTAATAAAAGTTGGATGTTCGGACTTTGGTGGCAAACATTAAAAAAAAGTTCAATACTTAAGCGGCCCCAAAAAAAATCAATACTTCACAAATACTTCTATATATCTTAAACATGCTTACAACGCCTCCAAACAAATGCTATTCTAAGCAAAACTTCAGATAGTGAAAATGCATACTTTTAGCAAAGAACAAAACTTTATAAAGTGAAAATGCATATTTTTAGCCAAACGTTTCCAATCAAATGCAAGATGTCCAAATTTCTTTGAATTTGTTTATAAAAAGAATGCAAGTTTAAATTGAGTTTGTGGAAAAGTTATAAAAGAATACAAGTTAGAAATTATTAAGTGTAATCAAATAATTAAATTTTTTTGAATTTTTTTTATAAAAGAATGTAACTTTAAATTGAGTTTGTTTAAATTTATTTAGAAAAATTTAAAAAAAATATAAGTTAGAAATTATTAAATGTAATCCTATAAAATTTGAAATAGTTCAGAATTAAAAGAATCTAAGTTAAAAATTATTAATACATCTCAAATTGAAATCATTATATCATAATGAAAACGCCTCATTCAAAATTTTAGTGAACTTTCAAAATAATAAATTGAAATCATAATATCATAATGAACACACCTCATTCAAAATTTTAGATTGAAATCATAATATTATAATGAACACACCTCATTCAAAATTTTAGGCAATTTTCAAAATAATAAATGGAAATCATAATATCATGATGAACACACCTCATTCAAAATGTTAGGGACCTTTTAAAATAATAATGTTTTTTATAGTCGTTTGACTTATTGTTAAATGCAATAGAATGTCCTCCCTATTAACTATATTAATGGAGCCAATAGTAGATTAACTAGTAACCATTATATATAAACTCCTTGAATTAGCCATCATATGTAATCTATCACTTAATCATCCAAGATACAGGTATATCACCTATCACTTCATGGTTGCACCTCACAGAAGTACCCCAAAACATCAAGGAAAGTGGTTTGGAGACTTGCATGGAGCAAATAAATCAGATGTATTTGCGCATGGAATTTCACCATAAAGTTTACTAAATTAAAAGAACAAGTAGCACAGATGCCAAGCATGCACTAAAGAACAAGAAACCGGTATGCAAAGCATGCATTGTTCATGTCAACTCAACTCGATTATCATAAGGACCTTCATGGGAGCATTTGTGGAGAGAGGGGGAGAGAGAGAGGTGACGAAACCCCACCTTTTTCTTGGACGGGTTAACTTTGACCGAAATACTTGCGACATGATTTTACTGCGATAGGGTTTTACTGTGACGAAATATTACCGCGACAGACTTCACTACGACATGACTCAACTTTCACTTTTCGTCGACAAACCTTTTACAGACTTTTATCTTGCACAGTTTTACCTCAATAGACACCCACTTGGCTTCGACGGACTTTTACCGTGACACACTATTAGCTGCGACCAAGTCCCACTTCGATAGGACCGCATTTAACGAAACTTTATAAAAGGATATTTATTTTTATATTAACTTATAATATGAAAAACACTTTTCACTACTCCATAACTTGTGATAAACCTCGACACAATTTTAGTGCGACAAGCTCACAATATCATATAACCACAATATTAAATAAGACTTGTGTCGAGCACTCTGAGTTTAAAACTTAAACTTTTACATGGTGAAATATTTGTGGATTATTTATGTCTTTCACAAATAGTAAATGTAAACAACATTCACACAAGTAATTCTGGAGAAAATGAGCGACATAAATAAGACATGCATTTAACCATAAACTATGGGTTTATATATTATCGCCAAATAACAAAAGAACTACGACCATGTTTAAATACTTGGAAATTTACTTGGATGGTTCACCTTTTACAGAGCTTGGGCTCTCAACACATTCCAAAAAATATGAGCTTGAAATCTCAAAGTCTTCTCAGTGTTTTTCTTCTTCTCGTTTCTCTCTTACTATGTTCTTCTTCATATTACTCTTCTCCTCTGTCTCTCGAACTCACTGATTTTTCATTCTTATTCTTTTACATATACAAAGAATAAATTTTCTTTCTCTTGGCTACCAAATAACATTAAAGGATCTAATTAATTTCTACCTAAAATCTCGACTTCATAATTACAATTTGGATGCTTAAATATGGTGAGACACGAACTCCATAACCTAACAGACCGACTGACAAAAAATGTACTTCTACAGAATCTGATTGAGTCGAATGAGATGTGATGCAAATATGCTTGTAATTAATATTTCCAACACTACTCCTTAATTATCAGAAGATGGGGATCATTAAACAAAATTTTACAAAATGGGTCAAAGCTGAAACTTGTTATGTGCATGACAAAATTCACTGAGCATAACTTATCAATCCTAAGTAACTTCGTAGATACTGGAATGTATCCTTTGCCAATGGTTTTGTAAATATTTCAGCTAGATGATCTTCAGACCTGCAAAATTCTAAACAAATCTCTTTGTTGTTCACCAATTCTCTTATGAAATGATATCTTGTGTTGATGTGCTTGGTTCTCTTGTTGAATACATGATTCTTCGACAATGCAATGGATGAATTGTTGTTGCAGTAAATGGTCGTTGGTTCTTGTTGGTTCTGCGACAAGTCTAATAACATTCTCTGCATCCAAACATCTTGACATGCAACGCTTGTATTTGCGACATACTCTGCTTCTGTTGAAAACATAGTTACAATGGGTTGTTTGTTCAAATACCACAAAACAACACATGTACCAAAATGAAATGTGTACCTAGATGTGATTTTCATGTCATCTATGTTACCCCCATTTTCATTGTCAGTGTATCTAATGAGTTTGAAATTTTATGATGTTGAATACATAATGCCAAGGTCCTTTGTGCCACTTACATACCTCATAAATCTCTTACCTGCTTTCCAATGGGAGTCTATTGGTGACTCCATGAACATTGAGACTAGACTTACTCCATACATGATGTCAATCCTTGTCACAGTTAAATGCATAATGCTACCAACTACCCTTTTAAATAGCGTATGATCTACAATTGACCCATCATCATCCTTCCTCAATTTTAAAACTAGTATTACTGGTGTTGGGGCTACCTTCCAATTATACATATTGAAACTTTTCAAAACTGCACTTGGATACTTGGACTATGCTATAAATATACCACTTTTAGATTGATAGACTTCAATTCCTAGGGAAAACTACATAAGCCCCAAATCAGTCATTTCAAACTCACTTTCCATGATTGTTCTAAAATCCTTTATGCCAAAATCACCAGTAAATATTAAATCATCTACATGTAGGCATACACTTAAAATGTTACCTTGCTCATTAACTTTGGTGTACAACGTTGGTTCACTTTCACTTCAGTGAAATCCTTTTTGGGCGAGATAGGAATGAATGTGACTGTACCAAGCTCTAGGAGATTGCTTCAAACCATAGAGTTCCTTTTTTCAGCCTGTATGCTTTGTGTTCTTGTCTTGGAGCTTCATAGGCTTGTGGTTGTTCCACATACATTTCCTCCTCCATATAGCCATTCAAAAATGTTGATTTAAAATCCATTTGATAAACATGCCATTTGTTTTGAGAAACAATGACTAAAACTGCTATGATTGTGTCCAGGGATACAACATGTGCAAAATTTTCATTGAAGTCTATACCGAGTTGTTGTGTGAACCCTCTTGCAACTATTATTTCCTTGTGCTTCTACACATTCCCTACTTGTCTTGTAAATCCACTTGACATTAATTAGATCTTTATCTTTTGGCTCATCTACTAGCTTCCATGTTTGGTTCTTCTTAATGGATTCTATTTCTTCATCCATGGCTTGTTCCCATACTTCTTTTTCAACAACTTCCTCAAATGTTAGAGGATCATTTATTTGATAAAATAATGAAAAAAAAGAGAATCAATTTGGTGAAACAACTTCATGTATCGAATGCAAACTTCTTTCCTTTATTGGATTTGTCAATGACAACCTCGTCGAACTGCCTGACAGAGTTTGCTGACCTCTTAGTGTGCTTGTCAGCGTATCTTGAACTAGGACTTATGTCAAAGTTCCTTGTGCTGAAACATGTCGCGGTGTCCTAGTAGTCGACAGTGTTGCGGCATTTTTTCTTACATGTGGTCTTTGAACCACTTCCTCTATCATATTATCATGCTCGACAATCGACAAAATCTTTACACTCTTCTTGACGGTTCCATCCCAGGATTCAATATCAATAAATTGAACATCATGAGTGATGATTACTTTCCTTGCAATAGGGTTGTATAACTTATATGATTTTGTGTCTTTAGAGTAACTAACAAAAATGGATTTATGTCCCTTATTGTCTAGTTTATTTCTCAGCTCATCTGGAACATGAGCATATGCGACAAAGATAGAAACCTTCAAATGAGAAACATTGTGATTCATACCTTTCCATGCTTCTTGAGGGACTTTGTTCTTAATGCTCTTTGTCAGACATTGGTTCATAATATATGCAATAGTTGTGACTGCTTCAACCCTATATTCATTTGAAACATGCTTAGTTTCCATCATGTTGCACGTCATCTCGATAATGGTTAATTCTTTCTCGCTGCGACACCGTTTGACTGAGGTGTATACCGCATAGTGAATTGCTTGTGTATTCCATGGGTCTAGAAAAAATTTAGGAAGTAATTTGAGACATATTCACCGCCTCTGTCTGTCCTTAAGATTTTGATTCTATACCCACTTTTCTTCTCCACGAGTGCCTTGAACTACTGAAAACCTCGAAATGCATCAAATTTGTGTTTTAAAAAATATACCAATGTTTTTCTTGTGAAGTCATCAATAAAAGTAAGAAAATAATTGCAAGCTACTATGGATGGTGTTTGCATTGGGACACAAATATCAGAGTGCACAATCTCAAGTGGTGTGTGTGCTCTGTATGACTTTTCATCTAGAAAATTCCCTCTATGTTTCTTGCCAAAAATGTAGCATTCACAAACTCTCTCTGGTTTTTCGATCAATGGTAATCCTTTCACCATATTCTTTGTGTGCAGTAACTTCAACCCACCAAAATTCAAATGTCCAAATGTGAAATGCCACAACTAGGACTCATCCTCAACCTATGATTGAAATGCTACTTGGATTTCAATGTTTTTCTTTTCTTCCTTGTTGCAGTGCTTGTCTTCTTATTTGCTTTCTTCCTTGAATGCAACTCCTGAATTTGCCTTTCCTTTTATGTATGGAATTATCCTCCAAGGAAACAAGTGATTGCTTTTCATTGGTACTTTTTCTATCAATTGGTTGTTTTGATGTAAGTCTTTAATCACACAGTGATTGTCTTCCGTGTAGAATCTATAACATTTTTGTATTTGCTGTCCAATTCTCATCAAATTGTGTTTCTAAACTTCTACATAATAAACATCACACATAGTATTTTTCTCCTCATGCTCGGCTAGAATTTTGACAGTACCTTTTCCCAAAATAGTGAATTGGATATTATTTACAAGAGTGACATTGGTTTGAATTGATTTATCTAGAATCAAAAACAAATTTAAATTACCAGTCATATGATTGCTAAAACTTGAATCTAAATACCATATTTCACATGTAATTTCTTTGACAACATTGTATTCAATTAGGGATGAACATGCCAAAAAAATTGTGATGGTTGAATTGTTGGTGTTGCTCGAGTGGTTTTGATCTTGCATTCCTTGGTCATACTTCTTCTTCCTGCATTCATATGAAAAATGTCCAAATTTCTTGCAATAATGACATTATATTTTTTATTTATCAAAGCTGTGACTACTTGGTTGATTGGGGTTCTGATTTTGTCCTCTACCATCAACATTTGTAAGAATGTTGTTGCGCCCTCCTTTGACTCTAGAATTATATCTCCCCTACCTCTTCCATGACTAATGGATGACTGTGTTGCAAAGGAACCTTCCAATTTGATGTATTTGATATACTGAGTCTATGTTCATGATTGATGAGTGAGGATTGTAACTCATCAATGGTAAATTGTGACATGTCTTTGTTTTCTTCCAAGGTCACGACCAAGGATTCAAATTTTGGAGGAAGACTTTTAAGAACTTTTTCAACAATGCTTTTGTCTTCTATATTTTCTCCATGAGATTTCAGTTGATTTATCAGATTAGTGAATCCAGTGTAAAATAATTCCATAAACCGAGTATCTTTCATTAAGAAAGATTCAAAATATCTTCTAATAACTTGCAGTTTAGAAGTCTTTACCTTGTCCAAGCCTTCATAGGATGTTTCCAATCTATTCCATGCCTCCTTAGTTGTATTTGTTGTTACTACTCTTGGGATTATGCTTTCATGCATGGCTTGATGTATGTAGAACAAAGCTTTTCCATCTCTCTTACTCTATTCCCTCAAGGAATCATTCTCAGCTTGTGTGATATTAGTATATGGTGCCTGATCTACTGGTTATGTACAACCATTTTGGACTATCTCCCATACATATTGACTATCTCCCATACATATTGACCTCTGAACAAGTCCTTCATTGTTAGAGACCAATATTCATAATTCTTTCCCTAGAAATTTGAGTTTGTAAACTTGACATTTGTGTACCAGAAGTGGAAGCCATTTTTAAATTTTTATTTTCCTTAGAAAACTACTTTTTCCCTTTTTAAGACAAGGTTTCTTTCATAAACCTCGAGTGATACCAGATATTAGGAGCATGTGTGGAGAGAGGGGGAGAAACACATTATACAACTTGCCGAGATCTCTAAATAGTTCTCGTTTTTTTATAGGGTGCATTCAATGGCTATTTTTAACCCAAATAAAAATGTAGTGCTACCAACAACAAACTTCTTTTTTGGGTCAGTGCAAGAAGATGATGGACCTTTTTGGCGCGTTAGATGCAATAGAAACATGAAAAATCAGGCATCCCTCAACTTACTTGGATTTTTTGAGATACTTATGCAAAATATCTTGCATTGAGTGAAAAAAAATGAAATGTAGGAAATTGAATCACCTTTCCGAATATATAACTTTTATGTATCGAAAATTTGCATAGCTATGTCAAATTTCATTTTTCCTAACAGG
>LPNX010932942.1:16510-45394 GCA_001517045.1 Pseudotsuga menziesii
CATGGGAACTGGTCGATGTACCAAAAGACAAGGATGTAATCAGTGTCAAATGGATTTATAAGACAAAGCAAGATGCTGACGGGAATGTGCAAAAGCACAAGGCAAGAATGGTAGCAATAGGGTTCACACAGCAACCCGGCATCGAATTCAATGAAACGTTTGCACCTGTTGCAGGCATGGATACAATCAGAACAGTTTTGGCCATTGTTGGACAAAACAAATGGCATGTTCATCAAATGGATGTCAAGTCGGCATTCTTAAATGGATATCTAGAAGAGGAAGTATATGTGGAACAGCCACAAGGGTATGAAGTTCCAAGTCAAGAGCACAAAGTGTACAGGCTGAAAAAGGCATTATATGGTTTGAAGCAAGCTCCTAGAGCTTGGTAAAGTCGTATTGATTCCTATCTCATTGAAAATGGATTTCACAGAAGTGAAAGTGAACTGACTTTGTACACCAAAGTCGATGAGCAAGGTAAGATGTTAATTGTCTGCCTGTATGTAGATGATTTAATATTTACTGGTGATTATGGCATAGCAGATTTTAAAATAGTCATGGAAAGTGAATTTGAAATGACTGATCTGGGGCTTATAAAGTTTTTTCTGGGCATTGAAGTTCAGCAGTCTGAAAGTGGTATCTTTATATCACAGTATAAGTATGCAAGTGAAGTTCTAAAAAGGTTTAACATGTCTAACTGCAAGACATCCCCAACACCAGTGATAACAGGTTTAAAACTAAGCAAGGATGATGAAGGATCCACTGTAGATCCTACATTGTTCAAAAGGCTTGTTGGCATCCTTATGTATTTGACAGCAACAAGACCAGACATTATGTATGGATTAAGTCTGATCTCAAGGTTCATGGAGTCACCAAAAGACTCACATTGGCAAGCAGGTAAAATAATTCTGAGGTATGTAAGTGGCACAAAAGACCTTGGTATTATGTATTCAACCTTAGAAAATTTTAAACTCATTGGTTACACTGATAGTGACAATGGAGGCAGCATAGATGACAGGAAGAGCACATCTGGGTACACATTTCATTTTGGTATAGGTGTTGTTTCATGGGCTTCAAAGAAACAACCCATAGTAACTCTATCTTCAGTTGAAGCAGAGTATGTTGTAGCAACAAGTGCTGCATGTCAAGCTGTCTGGATGAGAAGAGTCTTAAAAGACTTGTCACAGAACCATCAAGAACCCACAACAATCTTCTGCGACAACAATTCAGCCATAGCATTATCAAAGAATCATGTGTTTCACGAGAGAACCAAGCACATTGACACAAGGTTTCATTTTATAAGAGAGTTGGTGAACGATAAGGAAATTTGTTTGGAATTTTGCAGGTCTAAAGACCAACTTCCCTACATCTTCACAAAGCCATTGGCAAAGGACACATTCCAGTATCTGCGTAGTTATCTTGGAATGACAAGTTCCCCACAATGAACTCTGTCATAAACAGAGCATGTCTAAGCTCTGAAACAGTTTGTAAATTTTGTTTTAAAAAAAAAATCCCCATCTGCTCATAATTAAGGGGGAGTGTTGGAAAATGTAATTACTCGCAGATCTGTATTTGATCTTTCAGCCGACTTTGTCAGAGGCTATACAAATCAATATCTTGTTTGTCAGTCTGACAAGAAGGAAAAGTCTACAAGTAGGCAGCGTAACTCAGTCGAATTTATTTCAGAAGTTAAGTTGTTAGGTAGATAGTTATTGCAGTTTTTAATGGAAAGTAAGTCGGAAAGTAAGTCGGCCCATGCTGTATCAATCTTTAGGTTTCCTATAAATAGAAGAAGCATTTTGTAATTTAGTTAATAGACAGACACAGGAGAACAGAGACAAGAGAGACATTAGACAGCAGAGGAACTCCGGGTGAGAAAGTGAAGTCGAAGCTCAAGCTTCTGTGCATTTGATTTAGCCGAAGAGCTGAAGCTCTGTAGACGGACTAGTTTGTAATAGACATGTTTGTATTACTTTGTATTTCCGCATAGTTAAATATATGAAATAATTTGTGGTTGAATTCATGATTATTTGGCCGCTCATATTTCCAGATTTACTTCTGTAAATGTCTTTTACAATTACTAATAAGTAAAAGAACAAGAACCCATAAAAATCTCACCGCGTGAAAGTTCCAGGTTTTACCGCACTTTGTTCGACTCAAATATTCCTACATATTTGGGCATATGTTTTTGTTATAAGTTATTTGGATTTGTAAAAGTGATTATTTTACTTCATTTTACTCACAGGTAGAATCATTTGTAAATTCTTAAGTCTTTAGACTAAGAATCATATTCTACCAATCTAGTCGCATCAAGTTGATCGCAGATAAGTTGATCACAGATAAGTTGATCGCATCAACTTGATCGCAGGTATCAACTTGATCGCACCAACTTGATCGCAGGTATTAATTTGGTCGCACCAACCGGATTGGTCGCAGTAAAAAGGTGGTCACAGTAAAAAACAAGTCGGAGTTAAAAAGTGTAATTTTTAAATATTGATTGAGCCCTAAACTCAAGTTTAGTCGGCTCAGTTTTGGCTATCAATGACGAAGTTGGGTATCTGAAGATGAAGATGGACAATCTCTCAAGAGAGAATTAGATAGAATTTGAAACGTTGGAAAAGTAAACGACAGAATAGAGTAATTAAGATCATAATACCTTTTCGCTCAAAACATTCTATATAACGAGAGTATCATTAGTAACGCTGGTAACCACTTCTGATGTGCTGGTGCCTTTGGTGTCGAAGAATCCCTCGTTCTGCCTCAATACCGCTTTCAAATATTTCACACGCATTCGAGATGCCTTCCTTTCGCCCGTCCTCCCCCAACAGAACGCCTCTGATCAAACAAAGCAAAGCATTAGTCATAAATACGATAATGAAAAACCGTTCTCATAAACACTGTGGATAGGGTGAAACAAAGAGGTCGAAGAGTTTATACCCACCAAGAAATGCACCAGAAAATGCACCAATTGATAAATAGACCATACATAAACTGAACTGCACAATTAACGAACACCCAGAAAAGCACAAGCACAGTTATAATTACAATTACAAGTAATTAAAGTAGAGGCTGAATGGTTATAGGCATAACCAACTACTTAATTTAAAAAACCAAAAACCAATTTGTCATGAAAAACAAAAACAAACTGTAACGAGTGTTTTAGGAAAAGGATATTTAGCATGCTACCTGCATGCTAGGCATAGTTATGGTGCGTGCCTTTGGATCTTAAGCAGATTGAGATCCAAACAACTTGAGATTCAAGGAGCACCATGCCTGCTGCAGCTGCAGGTTGAATGTTTATAAGAACAACCAACTACTTAGTTTTTAATGAAAAACAAAAACAAATTGTTACCAGCTTTTTAGGCAAAAAATATTTAGCAGGCTGCATACCAATTTATGAAGCTGCAGTAAGCATGGCAAGGTGCCCCTTGGATCTGCCTGCTGCAGCTGCATTAATTAGATTGCAGCAGGCTAAATATTGATAACTTTTCTTTAACGACTCTTTAAATATTAATCAAGATGCATAATAAGATAATACTAACATGAAATGAATCTCTGCTATGCACTTTTACACTTGACTTAAGCTTATTGATCGGGCTCAAGCAAGTTCAAAATCTGAAATAATATCTAAACTGCTATGGACATAACAAGGCATTATGCAACTTAGATCCAACTAGCATCATGTCTGGTGCAGCTGCATTAATTAAAGTGCAGCAGGCTAAATATTAATAACTTTTCTTTAACTATTAATCAAGATGCATAACAAGAAAACACTAACATGAAATGAATATCTGAAGTACACTTTTACACTTGAACTAATTATTACCTTGCTGACACGCTGAGTGAAATCTCCAATTAAGCCATGACCAAAATTTCCTATTGTGTCTATCAAACTGCTTAATATAAGCATGACGATAGGCATGGTCATTCCATCTAGAATGGTTCCTACAGTGCCGAATGCCATAAGGCACATATCGAATGAGTCGGCATATTTAAACAGTTTCCATATTGAGATATCTGTATGATCCTTCCGGCGAACAGCCGTGTTGTCGATATTGATTTTCACACGATCATGCTGTTTAAGCAAATCTGGTATCTCGTTCTGCGTCTTTCCTCCATCTTGTTCTTCAAGACTTGACATCTCTACTTGTTCCGTCGCCATATTCTTCTGGGGCACAAATGACACAGGGCTTGTTCACAGTGTTTAAAATGAATGGTTTTAGGAGGGCCTTGCATATGGTTATGGGGGAGATGCTATGTCGACCATAAATAATATTAAATATTAATAATAAAATTATTATACGTGGACTTTAAATAAAAAGATGTGATCAATGACGGGTGAGCTTATTAAACATATATGTTCATGCTCATTAAGCCATGGCATGGATGATGGATAGTCCCCTCCACCCTTCGGTGTTGTTCCGGCATTCTCACCCTGTTCGCCGAGTCCCAGTTTGTCGTTCCCATAATCTAGTCTAGTGCAAAGTCCTAGAGTCCCAGTGGATGCGGCTACCGTCTTGAAGATCCTTCTCTGCAGCATGAGAATCTCCTCCATTAATTATTTCGACTTCAAATCAAACCTCGCCTCCTGCAGGAAACGACACTCACTTTCTTTTGTCAGTAGCTAGGAGGGCTGGAATTTGACTTAGTTTTTTGTTTTTTAAATATGTATTGCTTTATTTATTTTAAAGGTCATATCATATCATTTTCATGTAGCAGTTCATTAATATAGTTTTAAACAATACAAATTAATTAAAATGTCCTTTGTTTTAATTTTTTTAAATATATTCTTTTTATTTTCAAAATATTTTTGTTTGTTTTTAAAAATATTTTTATTTATAGTAATATATATAAATATAGTTAGTTAAATATATTTTTTATAATAATTAATATAGCAGTTTAAATAAAGTTTATTGTTGATTTTCATGTACTGCTAAATAACAAGAATAGATTGTAATGTAAAATTTTATTTAAAAAAAAAAATTTAAGAAATGATATTATCATTGAAAACAAAATAAATAAAATTTTGGATTTGATATGATATTTCTAATTAAAGGCATGATGTGCATGATGACCTATGGACTTTGTAATTTTTTAATATAGTGGTGATAAATAGAATATGTATTTAATATAGCTTATTTTATTTTCTAATTTATTTATATAATTTTTTTTATATATTAGAAATTTTTGCACTTATTTTTACATATTAAATTAAATAATATTCAACACCCTATACATAGATATAATTATCTTAATATTTAATAATATTTAGTGGATACATATAAGTTTACATTATTAGAGTTTCAAGAGCTAATGTTCATACAATTAGGTTCCAATTCTCAATATGCAAATATCCAAATATGACATTTTTGTTGTATCTTTTAGATTATTTCTTCCATTTTATTCTTTTACAAATTGAGAATGACACCTTAGAGTCCTATATTATCAATAACACTAAGAATAAAGTTTAAATCATGTCCATCTCAAGCACCAATTAGATATTGCATATAAAGAGTAGAGATATCTACTCAAAAGATGAAATCATGTCCATATCAAAGCATGCATCTTATGCATTGAATAATGCATGTATATAAAATATATATATCTAGTTAAATATCTTATGCTAGAGATGTTTTAACATTTACAATAAGATCACTAATAAGAAGATGGGCATTTCTTGTTAGATTCAATTACTTATTCAACCTAAAATAATTCACAATAAAGAAATAAAAAAGAAATTTCAACATCTCATTAATAAGTTCTTCTAAATGCTTGACTTTGACATGATTGATTTATTTTGGACAATTTATCAACAACATTAATTGTATAGATTTTTTATTTATTTTTATAAATCCTAGTGATTGTTAGACTTCAACTACTAGTTTCATTCATATCTTATACCTATAAATTTTCCAAAAAGCCTGAAATATTTTGGTTGGAACCCTGCATATTTGTTATTTAATATCACTAGTTGAGATAAAGTAAATATTAATTTTGTTAATATTTGTACATTTTACTACAGTGATTTGATATCCCTAGTCCAGATATTTAAAATTCTAATATTAATAGTAAAATAAACTTTGCTTCTTAGTTTCTTAGTTTATATTGAGCATGAAATCATTCACAATAAGCAAATCAAAATGCAATTTCAACGTGCTCTTAGTAAGTTCTTATCAAATTTTAAATTTTATTTGTGATGGAATCATTTTAGACAATTAAACAACATTGAACCCTAATTGTATTAAATTTGGACTTATTCCTAGTCTAAATTAGACTTTAAATATGGTTAATCCACATTTCTGTGAGGTTGGATAGTGTAAAATAATACCCAATTGAGTTAACTTCCATATTATACTATCAAACCTCATGGAAATGTTCCTTAACCTTATTAAAAATCCAATTAAGACTATGAATAAGTCATTTAACTAAATCAATTTTTGGTTGTGTATATTGCCTTTCACATTCAACTTTTCAAATTAATTTCAAATTCAAATTTTGTATCAATTTTATACATACCAAGTTTTCAGTGCTTCCTCCATCAATAATCACATTACAACACCCCTTGTATTATACTTATTGTCTGAAACATGTTCATTCTATTCTCTAGTTTTTCAACAATTTTCTTCTTTGGTTTGTGGAACACCTTTTTGAACTTGCAATTTTTTGTGTACATGTTGAATCTTTGTAATGTTTTTCCAACATCAGAAGACTACTCTACATGAGCTACCTATTCCATTACTTCATTATTTCTTCTATCATTTTGATTCTCAAGTCATTATGTCATCTCATGTCATTGATATGGCCTTTGTAACATGTAGGAAAATACCTTCATACTTTGCCTTTGCCAAAACCTTTGCCTCTGCAATTACCATTCAATATTTTTAGTTTTCACCACTATTGTTTGCTTCATATTTTTTTTGATTGTTTGTTTAAATTCTTTCAAATCTTTCTCTACCTTTGGCCTCCTCTTCCTTTAACATTTTGTGTCTTCTACTCAACTTTTCTTCAATTCTTTGATATGCTTGATCTATAATAAGAAGTTAATGGTTGCTTATTTCAATTTGAATGTGAAATTTTAGGTCACTACATTGGGTGCAACCTTTTAGATTTTGGGTTCCTATCAATTCACAATCTAAAGAACTATATTATGTATTTTCACATTGATGTCTCCCTTTGGCTCAAATTATAGGACCACCTTGGGTGCTTTCACATTGTCATATTGAAAACACACTTTTACATATATCCAACCAATTAATTTTTTATCTTCCATGGTATCATCACCGATTCAAATTTCAACTATAGAAATATTTCTTTCTTTCAAAAATTTGATCAATTGCACACTTGGTTCTCTCTCTTAACTCTCTTGTTTTATTTTGCTTCAAGTTCTAATTTTAATTATGATATAGTCTCTCTAAATTATGATTTCTAATTATTTATTTCTCCTTTTCATATCTTCACCTTATTGAATATTTTGATGTCTCATATCTTTGATGTCCACATATTCAAGAACTTTATGTTTTCTTTTCCTAGGTGGCATACTTATTTCTATTCTCCAAGAAAGAATACTTTCATAGCAATTTTTTATTCTTACAATAATTGTCATCATAAAAACTCATTCATAATAGGCACAAATATTTCAAATAAGTCAAAATATCACTTTCTTCAATCCATAGAATCACATGTCCCTTCACTCATTTGCAAACCTCATATAATATGCTTAAGTTTGTGATATTATATTTATAGCTTTTCAATTCTTAAAATAATTAAATTTAACATTTTTTATTCCAAAAATTATAAAAATTTATTTAAAAATCAAAACTATTTTAATACAATTTTAAATAACAATATTTCATTAAATTATTTTTGCACACAACAATGTCATACTATCACCCTATTTAAAACCATTTAAGAACGTTAAATCTAATATTTTAAACTACATTGACCAAGAATATTACTACTTTATAGAATTCACATAAAAAAATCATTCAAATTCCAAGAATTGTCATATTTTAATAACTATATCATTTGAATATTCAAAGTGAGAAAAATAACCCAAGTTCCTCACCCCTCTTTAATTTCATCTAAATTACTCAAAAAGATGATAAGTGATTGACCATGGAATATTCAAACTTACGAGTTTTTATTTTGTTTAACATCTAAGATAAATAATGTTTATGAGACATAGAGGCAAATTGTCTCTATATAGTCTTATAAATTTCATATGGAAATCCATTCAAGCTTGTGGACTTTCCATTTCCGACTAAAACAAAATCTAAACTTTACATTTTACTCAAATAAAACAACCCTATGTTTCATTTTTATAAAATTCCTTAAAACATTACTTACTTGTAATGATCAACTAACTTATCAATAATTTTCTCATAGTAATTTATAAGTAATTCAATTCTTTCATCACCAATTACATATATAATCCAAAACATATTTTATATAAAAATCTAATTAATAATCAATAATGTTTTTATAATAATTCTTAGAGTAATTGAATTTTAATAATTTTCCATGACCATTGCCATGGCCCTTCCTTCTCTTAGGAGTTATGATAATGAATCTCTTAAGAATTAAGATAATGAACTTTAATATAATAAATGTCTAAGTGGCGATACAAATGATAAAGGACAATCCCTAAGCAAAGCAAGTGATGCTTGTCACATACATTCAATTTTCAAAACATATTTTATAATATTATATACAAGTTCATAGTACTTTATGGAATTTGTAGTACTTCTTTTAAAACTCTAAAAAAAATGGTTAAGTTTAATGAAAATTATAACTTATTTTAAAATTAAAAAAATAAATTCTCTTTTCACTATACCTTTTGAGTCTTTCAACCCTGTTCTACTCGTTTATAAACACATCTTTGCCTTTGTAACATAAAACTAAAAATCCTAAACTATATTTTAGTCATCTCCAAAAAGCATCTTCGTCTTTATAATATAAAAATGTTACTCTGTGTTCCAAAACCCTTATATTCAGTAAACAAGTGGCACTTCATAAATTCTTGAACCATGTCCATTTGTATTGATTATGACATATGCATAAATAGTTATTTATTATAAACATGTGTAGAAAACCAAAACGATCACCCATCGAGTTGATCTGATTTGATTTCAGGAAAATTACTCTAAACTACAAATGGAACCACATGATTGCTACTATCCATGACATTTCATGCAATGACAACTAATTATTTTCAAAATTATGTGAGAGAAAGCAGGTTTCAGCTAAAACATAGAATCTCGATAATGTAAAATCATGCTAGAGAAAGCAGGTTGCAACTATAACATAGGATACCGATAAACTATTGTTGTAGGAGAGTCAATAGCTTAATCAAGCAGGCCCAACACATTTTTTATTTGAGAATATTAAAAAAAAATACGCTAATATAAAGAAGGCAAAGCAAATGAGCTCCCATGTATCCTGGTATAGAATATTTTCCTCTGGAAAAACCAGGTCGATATTACAATCCAAGTGGAATGTTATGCTCGAGACATCCACTAAAGCAGATGACATGTCGTAACAAGTATCGAACTAATTGTCAGATATTACCTGCATATTGGGGATCTACTCCCAAAAAGCGTCTTTGGGAGTGTATAAGCAGGAGAAAAGAGAATGGTGATCGTTGTTCCTAAGTCGATGATCGTTTCTTCCCAGCTAGCTGTACTCTTGCTTGTAATAAGAAAATTAATTAAAGTCATCCATTCAGGAAATTACATTTATGGAAAACACTAAACATAAAAAGTCGAATTCATGCTAAAATAATCCCAATCCATTACATATTCTTGTTAAATAGACCCAATACATTATAGATTCTATAAACTAAGTGAGTGCTCCACAGAATGTTCGGCTTATTCTCAATAATATACCCAAAAAAAAATGTTACATAACACATAATACTTATCAACTTGGTTGAAATGTAACTTAGTTGCAACATAAATATAACTTGAATAAGATCACTCATCGATGGTTTCATGATTGCTTCCTTTTATATTGATAAGTTGACAATGTGATAGTTTTTCGATACCCTGAGACCCTTTTTAGCACATCTATTTTCAATCTTCCCCATAGCTCTCCCATACTACTTTCTTCAAGTGGATGGATATTTGGAGTTCATCTTTACCAATCTGGATGTCACCTGTTGCAGCATATTCTCTGCAAATGAGAGTTGATCACCTGCAGCAGCATATTCAATGCAAATGAAAAACAATTTGACATGAGAAGACCAAAGTCGTTCTTCGGGTGAAGGGGTAGGTGAACCAAAGCGTCTGACTTTTCTTCAAAGACTCCACCACAGATCAAAATCCTTGATTTGGGGAAGGGTATAACGAGCCTGCATGGCATGAATGATCCATCCAGCGATAATATGGAGTCAAATGGGGAACCCCAGTCATAGCCAGGGAAGAACAGGGAACCTCCTTCCTACAGAGGGAATGTTTAGTTTGAATTCGAAAGTGAGACTGCACGAACCTCCAACTAGAAATAATTAATGGAGGAGATGAACTTGTCTCGATTCTCATGCTCCAGAAGGGTCTTCAAGATGGCAGTGGCAAAAGTTTCTTCAAGACTGCAGCGACAGCGCAGCTGAATCCACTGGGAGTCTGGGACTTCGTGCTAGACGGGAATGGGGAATGGAGACTCAACGACCATGGTGAGAGTGCCAGAACAACACCGGTGAAGATTGATTAGACATCTCTGGAAGGTGGAGGGGACTATCCATCATCCATGCCATGGCTTAATGATCATGAACGTACATGCTCGATAAGCTCAACCGATCAATGACTATATATAGGACACACCAATCTCAAAACCAACTACGCCTCAAGCAATGAACTCATGTAAAAATACCATATCTTGGTTAAACCATTGGGAGTTGGCTAGTATCTACAACATTTGCACCTTTTCAAGTAAGTTTGTCCTGATTTTAAGTGCAAATAGTCTAGAGTTTAGCTTACACCAAACCATTGGAGCATTGATGAAAATGACATTTTGCAGAACATTGATAATATCAAAAATATTATTACTTCTATGTTTAAAGAGGAATTTTGGTGTGAGAAAATTTAGGGGTTAAGAGAAAATTAAAATACTATAAGGAGGCCATTAATCCTAGCTTGGAAGATGAGAATTATCCCTCTGTAGTAACTAGATCACCTTGAGATCGCCTAGCTCACTCAAGAAAACTAATATAGCCAAGATTAGAACTAGCTCTCATGAACTCCATAGCTAAATAGGGTGTTTCCCATTCCTAAAACTCCATGGGGGGAAAGGGTTTGCCATCTGTGTGAGTCTATGAACATTGAGGATGAAAATCACTTTCTCTTAGATTGTCTATCTTACACCCACACAATACAAACCTTTATAACCTCTTATCTTGCCAAAACTATAATGATCTTGAAAGCTTATTGGCAAGTTTTTTTAGCACAGGAACAATATTTTAAAGTAAACCAAGTATTATCCTTCTTAAGGCCCTGAGTTAAGGTTAATCATCACCATCATCATTATCTTTTAATCTTAATTTTAATGGTAGAAATGGATTCAACACCCATAAAAACCCTTAGAGCATTCAAAATTCTAAAACATGAAAATGATAAATTGAATTTTTAAAAATTCCAACACAGTTTTATCAAATTGGCTTCAAATATCATTTAAAATTAATTTTTAATATAGTTTTGAAGAAAAAACTTAAAAAACAATTTATTTATTAATTTAATAGTATAATTTTATGAATACTAATTTTCATGTAGAGAACCTTTAAAAACCATCAATGACAAATGTAAACAAAGGTAGACAAAGGATGATGACATGGAAAGGAATAAACATTAATGACATAATCATTGAAGCTATTAATGACAAAGAAATATTGATGACATGACATGACATGGGAATTGGGATACCAAATGGGCCAAATGACTCATTATGTGGTCATGGAACTCTTGGAGATGGTCATAGTGCATGAAAAGTGTTGGCATCCTTGTAACCACCGATATAATGGTACACTTGATGATGATAGATGGTGGACCTTATGATGATGGACTTGAGTTCTTAAAGCTCTTGTGTATAACACCTCGGGTCTTGAACCTACATACCTATAACTTATTGATAAGGATATATGATTCATCATGTGTTTAGTTGAATGTTGATAGAGCCATGGACATGCTTTGATGTCTTGAAGAAAACCATACCCTTGAAGATCCTTATGAATGTCAAGCAAAGAAATTTTTTGTGCATATATACTAGTCAGCTTGATAAATAAAAATGGATTAAATAATTATGACAAGTCAGCTCCTAAGAAAAAGATAGGTCAGCCTCATTAAGAAAATTAAAATAATAAATTATTTTTCATAGGTTGGCTCAAAATATTTCATAGAAATTGTTATAAAAGGGGGTGTAGCGAATTCATTTTGAAGTGTGTTTTGTGGAGTGGAGTGAGCTCTGAGACAATCGAGGCAAGTTGTAATTATTTTTCTCTGCTTTAGGGTTCATTGTAGTCAACAAAATTCGGGTGTGTCTGTTGAGACTGCTAGAGAAGCACATTGATGTAGTCAAGCAATAGATAGTTGGAAAAGGTGGTTATCTTGATGGACATGAGTAGTCACTAGATATGAATAAACTTTTGCAGACATGATTGATTACATGTTTATGGACAATTTGATGACTTGAATGTGGATAGATTTATGATATGTTTTCTGGAAATGGTGATGACATGATAGAACATAACCTAAATGACTTGAACATACATCTAACAAATGAGCATCTTGGAAGTGATATGATCCAGTGAAATACAATGACATAAATTTATAATATTTGAGAAAATATTGAGAGCAGTTGATATGATAGTGATGAGCAGTTTGATGACATGATAACTACAATAGTGACATGGCAGAAGTTTGACAAGTGATGTGACAGATCTCGATATGCAATTGCAAGCTAGGTCTTGCAATCCCTTTTCTCAGTTGGACCTGAGAAATAACCAAGCTAAGTCTTGGAATAAGAGTTGGTGCTCTTGAATCAGTTGAAGATGGTACATACCCCAAGGTTGTGGCCTTTCATTGTAACCAATATGAATCTAGATATAATAAAGTTTACAAATATTATCTTGTAGTGTGTCTCTTATGATTTGTGATGATGATCTGATTGGTTAATGGTGGTTTATTTTGTAATAAGCAATTGGTGATATTTGTTTAATTTTTAAGAAGATGAAATTAGCTAATAGTGGTGGCACACTAATTCAGCCCTCCCCCCCTCTTAGTGTGCCATTGTGTTCAACAATTGGAATCAAAGCGGGCCTTCAGTACAATCCTAACAAGATTGAAGGAGATCCGCGAAAACACAAAATGGAAGGAAAAACAAAGGTCACTAATAATGATGTTCCAATTTTTGACATGGTAGATTACTTCAATTGGAGAAGCAAGATGAAAACATGTTTGAAGAAATTTGGTGTGTCGGAAATTGTGGACAACCCACCTGTTCAATCCAATGAGAAGAAAAAGTTTGTTGCACAAAAATATGCCGAGAAGGTGTATGAGAATACACCTCCGCCAAAGATCTATGGTTCAGGCTGGAAAGTGAGTATCAAGGAGGAAACCAAGACACAAAGAAGGAAACATAGATTAACTTCATTGAAGATGTGAAGCAAGAGGAAATGGAAAAGCAAGATTCGGACATTAGTGAAGGTAAGGATGTTTCTAATTTATGTAGAACTAATTATGATCAAGTTGTAAATGACCTTGAATAATCTAAGAAAGCTTTCCTAACACTCATTTTTAGGAAAATTGATTTCACATACAATTCAAGTCTTAAAATGAATATTTTGGATTCCATCAAAGAATACCACCAGAATTCACTCCAAAGTTAAGGAGCATAGCCTTTTTCATTTTCATTTGTGAAATGGGAACATGAAAAAATCCTACCTGGCTGGAGAGATATAAAAATAAAGCCGATGTGGTATATCTTCCAGTGTAGTAGGTGGGGTTAGGTTCTGGTAGTAGTGCCAGGAAATCAGGAACATAAATCCAGTAGCCCAAACAAGATGCTCGAATAAGAACATCCATGCCCAAACAAATAAAATGTTCATACCTATATCTATCTAAGAAACTCAATCTCAAGATGACAAATTTGCTAGATGAGCTAGAAGACAAAAATAATGAAATTGAAAGACTAAAGATTGATCTTATCAATCAAAGTGAGGCCAGTGATGACACAAAATAACTTGAAGAAACAAGAAGGGCTAATATTGACTTAAAGACTCAACTTGAAGAAGCCAAAAGGATGGAAGAGGTTTTGAAGAATCACTTGTATGAGAAGGAAAAGACTTGTGAGCACCTTGAAATGGAGGTGGTTGAAATAAGAAAGAAGAATTAGAAGTCAGATGCTTCTATCAAGTTCAAAAACATTACAACTATCTTGGATGAGATCTTGGACTATCAAAGGTCTCCATTTGACAAATCTGGGCTTGCTTACAGCAAGGAACCCAAAATTCTGAAGTTCGAACATGGACCCCTAAGACCCCAGAAGCTTGTCCCTCATTCTCCAAAGATGAGAGTCAAGCTGCTCCTCACATACTTTCAAAAGAAATCAGAAATTTTGAAGGATATCAAGGAGTTAGTCCTACACCTCAAAGCAAGTTCAGACAAGAGACGAATCATAATGCTGAACCAAAGTCCCAGGTATGAAAATGAATTCAGTGGCTGTTGTTTTTCTTGTGCTAAATTTTGTCATAAGGCTATGGATTGTATATCCTATGGAAGAAGAAGTGTTGGAAGTCCCAATGACAATAGTAGACATTGGAATTTTAACCATATTGCCCATTTTGCTTCAAATTGCCACCCCATGAGATGCTACAACTGTAGTGTATTTGGTCATAAAGCCCAAAATTGTGCAAGTCCAAGAAGAAAACCGATGAGGAGTCCTTCATACACACATGTAAGGAGAACCAGTGAATCTTTAAGGAAGAATAATGTAGGAATATTTGAAGTGCAAAAGTCATTTTCTCACAACCAAAGATATTCTTAGGTATGGGTGAAAAAGAATGTGTTGTTAAATCTTAATGAGGTTGAGCATAGCAGAGAATATGCTTTCCATATGGCAGGCTAGGTTTAAGGTAGTGCAAGGTAGTGATGACGTTTGAAAAGCATGAGGTGTTACATTTTTCGCTTTATGTTACTCAAGGAAGAAGCATGTTAACATGGGGAGCAATATGATTAATGTTGTCATTGATGCATACTTACCTTTTATGAATTTACTAAATGATTGTCGATGCATTCATTAAGAGTAGATGGCAGTAGTGTCATGATGAGACTTGTTGAAAATCTACAAGGAAGTCAAAGTATGTAGCAGGATTGAGTGTAAACACAATTTGAAGATGGTTGTCACATGATTGAAGAAGTAAACTGAATAAGTGAGGTATTAAATGAAAAGGATGAGACCTCCGAAACTACTAGGATAAATTCTTGTAAAATATGAATGAATGATGTCCACAACATAAGTAAATGTCTGCAAGACATGTAAGACTTCCCTCACTAAAGGAGAAAATGCTTGCAAGAAATGAATTTTTTCCCCACAGTTGTTAGAGGAACGCCCGCAGAGGTCTTTGGATGTATTCAAACTGGCCTAAAGTGTGCACACAAATGCCCGTAGCAATGGAAATATCCAAAAGCACTAAATATATCTTCCAATTATAATGGGAGCTCACAAGAAATATTAAGATGCCCACATAATGTCTGCAGCAGTAGAGATAATGTCCGCAACCAATGGTATAATGTATGTAGATCTGGTAGGTATGCATCTAGAACAATAAAATTCTCGTAGTTAGTTAAAAGGTGCACCTATGATAATTCCTGCAGCTTCTGAAGACTATTGAAGATAAATGAAAGAAATTGTTTGTTCATAAAATGCATTGCTATTGAGAAACAATTCCTGCAGTCAGTTAAAAGGTGAACCTTCAAGCTATGATAATTCCTGTAGCTAGTGAAGACTGTTGAATATACATGAAAGAAATTGTGTATTCATAAAAATCCATGCAGACATAGTTAAGATGTTTGCAATTTGAAAGAAATGCACGAAGAGGGTGAAACAAAAATTCTCACATGACTCAAAGAAGCATGCATGCAAAATGCATGTGATTTGCAATCCACTAATAACTAGACAAGTAACATAACAGCTAACAGAGACAAAGGAAGTCAAAATAAGAGTGTTGATTGACAGGGGGAGTGAGTATGAAGAAACCTTATATTACTCACAAACAATATTGTTTGAGTCCATGCAATGTGCACTCAAAATATTCCAAGCTTAGTCTCTAGGGGAGCAGTAGAAGATCAAATGTCAATTCAGTGGGCCTTTTTCATTAATGTCAAGGGGGGGGAATATTTAAAGGATGTTGCCATTAATGACAAAGGGGGAGATTTATGAGCAATGTTGTGATTGATGACAAACCATTAATGACAAAGGTAAACAAAGGATGATGATATGGAAATGAATAAATGTTGATCATGACATGACCATTGGAGCTATTAATGACAAGGAACCTTTATGACATGGCATGACATGAGAATTGGTACACCAAATGGGCCAAATGACCCATTTTGTGGTCATTTTTGGGTTGATGGGGTCATCAAACTCTTGGAGATGGTCATAGTGCATGAAAAGGATTGGAATCATTGTAACCATTCATATAGTGGCACAGTTGATGATGATTCATGGCTTGGTGATGATTGATGGTGGACTTGATGATGATGGAATTGAGTTATTAAAGCTCTTGTGTATGACACATTGGGTCTTGAACCTACATAACTCTAACTTGTTGATAAGGATATATAGTTCCTCCTGTGTTTTGATGAATGTTGATAGAGCCATGGGCATGCTTTGATGTCTTGAAGAAAACCGTACACTTGAATATCCTCGTGAATGTCAAGCAAAGACTTTTTTTGTGCATATATACTAGTCAGACTCATAAATAAAAATTGATTAAATAGTTATGATAAGTTTCCTCCTAATAAAAAGACTGGTCAACCTCATTAAGTAAATTTAATTATAAATTCTTTTTTATAGGTTGGCTCAAAAAATTTCATGGAAAATGTATATAAAAAGGGGTGTAGCGAATTCATTTTGAAGTGTGGTTTGTAGAGTTGAGTGAGATTTGATTTTTGGGAAGATAATTGAGGCAGCACAGACATAAGGTTTGGAACTTTTTGAATTCTTTTTTTTGGGATACATTAATACTGAGGCAGCCAAAACAAAATAATGTAGAACAAACCTGAGTTTTTAGGGTTTATGTTGAGTTATAGTGGATACACTGTGGCAGACAGATAAGAATGAGACAGTCCAGGGAAGTTGTAGTTATTTTTCTCTGTTTTAGGGTTCAGTGCAATAAACAAAATTCAGGTGTGTCTGTTGAGACTGCTAGAGAGATACACTGATGTGTTGAAGCAACAAATAGTTGGAAAAGGTGGTTATATTCAAGGACATGCGTAGTCGCTAGATATGAATAAACTTTTACATACATGATTGATGGCATGTTTGTGCCCAGTTTGATGACTTGACTATGGATAGTTTTATGACATGATTATGGAAATGGTGATGACATGATATAATAGAACCTAAATGACTTGAACAGACATCCAAAAAATGAGTAGCTTGGTAGCGATATGATCCAGTGAAATACAATGACATAATTATATGATATTTGAGAAAACCTTGAGAGAAGTTGATATGATAGTGATGAGAAACTTGATGACATGATAACTACAGTAATGACATGGTAGAAGATTGACATGTGATGTGACAGATCTCTATATGCAATTGCAATCTGGGTCTTGCAACCCCTTTTCTCAGCTACACCTGAGAAATAACCAAGCTGGGCCTTGAAGTAGTTGAAGCTGGTGCAGACCCCAAGGTTGTGGCCTTTCACTGTAACCAATATCAAGCTATATATAATAAAGTTAAAAAAAAACTTATATTTTCGTGTGTCTCTTATGCTTTGTGATGATGATCTGATTGGTTAATGGTGGCGTATTTTGTAATAAGCAATTGATGATATTTGTTAAAGTTTAAGAAGCTGAAATTAGCTAATATTGGTGACACATTGATTCACCCCCCCATCTCTCAGTGTGCCATTGTGTTCAACAATTGGAATCAGAGCGTGCCTTCAGCACAATCCTAACTATCTTGAAGGATATCCACAGACACATAGAATGGAAGGACAAGCATAGGTCACTAACAATGATGTTCCATTTTATCACATGGCATATTACTTCGGTTGGAAAATCATGATGAAAACATGTTTGAGGAAATTTGGTGTGTGGGAAATTATAGTCAACCCACCTATTCAATCAAATAAGAAGACAAAATTAGTTGCACAAAAAGATTTTGAGAAGGAAAACATCATTTACCTAAAGTTTCTAATGGATGGAATCTCAATCTCTGTCAATGAAGGTATAGGAGAATACACTTCAGCCAAATATCTATGGTTTAAGATGGAAAGTGAGTATCAAGGAGGAAACCAAGACACAAAGAAGGAAACAAAGATTAAGTCCACTAAAGATGTGAAACAAGAGGAAATGGAAAAGCAAGATCCAGACATCATTCAAGGTAAGCATCTTTCTAATTTATGTAGCAAATATTATGATGAAGGAAAGCTAATGCAAGGCAAGGATGAAGTTTGAAAAGCGTGAGGTGTTACATTTTTGTCTTTATGTGACTCAAGGAAGAAGCATGTTAATAGGGGAAGCAATATTATTAATGTTGTCATATGCATACTTACCTTTTATGAATTTACTAGATGATTGTTGATGCATTCTTTAAGAGCAACTGGCAGTAATGTCATGATGAGACTTGTTGTTCAAATATACAAGGAACCCAAAGTATGTAGCAGCCTTGTGTGTAAACACAATTATAAGATAGTTGTCACATGATTGAAGAAGTAAACTGGATAAGTGAGGTATTAGATGAAAAGGATGAGACCTCTGAAACTACTAGGAGAAATACTCGCAAAACAATTTTGAATGAATGATGTCCACAACATAACTAAATGACCGCAAGACAGGTAAAAATGTTAGTAGCAGTATTTGGATGTCTGCAAACCGGCCTAAAGTGTGCACACAAATTCCCGCAACAATGGAAATTTCCAAAAGCTCTAAATATATATGCGATTTATAATGGGAGCTCGAAATAAATGATAAGATGGCTACATAATGTCTGCAGCAGTAGAGATAATTTCCGCAACCAATGCTACAATGTCTGTAGATCTAGTAGGTATGCATTCAGAATAATGAAATTCCCATAGTCAGTTAAAAGGTGTGTCTTCAAGCTATGATAATTCCTGGAGCCGTTGAAAATTGTTGAAGATACATGAAATAAATTGTTTGTTCATAAAATGCATGCCTGTTGAGAAGCAATTCCCACATTTAGTTAAAAGGTGTTCCTTCAAGCTATGATAATTCCTACAGCTGTTGAAGACTATTGAAGATACATGAAAGAAATTTTATGTTCATAAAAATGCACGAATGTATTTTAATATGTTTGCAGTTTAAAAGAAATGCCTGCAGAGGGTGAAACAAAAATTCCCACAGGCCTCAAAGAAGAAGGCATGCAAAACACACAGGGACTTCACTTAGTGAACCTCTCACATAACACGTGCGATCGTGGGATATTAAAGAATACCATTAATTTCGAGAGATATTGAACCAAACTCTTTTTGTTGAAACCCCCTCCCAATACTTAAAACCTCCTCCCCACCTATTTTTATACTTCAATCCTTATAAACCACCCTACCCACCCCCACCTTAAACCCCTCATCCCCAGAATACCTGCAATATATTGTTTTGATTTTTGATAATTTTAAAACCCACAATATGAACTAACATGATAGGATATTGGTCAACAAGTGAAGCCCCCATGGCAAAACGCCCATGATTTGCAATCCACTAATAACTAGACAAGTAACATAACAATTGATAGAGACAAAGGAAGTAAGAATAAGAGTGCTTATTGACAGTGGAAGTAAGTATAAAGCAACTTTATATTACTCATGAACAATATTGTTTGAGCCCAAGAAACGTGCACTCAAAATAGTCTAAGCTTAGTCTCAGGAGGAGAAACAGAAGATCAAATGTCAATTTAGTGTCCCTTTGTTATTAATGTCAAAGGGGGATAATATTTGAAGGATGTTTCCATCAATGACAAAGGGGGATATTGATGAGTAAGGCTATCATTGATGAGAAACCATTAATGGAAAAGATAAACAAAGGTAGAAAAAGGATGACTATATGGAAAGGAATAAATGTTGATGACATGATCATTGAAGCTACTAATGACAAAGTAATCTTGATGACATGGCATGACCTGGGAATTGGCACACCAAATGGGCCAAATGACCCATTCTTTGGTCATTTGTGGGTTGATGGGGTCATGGAACTCTTGGAGATGGTCATAGTATATGAAAAGGCTTGGCATCCTTGTAACCACTGATATAATGGCATGCTTGATGATGATTGATGTCTTGATAATGATTGATGGTGGACTTGATGATGACATACTTGAGTTCTTAAATCTCTTGTGTATGGCACCTTGGGTATTGAAGCTTCATACCTATGCCTTGTTGATAATGATATATGGTTCATCATTTGTTTATCTGAATGTTGATAGAGCCATAGACATGCCTTAATGTATTGAAGAAAACCATACACTTGAAGATCCTTGTGAATGTCAAACAAAGAGTTTTTTTGGGCATATATACCAGTCGACATGATAAATAAAAATTGATTAAATAATTATGACAAATTGTCTCCTAATAAAAATAAAGGCCAGCCTCATTAAGAAAATTAAAATAATAAATTATTTTTTATAGGCCAGCTCAAAACATTTCATGGAAAATGTTTATAAAAAGGGGTGTAGTGTATTAATTTTGAAGTGTGGTTTGTGGAGTGGAGCAATCTATTAGTTTCAGGAAGACAAGTGAGGCATCACAAACATGAGGTTTGTTACTTTTTGAAGTCTTTTTTTTTGGGATACTTCAAGATGGAGGCAGCCACCACAAAAGGTTCTAGAACAATTTTGAGTTTTGAGGGTTTATGTTGAGTTAGAGTGGATACACTTTGGAGGACACATAAGAATGAGACAATTGAGGCAAGTTGTAATTAGTTTTCTCTATTTTTGGGTTCGCTGCAGTAAAAAAAAATTGGGTATGTTTGTTGAGACTACTAGAGAAGTACATTGATGTATTCAAGTAGAATATAGTTGGCAGAGGTGGTTATCTTGATGGACATGAGTAGTCACTGGATATGAATAAATGTTTGTAGAATTTATTGATGACATGTTTGATGACTTGAATGTAGATAGATTTATGACATGTTTGTGGAAATGGTGACATGATAGAAGAAAACTTAAATGATTAGAGTAGACATACAACAATTGAGCAGCTTGGTATCAATATGATCCAGAGAAATTCAGTGACATAATGATATGATATTTGAGAAAACCTTGAGAGAACTTGATATGATAGTGATGAGCAAATTGATGACATGATAACTATAGCAGTGACATGACAGAAGATTCATAGGTGATGTGACATATATCTATATGCAATTTCAAGTTGGGTATTGCAACCCCTTTTCTCAATTGCACCTAAGAAATGACCAAGTCGAGTCTTGGAATCAGAGTTGGTGCTCTTCACTCAAATTGAAGCTAGGGTGGACCCCAAGTTTGTGGCCTTTCATTGTAACCAATATCAAGCTAGATATCATAAATTTTGCAAAACTTATATTGCAGTGTCTCTTATGATTTGTGATGATGATCTGATTGGTTAATGGTGGTGTATTTTGTAATAAGAAATTAATGATCTTTGTTTAAGTTTTAATAAGTTGAAATTAGCTAATATTGGTGACACATTGATTCACCCCCACCCTCCTCTCAATGTTCCATCATGTTCAACAATTGGAATGAAAGAGGGCCTTCAAAACAAGCCTAACTAGCTTGAAGGAGATTTATGGACACATAGAATGGAAGGACAAGCAAATGTCGCTAACAATGATGTACCAGTTTTTGACATGGCATATTATTTTTGTTGAAGAAGAAATATGAAAACATGTTTGAAGAAATTTGGCGTGTGATAAATTGTGGTCAACCCATCTATTCAATCCAATAAGAAGACACAGTCAGTTGCACAAAAATATGTCGAGAAGGAAAACATCATTGCCCTAAAGTTTCTAATGGATGGAATGTCAAGATCTGTGAAAGAAGGCGTAGGATAATACACTTCAGCTAAATATCTATGGTTCAAGCTAGAAAGTGAGTGTCAAGGACTAAATCAATACACAAAGAAGGAAATAGAGTTTAAGTCCACTAAAGATGTGAAGCAAGAGGAAATGGAAAAAAAAGATTCAGACATCACTGAAGGTAAGGATATAAATAATTTATGTAGCAGTGATTATGATGAAGTTGTAAATGACCTTGAAGAAGCGAAGAAATATTTCCTAGTACTCCTTTTTAGGAAAATTGATTTCACATAAAATTCAAGTCTTAAAAGGAAGATTTTGGAGTCCATAAAATAATACCATGAGAAGTTAATAGATCTATCTAAGAAACTCAATATGAAGATGACATGTTTGGTAGATGATCTAGAAGACAAAAATAATGAAATTGAAAGATTAAAGATTGATCTTATCAGTCAAAGTGAGGCCAGAGATGACAAAAAAAACTTGAAGAAACAAGAAGGGCCAATATTGACTTAAAGACTAAACTTGCATTAGAGGAAATTTCAACTCAAAATGGGCCTCCTAAAATGAACTAATAAAATAATAGTTAAAATAATAAAATAATATTTATTAATTTTGGAGGAAGAAAAGAAAAAAACTACTTTTTGTTTGTATTTTTGACATATCTCCCTGTGTTTTTACTCAAATTTCGATCAGGAGAGCTCATTGGATGTGGAATTAAATTCCACATCCAACGAGTAGCCACTCGGCATACTTTTGACGGACCCCGCTACCCCAAAAACAAGAAATACCTGAAAAAATGGAATGATGATGTCATCATTCCATTTTTTCAGGTATTTCTTGTTTTTGGGGTAGCGGGGTCCATCAAAAGTATGTCGAGTGGGTACTCGTTGGATGCGGAATTTAATTCCGCATCCAACGAGCTCTCCCGATCGAAATTTGAGTAAAAACACGGGGAGATATGTCAAAAATACAAACAAAAAAAGTTGTTTTTTTATGATACCTATCCCCAAATTTATATTAAAAAAATGTTTAAGACCTATACGGTATTTCAAATTTAAAGAAATTTCATTGGCTAACACATGATGACATGGAATTTGAATAAAAGTTAAAAGGCCCATTTTGAGTTGAAATTTCCTCTAATGAAGAAGCCAAAAGGATGTAACATGTTTTAATGAATCAGTTGGATGAAAAGGAAAAGACTTGTGAGCACCCTCAGATGGAGGTGGTTGAGATTAGAAAGAAGAATGAATAGTCAAATGCTTCTATAAAGTTAAAAAAACAATACACTATCTTGGATGAGATCTTGGACTATCAAAGGTCTCCATTTGAAAAATATGGGTTTTGTTAAAACAAGGAAGCCAAAAATTATGAAGTTGGAATGTGGACCCCTAAGACCCCAGAAGTTGGTCCCTCATTCTCCAAAGTTGAGAGTCAATATACTCCTCACATACATGAAAAAGACATTAGAAATTTTGAAGGATATCAATGATTTAGCCCTACACCTCAAAGAAAGTTTAGACAAGAGACAACTCCAATGTGGAACCAAAGTCCTAGGTATGAAATTGACTTCAATGGCTATTGTTTTTTCTGTGCTAAATTTGGTCATAAGTATATGGATTGTAGACCCTATGGAAGAAGTGTTGGAAGTCTTAATGACAAGGTTAGATGTTGGACTTGTAACCATATTGGACATGTCACTGCAAATTTCCACACCATGATATGCTACAATTGTAGTGGCTTTGGTCATAAGTACCAAAATTGTGCAAGTCCAAGAAGACAACCGATAAGAAGTCCTTCATACACACATGCAAGGAGAACCAGTTAATCTTTAAGGAAGAATAATGCAGGAAGATTTGAAGTGAAAAATTCAAGCGCTCATAGCCAAAGAAATTCTTAGCTATGGGTGAAAAAAAATGTGTTGTTAGATCTAAATGAGGCTCATCATAATAGAGAAGATGGATTCCATATGACAGACCAAGTTTAAGGTCTATTGAAGACCCTAGAAAACCTTGAGTCCATGGAGCTGGAGGATGGAATCAAGAGTAAAAGGTGACTTCTCCAAGCATAGAAACATGTCCTAGGATCAATTTGAAAACATTGACATAATGAAAGCTAGTGCAAGACCCAGTTGAAGTTTGAAAATCGTAAGGTGTTACATTTTTGGATTTATGTGACTCAAGGAAGAATCATGTTAATAGGGGGATCAATATGATTAATGTTGTCATTAATGCATACCTACCTTTTATGAATTTAGGGTGAACACATGAAGTTTCTATACAATTTTTTGAGAATCAGTCACACTGAAAATTCAAGATCATTACAGTGACAACAACAACAAAAAATGTAAAAACTCATAGATTTGTTCCTTGCACTATCCTCCTCAAAAGGGTAGTTTGAATTTGTATGATAAGAGTCACATTTGAAATAAAATGGGATGACACAAACATGTGTCAATAACGCACCATTTTTTAACCATATGTTATTTCGAAAAATAATAAAAAATAGTGTTTAGGTCTGAAAATCCTCAGCATATAGTCTATTGTAAAGTGCAATCTGTGTAGATTATGAGCATACAGTTGGTTTTCATAAAATGAATAACCATCTCTAAAAAAATTTAACGGCACACAGGTCACTCATTATCCAAACCTAAAATTTTAACGTATATGTCGTTGGTGCTCCTCAAATTTGTCCTAGTATATGTCCATGAAAAAAATAAAAAAAAATATGAGTACAAAGCTGATAGAATTCTCTAAACCTATTGTGTTTACATCAAGGTGAAATTATTAAGGGTGATATGGGTTTGAAAGGGTTTAATTTGAAAACATAAAATTTTGCATTTTTTTGTCAAAAACAGGAAAAACGTGTATACCAACTTCGTGTTTTTAGCCTTTACTAGATGACTGTTGATGCATTCTTTAAGAGCAGCTGGTAGTAGTGTCATGATGAGACTTGTTGAAATATACATGCAACCCAAAGTATGTATTAGGATTTTGTGTAAACACAATTTGTAGATGATTGTCACATGATTGAAGAAGAAAACTAAATAAGTGACATATTAGATGAAAAGGACAAGAAATTTGAAACTACTAGGAGAAAGTCTTGCAAAACAGTCTTGAATAAATGATGTTCAAAACATAAGTAAATTTCTGCAAGACATGTAAAAATTTCCTCACTAAAGGAGAAAATTCTTGCAATAAATGAAGTTTTTCCCGCAGTTATTAGAGGAATTCCCGCAAAGGTCTTTCGATGTTTGCAAATCGGCCTAAAGTGTGCACACAAATGGCTGAAACAATGGAAATGTACACAAGCACTAAATATATCTACCATTTATAATGGGAGCTCACAAGAAATGATAAGATGCCCGCATAATGTCTGTTACAATAGAGATAATGTCTGCAACCAATGGTACAATGTTTGCAAATCTGGTAGGTATGCATTCAAAACAATAAAATGCCCGCAGTTAGTTAAAAGGAATTCCTTCAAGATATGATAATTCCTGCAGTTGCTGAGGACTATTGAAAATACATGAAAGAAATTGTTTGTTCATAAAATGCATGCCTTTTCAGAAACAATGCCCACAATCAGTTAAAAGGTGTGCCTTCAAGCTATGACAATGCTCACAGCTGCTGAAGATTGTTCAAGATACATGAAAAAAATTGTATGTTCATAGAAATGCACACAGACATACTTAAGATGTTTGCAGTTTGAAAGAAATGCATGCTGAGGATGAAACAAAAATATCATAGGACTAAAAGAAGCATGCATGCAAAATTCCCGAGATTTGCAATTCACTAATAACTAGAGAAGTAACATAAGAGATGTCAGAGACAAAGGCAACTAGAATAAGAGTGCTGATTGATAGGGGGAGTAAGTATGAAGCAACCTTATATTACTCATGAACAATATTGTTTGAGTCTAATCAACGTGCGCTTAAAACAGTCCAAGGTTAGTCTTAGGGGGAGCAATAGAAGATCAAATGTAAATTCAGCGGGAATTTTTCATTAATGTCAAAGGAGGAGAATATTTGAAGGATGTTACCATCAATGAAAAATGGAAATATTGATGAGCAAGGTTGTCATTGATGACAAACCATTAATGAAAAAGGTAAACAAAGTGTAACACCCCAGTTTTGACCCCATGGTATTAAATTGCATATGATGTAAATATTGTATTAAATCATGGTGTGGAGCTCAAGGAAAAGGCCCCACCATGGGTTTAGTGTTTGATGTTTTGGATATTAAAATCGATGCCGATGGTTTATGTGCTAGCCAGGCATAATGTGTTTTGAGACATCATGTAAAATGCAAATTAATTAAAAAACCACAACTAGCTACGTGCCGCAACGTTAAAGAGATGGGGGCATGATTTCACAAGGAATAGGGAGGGGGAATTATTCAACCTTGAGCCTATGAGGAAAATCCAAATGTCTAAGGTAAAACCCATAAATTTGTCAACTACCCTTTTTGTCTTTTTGTGCCCAGTCATCTAAAAGTGGTTGAAGAAGTTATCTCCTTGGGATGGGAAAGGCATGGAGGTCAAATTCGAATTTGGGAGGTCACCCATTTTTGGAAAGTGTGTTTTTGACTTGTGGGGCAAGTAAAATATTGGGAAGGTATGCCCAAGACATTATGCATCCATGACTCTCATTTCTCACCCATCCTTTGTTGATGTAATTGTAACTTCGGAATGTATTCATCCATATATCTTATGTATTGTACCCCAATGTTTATTCCAATATGTGTCTGTAATGTATTTGAGTCATATCATGCCATGATGTTCCTATCAGGAGGTTCTATAATGTAAACAAGTCAAGTCAAGTCATTGTGGGTAACCCTACTATTGGTCAAGGGTTAAAGTCCCCGCAGTTGTGGGGCCCTAGGGTTATTATACTATCCTAGAGAAGTCGACCCTAGGTGAATCATTATAAGTCAGGGAAATAGTCCCCACCATTGTGTTAAGAATAAACCTCCTTGTTGGTCGGATGAGGAAAACTCCCCACAAGTTGTGGGGCACTAGGGTTATTAGAAACTCCTAGAGATGTCGGCTCTAGTAAGTAATTGTTAAGTGAGGCCGACATGTTGGAGTGGGTTTCAAGTGAATGAAATAATATAAATAGAGAGTGAGCCTCTATATTTATCACACACACACACTCACTCATTCGGGTGCATGAGTGAGAGAGAAGTTGTTGGGATCATATCATCTTTATGTTTTTGGGTTTTACTTTTGGTGTTGATTCTATCTCTGAGGAAGTTGTGGGGTTTTTTCCTTTATGATTTCCTTGAGGAAAATTCTTTGTGTCTCTTGCCTTTTGTGTTTTATTGATGTGCATGTTATTCTCTTAGTTAAAGATCCTAAGATCATAATGCTAGCTTTAATGATAAAAATATAACATGGTATCAGAGCTAACCTGAGAAGAAGACATTGTGTAGCTGCAAAATATAGGGATTCTTACCTTTTGGGTCTCTCTCCACAATCCATCAGCAAAAGTATGCTAGGCTAACTCTCCATTGAAGGGCACATCTTTCTATCGAAGCGAAATTTGATTCCGAGCATTTTCAGTTTTGGTGCAGGAAATTAGGGTTTCTTGTAGAAGAGGAGTTTTTGAGTGAGCCCATCACAGGATTTCTCTCCTCATAAAAATATAATTTTAGAGACCTGGTTCAAGATTTTTGGTTGGGTGAAACTCCATCAAAGTCAAACTCTAGTTTGACCCCGAGCTGAAAAAACCCTAAAATACTAAATTTTTGTACATTCACTATATCTCGGGATTGGTGAAGTCTCAGGAGATGTAAATTTCCAAGGCCGAATATAAAATCCTGATTTACATTGTGTCCAAAATTCAGCCTCAGATTTGCTATATTCTGGGAGATATGATCCCTCCAAGTTAGGGTTCCAACCTCTTCCAAAATTCATCCCTAAACAGAACACCTGGGGAGAATTGCTATATCTTGGGATACCAAGGTCCAAATGCAATTTCTAAATATGTTCCAGAAAGGGAATAGAATGTAATTTATTTGGTCCAAGTTTCAAACCCAGAAGATGAAACAGTGACACGTGGCAGTCCATACATCTTTGCTGCTCTGAACAGTCCTTTACCAGGTCACCTTGGGAAAATGGTCATTAGTCCCAATTGGTGAAACCAATTTTGATGAAACTTGTGGTGTTGGAACAGGACATGTGAGGCTACCTCAGTACGAATTTTCCAACACAGAGGAGTAGTAATTTCAGATATATCATAGAAAGAGTGACAAAAATTTCTGCAGAAGAAATTGGAAAACTAGGGCTTCTTGCTCCGGGGGCTTCCCTACACTGTTTTAAAAAAAGGAGTACATTAGACAGGTCAAATTGAAGAGATCTATCTTTCTATCCAATCATATCTAAAATATTCCAAGTTTTGAAAATTAGGGTTTTTTTGACAAGCCCTATATCAGCTAGCTACGGAACCAGGACGGACACCTCAAATCGGTAAGATCTAATCTTTTGCTATTTCCATTTGAGGTTCTCATTTCAAAGTGATCTATCACATCAGCTTGATTATAATTTTGGTGAAGTTGACAACTTGCAAGCATGGAAGTATATGATCTCTCTGAAGAAAATGAATTGGACACCTACATGAGTAGAGAGGTTCCAGTTCCAGAGGGAGATGAGGCTCAAAGCCTTA